>LPNX010877970.1:198975-299015 GCA_001517045.1 Pseudotsuga menziesii
AAGATGGATTCTATCCCTTTCACCCGCTTTGACTGCTTGCTTCCATGTTAATCATATTCGTACGAAAGAGCTAAATTAAAATATGTCCCATTAGAAAATGGGTATATTGTTGGTATCTCATATTAGCTTTACCAAAAAGAGCATACGTAAATAGGTTTGTATGCGATCCAGATCTATCCACAAATAGGCATATACAAAGCCACTATATCATGTTTGGTTTATCAAGAAAATGTCCCATTAATAACTCATCTTAGTGAATTTGACCAGCTAAATAGGAAGGAAATCCTGTAATGAAATCCCTTTTACTGCTGTGATTGGGTAAATAACGGAACTAGACCATGCGAAGCACACCCCGGAAAGCCAGTAAAATAAATATATATTTCTGGCATGTCTAGGGAAACCAGACTAGCCACACTAGTTACATAGACAAAGTTTTATCTTTTTTACACAAAGTCATAATGAATGTTATTGTTTTTCAAAAAAACAAATTTAACTATGCTTAAAAGTGTAAAAGAAAACAATGCAGCACTATGGGCAGATTGATTGCCTTTGAACAGTTTAAATAGGAAATACAAATGACAATACTATGGGAAAATACCATAGGTGCATAAATACCATGGGTGACCTAACTCACTAATTAACCACAGGTGAGATTACATTCTTCAACACACCCCCTTAATCTCAACTGGTAGTACATCATCAGCATTGTCTATGCCTAAGTGCTCCCTCTGATATACAAATGCAGATGTTCCCAATGGTTTGGTGAACATGTCAGCTAACTGCTCCTTAGAGACACAAAACAGTAAATAAATTTGTCCATCATTGACTAACTCATAAATGAAATGATAGCAAGTGTCAATGTGTTTTCTTTTTCTATGAAATACCTTATGTTTAGACAACTGTATTGCAGAGCTATTATCATAGAAAATAGAAGTGGGATCTTTTGCAGTGTGTCCCATATCCTTTAACAATCTTCTTATCCAAACTGCATGGCAAGCTCTTGTGGTGGCTACTACATATTCTACTTCTGCAAAAGACATGCTCACAATGGGTTGTTTATGAGATGCCCAAGAGATCAGGTTTGAAACCAAATGGAAAGCAGAATCGGATGTGCTTTTCCTATCATCAAGACTACCTGCAAAATCACTGTCATTGTACCCTATGAGAGTATTGTCTAGTGTATGAGTGTACGAAAGGCCATATCCAAGTGTGCCTACAACATATCTCATAATTCTTTTTTCAACTTTCTAGTGAGAGTCTTTGGGAGACTCCATAAATATGGAAATAAGACTGGCAAAATACATCAAATCAGGTCTAGTTGCAGTCAAACACATTAAACTGCCTACCATGTGTTTATAGAGTGTATTGTTTACTGTTGGTTCATCATCATTCTTAGTTAACTTGGTGCCAAGAGCTATGAAGGTTTATGTCAGTTTACATTTATCCATTCTGAATCTCTGCAAAATATCAATAACATACCAAAATTTCAAAGAAAACAAATGAACTATACTTCAAAGCAGCTATCCTATGAGGAAATTTCAAAAAACAAATAAAACTATACTTAAAAAAAACTATCATAACAATATTTTGCAAATTTAAAAACAACTGTTTCGCAAATTTACAATTGCACAAATTTGCTATTGAGCAAAACATTGTCACCTGGTGACTCTTATCACATCACTATTTCTTCTTATTCTTTCTTTACTATCTTATTATTTAATTATATATTTTATATACCATTATATTTTTCTAGTGATTTTCATTCATTGCTTTCTCATTTCCTTATCTCATCACTTTAATTGTATCATTTACTTTATACCTTACTTTATACATTACTTTTTTATTTCTTAAGTACACTATATCAATATCTATCTTGCTTCATTTTGCTTTACTTGTTTTTATGTATCAATAATTTTCTCACTTTACTTTTTTATTTAGCTCCTGTTTATCACTTTATCTTATCTTATTATCTTTATACCTTACTTCATATATTAGTTTTTTATTTCTTTATTTTCATGTAATATTTAAGTACTCTATCTTGCTTCATTTTGCTTTGCTTTACTTATTTTTATGTATCAATAATTTTTTCACTTTACATTTTATTTTTAGCTTTTATAGCTTTTATACTTATCGCTTTAGGGTTATTGTAATCAATATTGTTTTGACTTTATATATTAAGCACTGTATTTACCGAAAATTTATTTATTTTCTTTAATGTAAACTTTATATACATAAATTTATATTTTTTATAATATAAGTTATAATTATAATAATATTTCATATGATTGGCTTATACACCAAAGCTCTTTTGCTTCTCTTTCTAGAAAATTAGAAAATAAGTGAACTTTGAAGCATAATAATTCAATCCCTGAATCCCAAGAATGATATAATCTAGGGGAAGGTGTGGGTCCATATATTTTGTAAAATTATATACATAAATTTAGATATATTTTGTAAAATTATATTTATAAATGCACTTTTGTTTTGATACATTTGAAATTGCAAATAACATTGAATGATGATGATGAAAATTACAAAAATATAACTTCAAGTTCTATTCATTGTTATTGTTACTCCAAAATAAAAGGTGTTAGAAGAGAGTACTCTTGTATTGTGTTTAGACTTGGCTTTGACTCCCTAGGTTGAACTTCAAACAATGCAACCTTTTACTTTTTCAATTGTTGTCCCTAGGCCACAAGATTAAATTAATTGCTCATTTCCTAACCAATCCCTTCATTTGGAATTCTGCAAAGTGTAAACATACTAAGTTAAGACCAAGACACAATCTAGTAAAAAAAGAAAAAAATTAACTTTTAAAGTAACTGCAATTTCGAATATCAGTTGGGTGAAAGGGAATAACACCCACCGTTCAATATGTTGTGCAAGATCCTCATGGAATTTTTCTAACTTCTTCGTGTATCCCTTTGCTTTCATTTCCCAATCCTTAGTGATTTTCTTCATGGCTTCTAATTTGTATTACTCATTAACCTATCAACGCAACAAACATCCACATGTATAGAATATTAAAATTACTGAAACAAAAAATTAAAAATTAATTCCCATTAAAAGTATTTAAAGTATCTTCAAAATAACTAGTCTTTTAAGATGATTTGAATAACATACCTCCTTTGATCACAACTCGTCCATCATCTTCTTACGCCCATTGTACCCCTTCTTATATTTCTCTAACTCTTCAGTATGTTTTCAATTCAAATCATTCAACCTCCATAAATAAGAGAAAAATGAATACAACTCATGTTTTTAAATGTGAGACGAAAGGTTTTGCTAAATAGAGTACAATCTACTTGTAATTCCCAAAACATAGAAGAATGCACATTTAACTCTCATCAGTAATTTAGATGCCAAATAAAAACGTATAATAAGAGTAATTGGGTTAGATGATGAGCTTTGGGAGAGCCAAAAAGCTCAACAACCTTAAGAAGTGCATAATGGAAAACCGCTTTATTTTGTGAAGTGGAGTGATCAAGAAATTGAATTAACTGGAGTGTGGCTGACAAGTGGATATTTTGTACTGAGTTATGTAAGTCACTGTGTACCATTCCTTTTGCCTGGTATTATAAGAATTAATTAATTAATTCTTTGGTGATACTATATTAAAGTCGTGGTTGTCTCGGTAGAATGATTTGTAAAGCACTTCATCATACTCACAGGGCATGGTGCATGAAACGAATGTGACATCTGTAGGTGTGCATGCAATATCACATGCAATCTCACTTTCTAGAACTATCCATGCATTTGACGTTTGTTCCCCAGGTCTAAAATTTAGCGCTATAAAATTTGACTCAAATATTTCAAGATGTTGCTATGTTTTGAATAGATCAAATCTTCCATCATAGACAAAACGAAAATTGTATAGATAAGGACAAATTCACAGTGAATGTGGAAATCAAAGGAAGAGTCATCCATGTAGTTGAGACCAGTTCATGAATTGTTGCAAAGGCTGTCATTAATTTAGCGTGTTGCAGCAAATCTATGAAGGTGAGGTATTAATGCGGCCTCATGTAACTAAACTAGCATACTCCCTAAACGGGGGAAGTGAAACGCCGAGATGAAGTTGTATATGTTGTAGAAGGAGAAAAAAGAGAAAAAAGTTGTGTTATAGAGCAATTTGTGACATAATAATCAGAACATAAACAGTTTACCCATAATATAAATATGTACATCAACTATGAATTATTAAAAGTATGTTGAATTATTTTTTGTAGCCAAGAAGAGATAGAGTATGTAGGCGCTTTTCTTCTTCTTTTCGAAATGAGACATAGGAAGTGTCGTTCATCTTTGCATATCGTTTGAAGGAGAATGTTGGTGCAATTCGCATTCCTTGTAATGTTGTAGTCCGAGACATTGTTGTGAAGGTCAAGCGTGGGTCAAGCCTTGACGTTCAGTGGATGATTGATCTTGTTAATGTCAACCCTTGGGATTTATGGATGGTTAATGCCCAAGCCATATTGAGGGGAACTTGTTTTCTATTATTTCGTTGTATAGGTGGAATAGGTATGTACTTTGGGTTGGATTGGTCCCATGGAAGCCCAATCTTAGCATTACTCTTTGGATTACCAATAATGGTTGATGTCAAATCCTTCACTTGTACTTCATGGACTATAAGAATCCTGCAACACATATACAATAAATTTATAGTTAGCACTAAGTTTATTATGAAAAAAGTGGATAATGTAAAATGGAAGTAATATGTGTACAAGTAGTGCCAAGCAATGGTACGTTCAAATTATACTATTGTATTTTGGATAGATTTGCAGTTGAACTTGTTGATTTCAACCAAAGATCCAATTTCAACTTGAGATGATGTGAATAATGAGCCGAGAGTTGATCCAAACAAGCTTTGTATTGTACTTGTTGTATCAGACAAGTGTACAGAGTGACGATCTTCTGAAGTTAGGCTGAAGTTGAATATTTGTATAATAAGATTTTGTAATACAATTTGATGTTATCATTGGCACCATAACTTGAAATTGGTTGTTTATGGAAAACGAGCCCAAGAGAACCAAAAAGTTGTTTGACAAATAAATATTTGTTTCAATGTGTTTTCATATTTTAATTAAGAATGGCATATATTAAGAAATGAAATGTTTGAGTTTTAGAGTATGCATTCTAATATGAAGAGCACAGACATTTAAGCATAACAAGATAAGACCAGCATGAAATAAATCCCTGTTGTACACTTGTTACACTTGGGCTAATCTTGTTAATCAAGTGAAGGATGGAGAAAATATAAGGTCATATCTAAACATCTATTGACATAATTATTGCATATAAATTATTTTCATATTAACATTTTAGTTGGATGAATCTACAGAATGAAATTCCATTATATATTCAGACCATGTCTTTAGCCCTAATGTTGGATATATATATACCATCAGATTTCTATTGTCTTAACATCTTACCTTCAGATTTCTGACATAGATGTTGGTATCGGATTGCCTTGACATAGATTTCTTGGATTATATCGGCCAAACCATATCAAAAGGTCATTAAGTCAAGATAATAATGAGGCTCTAGGTGAACCATGTGATTACCCCGGTCCCCGTGAATGTCAATCAGGTGGTCTGCGAGTTTAATGTGGGTTATTCAAGGGAGAAGTGTTTGAATGTCATGGAAGTGGTTTGATAAGCAGGTTAATGAGGAGGATAGGGTTCTTATGGAAGGTTTCATGTGCAAGATATTGTGCCTCTCATATTTTAATCGTGAAAGCTCGTGCTAAAATCCTTCTTACCTTAATCGTGAAACAGGTGGAAGCCAATCTATTAGGGTGTTGAACCAAAAGATACATAAAAAGGTGGACTAGTCTTCTAAATCTTGTTCTTCGTGAAGATATGAGAATGAATGGGAAGATGACCTTGGTTGGTGGATTTGTAGGTCGCAGAGTTTGTTAGATTGGATTCAAGAAGTGGGTATCCACTGTCTGGGGAGTTAAATTAGGATACGCGGTCTTGTAAGTGGGTATCCACTGTATGGGGAGCTAAATTAGGATACGCTGTCTCGTATATGCTTTCACGTGGATTGGTAGCTTTTCATTTCAATTCAACATAGGATTCTTCAATTATTCTTAAGGGATCATGGCGGTGCGACGCACATGCCTTGTTCTTGAAGATTTGGTTTCATTGTTTCACACGACGATTGAAAGGAATGCTCTAGTTTCAATATTGAAGTCTCATGACTTACCCCTGAAATATTGGTTGATAAATAAGATAAATAAAAGCTTTTGTTTCCTAAAATTACTGTAGTGCGCGTCTTTCTTGCAACCATAAAAAGATGCCGACAACGACAACATCCACCTTTAAACCAAAAGAGAAATAGAAATTCATCATTGGATATGTAGTTGTTAGTCCGACGATTCCTAGAATTAATTTAACACGAAGTTGTAAAAAAAATCAAGTTGAAGACGGATAAAATGCACAGTAGCTGTAAATTATTTTCTGCAATTCCTCCGAAATGGTTAATTTGTTGTCTGCGGGGAGTCGATCCTAAGTGGCATTGTCAATAGCTTTAGTGGATGCAATCGAATCCCTCTAAGATAAATAAAAGCGTATGTTTCCTAAAATTACTGTAGTGCGAGCATCCATCTTTCTTGCAACCGTAAAAAGATGCGAGAACATCCACCTTTAAACCGAAAGAGAAATAGAAATTCATCATTGGATATGTAGTTGTTAATCCGACGATTACGAGAAATAATTTAACACGAAGTTGTCCAAAAAAACTGATAAAATCCACAGTACCTGTAAATTATTTTCTGCAATTCCTCCAAAATGGTTAAATTTGTTGTCTGGCTGGAGTCGATCGTGAGAGCCATTGTCAATAGCTTTTGTGGACGCAACCGAATCCTTTTCTTCACAAGAATCAGAAGATAAATAAAAGTGTCTGTTTCCTAAAATTACTGTAGTGTGCGTCTTTCTTGCAACCTTAAAAATATGCGGACAACGAGAACATCCACCTTTAAACCTAAAGAGAAATAGAAATTCATCATTGGATATGCAGTTGTTAGTCCCGTGATTACGAAAATTAATTTAACACGAAGTTGTCAAAAAAAAATCAAATTGAAGACTGATAAAATGCACAGTACCTGTAAATTATTTGTTGCAATTCCTCTGAAATGGTGTCTTTGTTGTCTGTCGGGAGTCGATCCTGAGAGGTATTGTTAATAGCTTTTGTGAACGCAACTGAATCCCTTTCTTCACAAGAATCATAAGATAAATAAACTTGTTTCCTAAAATTACTGTACTCTGCGTCTTTTTTGCAACCGTTTTCCAAATAAATGCGTCTGTTTCCTAAAATTACTGTATCGCGCATCTTTCTTGCAACCGTTTTCCAAATTCATCAAAATGAAAAATTCCGTTTCAATGAGAGAGAATATTAAGTCCACCGAATACCTAAACACGTTGTCTCATTAATGTATTCAGTGGACTAATAAAGTTGTAGAGGCGTAATGAGAGGAATCGTGCTCAGCCTTGAAGTTTTCCATGACAACTTCCTAGGTAATTTTGTAAAATAAGATGCAAGCCAAAATTTTAACTGAATCTCTCCAAAATAAGATATTGTTAGCTTATTGAAGCTAGGTAAATCTATAATTTAATATCCTTATTAGGGCATGCAAGCTAAATATTTTCTAAATGGGTAAGAGGTTATTTGGCTATGCAAGCTGAAATTTTAGCATCTTCAAAATAATATCTTGCTAGATTATGCAAGCTAAAGTTAAGATAAATCTTTAAAGTAAAATGACTTTTTCAAAATATTCTCAAATAATCTTTTAAGCAAATATTATTATGATAACTTATTTTAATTTATAGATATAGCATAAAACCTTGATGGTGAGAGCATTCCTCCATTCTTGAGTATCTCCAGGGATATAGAATAAAATTAGGGAAACATACATAGCATGCTCCCAGGTACTATAGTTACCCTTAAGCAAAAACATAACACCTTCCTTACAATCCATTAAAGCATAAACAAAACAAATAAAAAAATTCACTTATGTTCATGATAATAGGTTAGCCATTTGATAAGAAGATTCTTTGAAAATGGAGCCTCAGGATTAGCTGCATCTATGTTAACCATATCAGCTTTTCAAACTACACTCTGGTTCATCATCAGGTGCAAGGAGATTATTTTTTTTACCATGGGAATAACAACCTCCAAGAGTATATCCAACATCCTACAAGTCAAATATACCGATAACTTGTGACTTAGTAGGGCTCGAGAAATCCCACCGGGGTGAGCCTCTATCCCAGGGGTCGCCTGCCCTTCGATCCTTGTCACAACAGGCCAATGAGCCTCTATCATCAGGTGCATAGAGATTCTTCTTCTATTGAAATTGCTTATATCAAAGGAGCATGATTTTTGCTAATAATGGATTCCACGTGACTAAATTAGATTTCCATTTTCTCTTGATCTAGTGACCCAAGCCTCAACCTGCATGTATTCTTACCACCCAAGGCTTGGATCTCTTCTCTAGCCTTGTTTAGCAATAGATTAACCACATGAATCATGTGGGAGACATAGTCCGGTTCGAGGTTAATAGCTCAAAAGGATTCCATAGCTTGATCATTTCATAGGCTTCCATAGGCTTCCTTCTCCAAATTTCATCTTGCGGGTAGAGCAATTGGTGGCCAAGCCTTGTAACTACAACTGTCGCTTAGATCTCCTTTCCAAAATTGTTCTTGTAAATAGAGCAATTAGTGGTGGAGCCTCCTTAGTTCGTCGCTTCTCTCTTTCACCAAATTGATTGGTCTTGTAGATAGAGTAATTGGTGGCAAAGCCTCCGCTTAGAAGCAGGAGTGTAAATATACACATTTTTTGCACAACTATGCAATACTTATTAATTACCTCCTCATTTAAAGCGGATAAGATGCTCATAATTTAACTGTTACTATACAAATCAAAGGGATTAGCTACTACATAGCACTTGTTTGTTTTTATTTTCATTAAATCTTCAATGTTTTAATAACATTTGGCCAGCTTCATGCATTTTGGAGACTTTGCTTTGAAACGAATTATGTTTTTCTTCGTACTTCATTATCGCTTTAGAGAAGAGCATATAATTGGTGTTATTTTTCAGAATTGTATTTAGTACAAGACTCGACTTCGATGAAATTTAAAGAACGTGACCAAAATAGGACACTAATCGTTGGTGGGGCACAACCATGGAGCTCCTCTTCATGCACTCGAAAAGGTACTTTTGCCTTTTTTTTTAATTGTTGTAATTTTTAAAGGGACAATAATCTTTAATAAGACAATAATTGCAAACTTTAATATTTAGATCCATCCTAAGGAGGATACGACCCAAAAGTACTTTTTAATTAATTGCAAATAAAAAAAAGGAAAACTAAAGGCCAACTATTGGAGGAGCTAGTCGGCTTAGCCAACTAGACTCATTAGTCAACCGACTAGACTCATTAGTCAACTAATTGTAGATTAGGTTGACCTCATTAGGTCCTGTTGGTTGGTTGAACCAACAGGTAGCTACTATAATTGTTTTGTAAATGTATATATATGTTGTTCAGCTAGATAGATACTTGGTTCGGTTTATTGTATGAACCCACATGTGTATTGAGTAATATAATCTGTTATTCTAGCCACCATTCTTGTCTCTTGCATATGTTATGTTTATATGATTCTTTATGTGTATTACTGGTAACCTTGCAATCTGATCGATTACAACATTGGTTAGTTTTTCAGTGATACATATACGTATGAAATGACTATGACTAGATGATCTCAGAGCAGGAGATTAAGAACCGGTGGGAACGTAAGATTGTGAATTATTTGTAGAATTATGCCAAAAGAAACTGACTCACTATTGCGCAAGCAAAGGAGAAATTTTTCTCCGAAACACATGAGAATTTTGTCGAGTTTGTACCTCAGCCTTTAAAGAAGCTACTAGATGAATCAGCTGGCAGAAACTAAAGACCGGGAGTTACTCCAGAAATTGACAAGAGGAAGTCGTACAAATTTGTCGTAGTGGTTCGAAAGAATCGTCAATGAGTTATGTGAGGAAAGAGCAGTCGATGAAAGAGTCTCTGTAGATAGCATCAAATAGATATTCTACGACAACCTAACCAAACAGTTCTTGTGCTCATTTCTGACACTTTTGTTCAATTTTTTTATCGACAAGGGTGTGGGTCATATTGTCAAATCTCGTCCATTACTAATAGAACCGCCATCCAACACAACCTGGGAAGCAAAACAAAAAGAGTGGGAAAAATTTGTCAAATAAAGAGAGTGGGAGTACTTTCTAAGAAAATAGACAGCTTCACCTAGGCTTGCTAAAGCATTCGGGGCGGCTATGGGAGGGTAGGTGGTCATGTTTTGGAGTAGAGTAGAGGAATTCTAGTCGACTTCTGAAAAACACCACCGCCAACGATGAAAAGTTAGGCCAAAAAGGAGATAATTCGAACAGTTACTCTGAAAAGCACTCCGGATATCCAAAATATAGAACGCGAAAAGAGACGAAAGAGAAGGGATAGATTAGAGAGCAGTTTGTTGTGCTCCAGAGGAGAATGACGACCAGAGTGACAGGACGAGAAGAGAATCCGCCAGAGTCGGGTCATGACCGACAGGAAGAAGGCATTGATGAAGAAGTGTCATCGATGGAAGAATATTTATGGCTAGAGCATGGTGAAGCTCTCCAAGTTGATATACCTCAAAACATCACACCTCATTCTCCGTTAAAATCTAGCCAGAGTGCTCGAGTGCAGGATATTTTTCAAGAATTTTTGAGACTACGAGTTTGCGAGTTAGTTGTATGAAGTCAACTAGATGAAGAAGGAAATGATGTTGACCATCTGATAAGTCATCGACCAGAGGAAGGAAATTAGGTTACCTTTCAACCTTTTTCATCCAACCAAAGTATTCATCTACTCTACTCAAGACATGAAGGATCACCCCCCCCAACCAATCACAGCTTCAAGTAACACAACAGATCAGTCAGATTCACAAGAGAGGATACCCTAGTCGCAACAGTTTACTTGGGTATCGACAGAAGGAGTCCACAGAAACCGACTTCTTGTTGAAAATAAATCGACTGCTATAGATAAAACCTCCGACGAAAACGAGAGTTCTGTCGAGAACAGCTTTGAAGAAAACAGAGTCACGGGAAGTAACCCACCACCACCCCCTCCACCGCTTGGAGGAGACATTGACGTCGGAGATATGGCGCACCTATCTGCACACATCCCCCTCTATGATAGCGATGAATATCCCATACGACATTGGTTCATCTGGGATTTGACCTGGGAAGCAAATGCTATTACAAATGAAGATCGACAGATGACGCGGTTTGTTGGTGCTCTACAAAAGCAAGCACTCACGTGGTACATGACGTACATAGAAAAAATGTTGAATGCTAATAAGGCACAAATTAAACAGCAATTCATGTCATTCTTCAAAAATCCAGATGCAAAGCATATGGTATAAAAGAAATTAAATACTATAGTCCAGAAACCGACATAAATAGTTAGGAAGTACGACAAATGGTTTAAAGACCTACTTAGCAAGTTGGACTATAATATAGATGAACAATTGTTAATCCAATGGTTTGTTGCAGGAATTATACAAAAGATCTGAATGCATATCAGATTAGACAACTTTAATACCTATGAATATGCATCAACGAAGGCGTTACAAGTAGAAATGGACGAGGACTATCCAGTGAACCCCGTTGATAGCCGTATTGAATAAAAACTGGAGATAATGCAGAAGTCGATACGGGATTTAAACCTCAAGGGCCAAGAATTCTGGTGTACAAAATTCTCAATGGATGGGAACACAAAAGATAATTTCCAACAAGAAGATTATCGACAAGATGTGTGGTCCATTCAGTCGAAATGATTTTGCGACATTTTCTAGGAGCATGGTCTACATGTGACAAAAGAGTGTCCATACAATATGAAGAATGAAAAATATTGCTAGTGCGCAATATGCGAAGTCAAAAGCCATTCAATAGCCGACTGTCACCTAAATATGTAGAATCGATAGAATTACCATGTGGTTTACCAGACAAAGATTGTTGCATAGAATAATAACAACAATAATCCAAGGAACAACAACGACCAGAACGAACAAAATAATCAAAGATATGGTGGGCGAGCGCGGGTATGATAGCAATCGTCATGGAGGATATTCAGGTCGAGGCCGATTCTTTTGGAATCGAGAGAATAGACCACGACGACCGATCCAGTGTTATGTGTGCTTAAATGAAGTCCATCGACACGCTGAGTGTCCATACAAGGATCGAACCGACCTTAAGTTCTATACCAGTTGTGGTGTTGGCGATCACTCTTTAGAGGATTGCCCCACCATGCTCGAAAAAATAAATAAAAAGAAAAACGTTAACGTCTTGTCGAGTGTCCAAAAATGTGATGTTATTCACAATAAGAACTTGCAAATTGTTACTTGACAAAGGTACTAAAATTGACAATGGCAATCCCAGAATAAGCAAAATAAAGAATAAAGATGATTATCCTAATCTCGTCATACAAAAGCAATTATATAATTATGCATCGAACATATTTCAAGAATTAGCTATACAAGAAGTAAATGATGATACTCGACAGAAAAATGTCTCAGGAATTAATTAATTTAATACATAACGATAATTTTGTTGCAAAATTAATTGACTTATTGTACGATCTTAAAAGTAAATCTGAAGTGGATAAGCAAGCTAAAAGCATATGTACTTTGAACCAAAAAGATAAAAGTGAAGTTGACCCTCTAGTCGACCTGGAAATTAAAGGCTACCATGTCCGACAAGTCGTTCTCAAATTCGGATCACATGTAAACATCATGACCAGAGACACATGGGAACAATTAGGTAAACCTCGACTGAATGAATCAGGTATATATTTGAAATTAGCAGATCAAGGTCGAATTGAACCCATTGGTGTTTGGAGAAATGTTGACACGACTATAAAAGGTATCACTACAAAATTCAACTTCGAAATTTTAACCCTAAGGAAGGATCTAGTTCCTTTCCATCCTTAGTAGGCCGACCATGGGGTCAGAAGATGAAGGCATCGATTTCACTAGAGAAAGAAAGGATAAAACTTAAAGGAAATGGGCAGAAAGTGATTGTCCCTATTCATCCATCACAAGGAGAACCATGGACTGAACCTATAGATGAATAATTCGATGTCCGACAACTGTACCAGATACAAAATAATGAGGATTATGCTGAACCAAACATATATGGAGAACTTCACTTAGGAAACCCAGATGCAGAACTATATGATTGGGAAATGGAAAAATATGAACTACAAGCAAGGGAATGTTGGACCATCCAAGCCATTCCAAAAAAACAAACACGCCAATGCTTCTCTGTGTCTATAATACCAAAAATATTTGAAAGAAAATTTAGGGAATATCCATCCCTAGCACCAATGACAACAAAAAATAGAACGTCACTTAGGTATAAAGAGCGAGAAACATCGGTCCTTCACGTTGAACAAGTATCCAAAAATATATGTAAACACGGTCGAATTCAAAGTCTAGTCGAAACATTTACAGGACAAGTTGCTCAGTGGTGGGATACTCACAAGTTGAGACTACAACCATGGTCGATAGCTTCAACGTACTTTGTCGAAATATTTGGAGGAAATAGCTAACAAATCAAGCACAAATACCAGTCTTTACACAAGGTCAGGATCCTTAAAAACATATCAGTACATGTTAAAAAGAATGGAAAAGACTTGGATATAAAGATGAACGAATATGGCCACACCTATTCCCATCAACATTAAATAATCTACCAAACAAATGGTACAAAATGGAAGAAGCACGAGGTGAAACATTCTTATGGAATGAACTTAGAGAAAATTTTATTAAGGACTTCAAATTTATACCTAAATATGACCAACTAGTCGAAGCTACGAAGCAAATAAAAATATTTATAAAACTTATTGTTAGTAATAGTTTGACAGGAACTCACAACCGATTGAATGACTCATGTACTCGTATTCGGTGAACTAAAGCACCATAGTCGACAAGAATTTGACTAGAAACTGAACATACAAGTGGAAAAATATTTCAATGGAAGTCTGACCATCTGAAAATGACGAAACCAATCAAAACAATACTAAAAGTCGAATCGGCAGAAAAAGAAGAAACTGAATGGATGACAACAAAAGACTTCCCAACAACATTTTCACAATTTAAAGAAGAAATTCGACAAATTAATGAAACCAAGGCACCGGAGTGGATGGATGCAAAAATCAAAACAAAAGAAGTTGACATCTCTAACGATGATAGACCTAAACTTGCAAGAATCAAAGATTACTGGAATGATGAACAGACATCAGAAATCGCTAACCTGCTATAAGAATTTCAAGACGTCTTCGTTGGGACTACAAGGATCTTAAAGGATTAGTTCAGGAAATGGGAGAAATGAAGATCAACATAAAACCCCATGCAAGAGCCATAAATAAAAGGCCATATAAACTCGCTCATGAGTATAAAGAAATAGTGAAGAAAGAAATTGACGATATGTTAGCGGTTGGAATTATCTACCCTATTGATTAGTTAGAATGGGCAAGCAGAATGGTTGTACAACCAAAGAAAAATGACCCGAAACGAATAAGAATTTGTGTCGATTTTCGCAAATTGAACAAAGTCACTCTAACAAACCCATTTTTTACTCCTTTTGCAGATGAAATTCTCAATGAATTTGCAGGGCATGAATGTTACTCATTTACATAAGGTTTCTCAGGTTGTAATCAAGTATCAATTGCTAAGGGAGAAAAAAATAAAACAATGTGTGTATGTGAATTTGGCTCATTTCCTTACAAAGTCATGTCTTTTGGTCTGAAAAATGCACCAGATGTATTTTCAAGGACAATGGTTAAATCATTCCAGGAATATATTTACAAACAATGGTTGTGTATTTTAACTACTGGACGATTTACTCTATGTTAAAAGATCACTGCAAATAGCTAAGTTAATGTTAGAATGGTGGTGACAAATTCAGTTGTCCCTTTATATAAAGAAATGTATTTTTGCAAATCCTATGGGAATTCTTCTAGGAAACATTGTATGCAAAGAGGGTATCAAGGTCAATTTCACTAAAATCAAAATCATTCTCGACTTAAAACCACCAGTTAATCCAAAACGAGTCAGAATTCTATTTGGGAATACAGGGTATTACAGAAAATTTATTCGACATTATTCGGACATGACATATCCTCTATAAGAATTACTAAAATATAATCAAGAGTATGAATGGACCAAAGAATGTGATGCGTCATTCGACATTTTAAAGAAAAAACTAGTCAAAGCACCTATGCTACGATTTCCAAATTGGTTAGTAAAATTCCACGTACATGTCGACTCATCGGGTATAGCAATAGGTGCGATATTGACACAACCAGGAGACGATGGAATGGATTATCCAATTGTATATAGCAGCAGAAAACTGAATAAAGTTGAACGTAATTACTCGACCACAGAAAGGGAAGCATTAGGAATGATCTTCGGACTTCAAAAGTATCGACACTACTTGCTAGCCAATCCCTTTTTGTTTTACACCGATAACCAAGCATTAAAATACTTAGTAAATAAACCTTTACATCATGGTAGAATCTGTCATTGGCTATTGTTATTTTAAGAATTTAAGTTCAAAATCATAGTTCAGACAGGGAAAGCAAATGTCAAACCCGACCACTTGTCGAGAATCAACACAGGGGAAGAACCGAATGGAACAGAAGACAACCTACCAGATGCACATCTGTTCATAATAGAAGCTATACATTTTGAACAAGCAGAAATAGCCCAATTCTTAGAAAATGTACAAAGCACCAGAAGGAATGAGTGATAAAAACAAGAAAATCTTAGCAATGAAAACTGCACCTAATAGCATAATAAACGAGTTCCTCTATAAACTAGGGTTATATGAGGTACTCCGTCGATGCGTTCTAGATCATGAAAGATAAAATATAATGCATGAAGCACACTATGGCCCAACTAGAGGACATTTTCAATCTGACACGACTGATAAGAAAATCCAACATTCAGGACTATGGTGGTTGACATTATACCGTGATTGTTGAAGATTTATCAGTAAATGTGGACATTGTCAATGACTAGGTCGACCTCTACCAAGTATCGAGATGCCTCTAATATCAATAAACAAAAATTTAACATTTGAAATTTTGGTGAACGACTTTATAGGACCATTTCCAATACCCACTAGAAGGACAGGAGCATGTTATATTATAACAACAGTTGAATACGTCACTAAGTGGGAAGAAGCAGAACCTGTCAAAACCTGCTCTAGTGAAGTAGTCACGGAATTTCTATATGAAAATATCATTACCAGAATCGGTTGTCCACTAACCTTTATCAACGATCAGGGGTCACATTTTGTAAATAAAACAATTGCAGGTTTGACAGAACAGTTTAAAATTGAGCATAGAAGGAGCACTACCTATCATCCTCGATCCAATAGTGCAATTGAAGCGTTCAACAAAACTCTGATGAGAGGCTTAACCAAAATATGCAATACTGACAAGGATGATTGTGATGAGAAAATTCCTGATGTTCTATGGGCATACAGAATGTCGTACAAATGATTGACAGATCAGACACCATTTCGACTTGTTTATGGAAAAGAAGCAGTCATTCTATTACACTTTCGACAACAAACACCAATAATTGTCGACATATTACACATTGATGTCGAAGAGTCTAGGAAACAACGAGTAATACAATTGGCTAAACTAGAAGAAAACTGAATGATCGCAATACAACGCCAAGAGATACAAAAACAACAACAGAAAGCCTAGCATGATCGAAATATTAGAAATAAAAACTTGTCGGTTGGATACCTTGCATTGTTGTATAATAGTCAAGTAAAAGGGAAACCGAAAAAACTACATACATAATGGATGGGACCATATATTGTCAAAGAAATCAATGCTAATGGATCAATCCAACTGAAAATGTTACAAGGCGGTGTATTTCAGAAACTTGTTAATGGTGCCCGACTAAAACGCTACAAAAATAAAACAAAATAAAAATAAAAAACGGTTATATAACTGATCACAAAAAAAATTGAAAAAAAATAAAAGAAAAAACTATAAAAACCTAAAAGATCAATAAAGAAAACAATACAACAAAACAAAATGACAGGGCCTTGGATGAATTCTCAGGAAGGAAGTAGCAGATTACTGTTCGAACAAAATAACCATCAACATCACAATCATCGATACAATGAATATCACTCGTTCTACCAACATTTCCACAATCATGAGGCACATCGTCATAAAGAAGACTCAACGCTCCAATCAAGTCATCATGATATTTGACTGAAGGAGCACCAAAACCAGTGTGCATTAAAAGAACACTCGACAAAGCATCCTTCATAGTCAGACCCGCCATTAATATCTTCATCTACCAGATCCCTTCCTACTCCAGCTATAAATACCACACCAAATGAAGACCACACACCATTCCCCGAAGAGCTAGAAAACCAGGGCTACCGAACACCTGAGACCAATATATTTGTGTGTGAACCAGAGCATTTTACCGACACGATGGCACCTAAAAAGACAAGATATACAATAAACAAAATGAAAGAGGTAGAAACAACCACAACTCCATTGGTACAATGATTGGATAACATTCGCAAAGAAAAAGTTATAGAAACATCCTGGGAAAAATTATGGAAGGAAGTTAAGAAATGGTCATACAAAGATGGAAAAATGACGGAGGAGGCCCACAAGGTTAGTGCAAGCACAATCATCACATACATAAATGCACCTCTCATGGAAAATTTTGTGGGCACAAAGGACAATATCACATATTTAATTGTTAGTTGATGCCATAATGGCAAATTTTACTTCTACAGCCTTGTCAATATATCAGGCGACATAATTTATAGGATTACCAAGATTTCATACAAAGGTGAACCAGTCCCTATAAAATCAAATCCAGGTCTAGTCGAGAAGCTAACAGGAACACCAACAGGGCAGAAATCAAGAGGGTTAGTAATAAGCCAAATACAGTTCACCACACCCAAAATAGTGGCGAAAATTGTATTTGCAGGCCTAACAACCAAAAGGCGTGATTGCAACTTAAAGCTCGACATGTTGGAAGCCATTGTAAATGTAGCAGAAAGAGGAAAAATTTACCATTGGGAACAGTACCTAGCAGAACTTATTAGAAACACCTATACAAAATGTCAAGAAGAGGACATGCCCTTAAAATTTTCTTCCCTAATCATATGGATTGCAATGTACTATATCCGACCTGTCGGAGATCCGGACTTTGATGAATCGAAAAAAATGGGTATGTGGAATTTTAAGCCTTTTTTAATGGCTAGGAATCATCAGAAATTACAACAATCCAAGGTCTGGCTGGATTCTTGGTTCCAAAATTTAAAAATAAAAATGGCCAGATGGAGGGTACCATGGAATATCTGAAGATGTCTGCCGCCGACTGCACATATTCAATTAGAATTAGATCACACTTTAGTCTAGTACCTGTAGGGGGTGGGAGGAAAATCTAAACCCCTCAACTTTTATCCATCAGTCGAAGACATATTTGCAAAACTAACTCGACAGTCTAACACCAAGTTAGACATACCACCAATTGAAAAGAAGGTCGATCAACTGATCGTTAAACCCTTGAGTGATCAAGAAAAAGAAGAGGACTATGAAGTACATCTTCGTATCAGTACTTTCACCCTGGAGGATACCCCGATAGAAGAGGTCAACACTCTACAAATTTCTATAATACCATCAACACAACAACAGGAGGAGGAAGCAGTATAAACAGACGAAGAAACCCAATCTGACAACCCCCTTCCAAAATATGCAATGACAAAATAAAACATCCGACATATATCTGTCGAGTTATCTAAAGCTCGACATAAGAGGAAGACTCTGGTTAAAAGAAAGGGGAAGCGCAGGCTGTTACCTCCAGAGAAATAAAATGATGAAGATGAACTACATGCTACCACTGCGTAAATATTAGAGGATGTTGCTAGCAATAAATTTCAGTCGAGCAACAATTCAAGAAGTTCATCGCAGAAGAAGCAAAGCAACCTCAAGCAAAAAAGGTAAAAATTGTTACTCCTCCTGAGGTTGATCCTATCGACCTCACTTCCACCCCACCACCTCCATCATCAGTTCAAATAGTTGAAGAAGGATTACCAACTTTGACCTCTGTTACATCAACGCCTTCCCTAAACCCGTATTTTCAAGCACTACCCAAAAATATACAGACAAGAGTAGATAAAGATGTCGACCTACAAGATTTCATTAACCAAATCCCAAACATGTTTCCCACCATACAGCAACTAATGGTAACCAGGTTGGTTACCATATTCAGAAAACCCACAACAACTTCTAACCATCCCCCAAATCCCTAACCAAACACAAATATCTGTACCCAGACCATAAATCATGGGAGTCATCAAATCCACATTCCAAAGGAACCTAGACAAAACCTCTAAAATTGTGGCAGCACAAACCTCCTCATTTATCCCACAATCCATCAAAAACCCTCTACTTCCTAACCCGAATTATGAAGAAGATGAAGGATCTGTTTCGGAAGAAATGGAAAACTGAATCATTAGTACCAAACCAAGAAATGGTCAAGAATCTAGAATCTGCCAAGGCCACCGAACTTGTCGAATCACTAGAATTGGTCTAAAACCCTCTGCCGACATATTCCATCCCAAGCCTTCTACCATCATCTTCCCAGCAACCACAACCCCTCCCTTCACCCACACCACCTTCACCTACACCACTATATACTGCTCCCCCACCAGAAACTCAGTTAATAAATCCTATTGTACCAAGCAACACCGCATAACAAACACAGGCCATACCTCTACCAACAAAAGAAGTTGAAGCACAAACCAGAGAACAAGAGTGGTGAAGAAGAAAAGACATAAAAGAGAAAAAGAAAAAAGAAAAGGAGCACCAAAATCAAGTACATTTGACACACCAACATATACCATCAGTCATTCACCTGGCTCAGTTAGGATTGACGCACAGAAGATCAGAGAAGAAGAGCTAAACTGACTGGGGGACGCCATCAATAAGGAGTCAAGACTAAGAAGTTAAAAAATAAAAGAACAAATCGAAAAACTAAAGACAGAACAAACTGAATTTCTAACAAGATGTCAGAATTTGGCAAGACAAGTCATCCCAGTACCGGAAGGAGTCGACACCGACAGACCGTTAGATAAAGCATACCAACTGTTTGAAAGTGTCGTGTCGAGTTTTCAGGCACAATTACAGGAAAATAAAGAAGAACATATAGAAGATACCTCTGTATTGTTGAGAAATTAGTATACAACATTCTCAGTAGCCTATAATTTACTGAAGCAACATATCACAGAATCCATTGTCACAGAGGAAGTCTTAAGGAATTGGTTTACCTATTACGACCAAGTGTTTCAGCAGATGCGGGAGACTCGTGAGCTCATTAGTTCACTCCAGGACCGACAAGTGAGCACAAAAGCAATGAAGAAGACAATTCGTGACCATCTTGTGTTAGATATGGAAAAACTGGACAAATTAGAGAGACAATAACAACAGTGGATCAACCAATCCAATCCCATCCTAGTTAGCCTCGACAAGATTCGTCCGCATATGAAAATATTACTTGACACTGCCAAGGAAAAAGCACAACTCATAGGACCTGACATGAGCAACATTGTTAACTTGAACATACACCAAAAAGTGGCGAGCTTGTCGAGTCTCACAACTTTGATTATAGACGTCTAGAAGGCACTTCGCAGTTGGGAGGAGTTCCAGCATCATTTAGCAATTACCATAGAAGCAATTGTGGAAGTCTACATACAAAAGAAACCATCAATCAGATAGCAAAACCATTGACAACGCATTATAGAAACTACTCGAGACATGAATTTTTTTCGCCTCCCTGTTTCTTCAGGACGAAGAAATCTTGTGTGTCGGGGGAGATGTTGGAGGAGCTAGTGGGATTAGCTGACTAGACTCATTAGTTGTCTAATTGTATATTAGGTCGACCTCATTAGGTTGTGTCAGTTGGTTGAACCGACAGGTAGTTATTATAATTGTTTTGTAAATGTATATACAGGTTGTTGAGCCAGATAGATACTTGGTTCGGTTTATTGTATGAATCCACATGTGTATTGAGTAATATAATCTGTTATTCTGGCCATCATTCTTGTCTCTTGCATCTGTTATGTTTATATGATTCTTTATGTGTATTACCGGTAACCTTACAATCTGATCAATTACAACACCAACCCAAAAACATATTAATTAAATAGTACTTTTCAGTTTTTATTCATTTTTAATATTTAATTTAGTTTTTCTTTATTTTTATTTATAATTAATTAAATAGTATTTTTGGGTTGTTATAGGTGTGAAAAATTAGAGCGCCACTAAAAACTAAATTATTTCTCTAGATATCTCTTTCCAACAAGGTGCTAACATCAAGAAATTTACTTAAAATAGTTTTTGAAGGTTCGAGATGATGCTCTAGTGTAAATGTTCCTCTAAGTCGATTGCTCATATACTTGTTGGATGTCACATTTATTTGGAAGTTTGCTTTGTTGATGTAACATGTATATCTTGGGGGATTTTATCTAGAGTGACATTAATTTGGAGGATGCATTCAACACATGGTGGAAGGAAAAACTATTGGCTAAAATTGGATCTCTCCCCTTTATTCTATGTTGGGCTCTACAAAAAACTAAGAATCAAATGTACTCAAAGGTGTGATGAAAATTCCTCTCTAGATGTTCCAAAAATTTCAATATGCTTTGAAAGGTATTTGGAAAGAAATTATAATCAAATCCTTAATGTAGGTGGGTGCCTTGAATATAGATTCAAATGGACCCTAATGTTTGTTTAATGGAGATTCAAAACTAGATAGGTGTGGTGTTGGATGTGTATTGTACTTTTCAGAGGTCTACTTCATTTCCTTAATTTAGAGTTTGGGGTTTGGTAGCAACAACATGGAAAATTTTAATGTTATTCTCATTTTGGCAATGTTAGGAGTGGAAAGGGAACTATCGGAGTTGTAGATATTAGGGGATTTAAAGACACTATAATGATTTAGAAATAAACAACAACAGCAACAACAAAATCAAACTGATAATACTCCTCTGTACATTGCATATGGGATTCTTATATATCCATAAATTTCCTCCAACAACCTGCAACTACTTGATTAAAGAGTTGAAACAACTTCTTGATTTAACACTTCACATAACCAACTAGATCAAAAAATCAAGTAGTAAATCATGAATATAATGTTAATCTATTCCCAAAAATGAGACTAGAAATATAATCTAATCAGGCCCCCCTAATGACTAAACCATGTACAGTTTGAATTTTATCCCTAAAATTGAAAAATGTATCATTGCCAAGTGGTTTTGTCATTACGTTAGTAATTTGCTCTGTTATGGCACAATAATAAAGACAAATGTATTCATTATCAACTACTTAAATGTCTTCATTATCAACTAATTGGTTGATGTAAATGTGATGAACTTCAGTATACTTAGTTATGATATGAGAGATTGTGTTCTTCACCATCATGAGAACACTTTGATTGTCGTAGAAAAGAGAGGATGGATTTGTTTGGTCAAGTTGAAGATCGACCAATATTCTTCATAACCACATTGCCTCAGAATTTGTATAGACAGATGCCTTGTATTTTTCCATGAAATTACCCCCAAACCAAAAGTGAACACATAGGATGTTGTGGACTTCCTTGTATTAATTGATTCAGCCCAATTAGAATCAATGCATCTTGCGTGTATGAAGTTGATCGATATCTGATATAGAATGCCAAAGTTAAGGGTTCTTTTCATATATCGAAGAACTTACTTTATATCTTGTCAATATCTTGTTGTGTCATGTTAACAATGTTTTCGATGGTGACAATATCATCAACATATATAATTAGGATCACTGTGGCATCATTATTGTTTTTGACAAAGAGTGGGTTTAGAGTATCATTTTATGAATCCATAATCTCTAAGATAATGATCAAGTTTAAAATGCTAGGCTCAAGGATCATGCTTAAGCACATACAAAGACCTTACCAACTAAGAAAAAAAACTTTTTTAGGAAACTGAAACCCTTGTGGGTGGACCATGTAAACTCCTCATCCAAGTATCCAATTAAGAAGGAACTTTTAACGTGCATATGATATGCTTTCCATCTAAATTAAGCAGTAATGGAGATAACCAACTAAAAACCATATTTACAGTTGGGAAAAAAAATTCTTCATAATCAACCCCTTCCTCCTGTGCATGCCCTTTGGCGGCAAGACAGGCTTTGTATTTGTCCAAAGAACCATTTGATTTATATTTGACTTTAAAAATCCATTTATAACCAATGGATTTGAAAATCCATTTGACTTTAAAAATCCATTTGTCAGTATACCTTATAATTCTCAATATAACCAACAAGCATATATACCTTTCTTTTTACATATAAGTTACTCCTCTTTCCCTTATAAATATGTCCAAAAGAAATACAACTGAAAGAATGAAAAATCTCTTACAAAATGCTTTATTCCTAACCATGATTCCTTGGGAGTGATATTATGCAAATCTTTGCAAGGACTTATATTAAGAATGCAATATTTACTACTTCTACCAAGTACTTATATGGCACATCCCTTCTATGGAACATGAACCTTTCTATCTACATAATTTTCTTATTCCTTCTTTCCACAACTCCAATTTATTATGGAGTGTATGGAGTAGTGCATTGCATGTGTATAACTTCCCTTTTGTAGAATTTATTGAACTGAGTGGAAACAAACTATCCTTCATTATCAATCATATAACTTTGACTTGTTTACTTTTTTGTTTCTATACCAAATCTTTTCATTCTACGAACTTTGAAAAACAATCTGACTTCTTATTCAAGAAATAAACCCACATTTTGTTTGAAAATCCATCAAACAGTAGCAAGAAATACTTAGTTCAATTCACTGTGGGTGTCTTCATTAGACCATGCAAATCAACATGTATTGTGGGTCCAAAACTCCTTTGGATTTCCATGTTGTATCAATATCAAATGAAAGTCGATGGTGTTTCCCAAATTGATAACCTGTACATACATTATGACATTCCTAAATGAATGGAATACCATCAACCATATTAGTATTGCTAAGTACAAATAACAGTGATGACTTAGATGTGCATACCTTTCATGCTAGAGAAAACTGGTATTATCTACTCCATCTAGTATATGTTCCTTTTCTTCGATACCAAGTAGTAGATTCAGTGGATTAATTGTGCAATTCCATAAATGAAAAATCCCTTGTTTCTTCCTCTTCACCTCCTTCTAAGACATTGGATTCCTTGATTTTGTTTTACCACCTGGAAAATCATGTTTTTTCTTTTTTGACAATCTCTCTTGAAGTGTCCAAGCTTATTACAATACTAATAATATAATTCAGATCTCATGGGTGCATTGTTAGGATTTCCTTGTTTGTGTTTGCCTTTAATCCATGCACTAAAGTCACTCTCTATGGTGGATGAAATAGATGTGGATGCCTCCATTTGATATATCCTCCTTTCCTTTTTCAAAATAAATGTTGATAACTTATCAAGATTAAGTATTTGAGTCTCCCTGAGCAGATGCAATCACTCAACAAAAGAATCATAAAGAAACCATATCTTAAGTATGTTGTTGAATAGTATATAGTTGATCACTAAGGTCCTTTAGCTACAATAAATTTTTAAACATGATCCTCTTGATGAGCATAGGTTGTCATTGATGACAAACCATTAATGACAAAGGAAGTCAAAGATTGATGATATGGGCATTAGATGACATGGCACGAAGAATATCTGACATGGTAAGAAGAATATGGCTAAAAAGACATGGTAGTTAGGCAAGAAGGCCAAATGACTCATTCTGTGGTCATTTGAGGGTTGATGGGGTTATGGAACCCTTGGTGTGACTTCGATGACATAGTGTTGATGATGTAGAGAAATCTTTCAGAAATGCAAGTGAAGGCTTGATGTATGGAAGATGAAGGCCACAAAGTCGTTGGAGAAATAGATACAAGAACTTGAAGAGCTCTTTATTTGTGAAATATTGTAACAAAATCTAAATGATGAAGTCGACTAAGAAGTGTTATTTTATTATATACAACAAGTCAGCTCAAATAAAAAATAAATAATAAATAATGTAACAAGTCATCTCCAAAAATATGTTGATAAACGATTATAAATAGGAGTCAATACATTCATTTTGAGCAGTGTATTCGATGGAGGATTAAGGAGCTATGATTTTCGGGTGTATACTTGTTAAGGCAACCACATGCAAATGGTGGCAAGAAGATGTAGTTGTATGGAGGAAAATACTGCTCTGAGATGTTCGGGTGTGCAGTGTGGAAGCTGTTAGAAGGGATGAAGTTTTGAACTCTGGTGTGATCTGAATCATAGTCTTATGAGATTTCTTTTTCTTATTTTCTTCTCTCTGGTTCTCAGCCATCACAGAAGCAATGTTTAGTATGAGGAATTATTTCACATAGATAGAGGACTAAGGCAATTACATTGTGGGTTAGCCTTGCAGCAGAGATGAATTCATTTTTGGTCAAAGGTTGAAGTCTACAATTACTTTTTAATAGTCCGGAGTTTGAAGAGAAGTAATTACAGTCTATCATAGTTCCAAGGGTGCAGTAGTTGGAGAGTAATATTGTTACAGCTGCTCAATGAAGGTGCATTGATATAGAGATGTATGATGACAAATAATGACAAGGTTGGTACAGTATGTACAGAAGCAATGTACAGTAGAATGGTACATGAGAATAAGGGTATGGTGGCATGATGTTGATGACATGTATACATCTTCTAGATTACACAGTGAACCAAATAGTAATAAGATGATGCTTAGTGAAACAAAATAGTGATATGCTTAGATCTTGACTTGACAGAAATAAGTTAATGACATAAGTTGGTTATAACAGTAGAATGATAGGTTGGTGACATGTGAGAAGGCAGTGGACGAGTTGGAGTTGCAAACAATGACAAGTGAAATGTAATAAGACAGGAATCTCTATATACTTGCAAGCTGGGTCTTGCAACCCCTTTTCTCAGTTGGACCTGAGAAATAACCAAGTTGGGTCTTGGAATAGGATTTGGCACTTTTGAATCAGTTGAAGCTGGTATAGACCCCAAGGTTGTGGCCTTCCAATGTAAACATATCAAATTGGATATAATAAAGATTACAAATTTATCTCATGAAGTGTCTAGTGTTATCTATGTGATTTATTGATGTTGATGTACTACTACTTATGATATCTCTGTTTAAGTGTTGAGAAAGTTAAAATTGGATTAAAGTGCTAGTACACTGATTCACACCCCCCCCTCTCAGTGTACTTTGTGTGTCTAACACCTCCTTCCTACAACTTGTGGAAAAGAAGAAAATTTTCAAGTACAATGCCCTGTTGGGAAAACTATATGTTACTTATTTAGACAGTTAAATTTTCAATATGGGGAGTCATAAGCTTAGAGGTGCAAGCACTGTATGTGCATGATTGAAGCTCAAACTAGCCTAATCTAAAGCCAAAAAATACACTTAAATGCAATGAATAAAATAAACAATTAAAATAGCCCAACACCTTAGAAGGGCCCATTAGAGGGAAGCCATATCTTATGAGTTAGGCAATACACTTAAATGCAATGAATAAAATAAACAACTGAAATAGCCCAACACCTTAGAAGGGCCCAATAGAGGGAAGCCATATCTTATGACTTGGGCTTTTAATCTCTCTCTCAGTGGTTAAAGCTATGGGAAGTTTAAAATGCAAGAAATGGATACCAAATCAAACCAAACAATTAATCAAATGTTAAGGAAAATCCAAAATAACACTCTTCAACCCAAAACTAATATTTAACTAAGTTTATGAATCTAACCTATGCAACCAATAGCGTTGTGGGTGAAAGTGCCAAAAAATCATTCAAATTACACTTCAAAATCATTAAAAAAAAGGTTTAACAACCATTCATCCACAATCTGATATAAATTGATCACTAATTCATCTTGCAACAAATAGAAAACACAATTCTTTGTTTAAGATATTAATTGAATTCCATTCAAATTATGTGATTCTATCATCATCTAAGATCCATAACCATTCATCCACAATCTGATATGAATTGGTACTAATTCATCTTGCAACAAATAGAAAACACAATTCTTTGTTTAAGATATTAATTGAATTCCATTCAAATTATGTGATTCTATCATCATCTAGGATCCATGCTATGGTTGAAATAACTTATGGAGCAGAGTCTATGTCTTAAATTTATTTTTATGGAATCCAAAACTTTATTATCATATGATTAGATTATATTTTCCAGTTCTGGAAAATTATTTCTCAAACAGAATTAAAGCTTAGTTAACAATGCATTTCCTTAGAACCGTGTTATCATTACTGTTCCAATGTCTGTAGTGAATGATAGGTTAAGAAACCATGGTGATTTTCTTATTGACTTATGCTCATAAAATTAAATTTCTGGGGTCAAAATTGTTTAAAACCAATCAACTGAGCTTTTACAATTCATTGTACCAACAACATAATGGAATTGCAAATTGAGATGAAATTCGTTTAAATGCAATCAACCTATGCTACTATTCAAAGCAGTCAGGTACTCTATTTTCGTTTAGTCAAGCTAAATAAGAAATATTCAAATAAAAACAATCTTCGAATGTGTTTTGTAACAAGTGCTACACAGAAAAGTTGATTTAGCCACACATTATAGCAGATCTGCACTATCCTAATATAAATCAATTTAAATTAGCTTTAGAATCAAATCGCGCAATGATCAATGATACTCGTCAGTGAAATCGACTCAAAAATTTACACACAAATGCTATAAAAGTAGCAATCCAATTAATTAATCACAAATAAAAAAATTAAACTACTAACAAATATAAATCCAATTAATTAATCACAAATAAAAAATTAAACTACTAACTAATATAAAGAACAAAGAAATGCGTTCACCTGGTTGGTGGGCCCTGGCCAATGGGAGATGCAACTGGAGATGCATGTTGAAGCTACTCAGGCACTAAACACTTTAAATCGACGACTTAAATCAGTGCTCCATGGTCTTCATCCACACGCAAATTTAATCACAATATGATCATAGAACGCAGGTATAGGTTGCAACAACAAAGAGAGTTTCGTTTAATATCATTATCATTATTCATATGTTACATGAACAATGATCTCTTCATCCACAACTTAATTTATAATGTTGCAAATTATCCATGTCTAACACAAATTGAATAACAATATGACTTGCACAATGAGATATGGAAGTGTTTATTTCATCATAAGTTTATTGAACAACCTTACTATTATTGAGGTCCCTCCATTTAGGCCATGTAACAAATCTCACTCAATTATTTGAGGATTTCAACACATTGAGGTCTCTCCATTTAGTCCATGTTACAAATCTCACTCGATTAACCTTATTATTATTGAGGTCCCTCCATTTAGGCCATGTAACAAATCTCACTCAATTATTTGAGGATTTCAACACATTGAGGTCTCTCCATTTAGTCCATGTTACAAATCTCACTCGATTATCTGAGGATTTCAACACTCCAATAATTCCCTCAATCTCTAATGGGAAAAACACCAGGGTCAAATATGATTCTCCAACAATTATTAAACCTTGAGGGCTAAGAATAGTGTGAGTCGCTAAAGAGAGTGTATCATGAACATCATAGTGAATATACCAAGAAAGAATAGAGTGTCCTCACTAGCATTGAAACACATTGCAATAAACCAACTTAGATCCATATTAACTCTGAATCTATCATGCGCCGATGAGGATCAAATCCATGGAGGTGCTAACTTTTTTTAGAGTACAAAAACTTAGGAAAAGTTTGGAGGGATTTGATATCTATGGGTGCATGATAGATCCGGAGTTAAGATGTATCCATATTGGTGATAAAGATATATTAAGTGAAATCATAAAATATGAATGACACCGTGATTATAAAAAAAAGCATGTAAATTGCAAAGAAGTAAAGATAGACAAATTCCACAGTATTTATATCAAGTAATTTATTGGACATAGCTAAATAGGCATCGGTTGAAAGCTTTAACAATTGATAAATTAGATAATATATGATATCCTACATGGTAGCGGCAAAAAAATTCCAAATTTCATTCATCTTTTTAGTTTTAATTATAATATATATATATATATATAACTTTAGGTAAGGGATGACATTGTAAAAAAAATTACTTAATATTTTATTATTTTATTTAGGGGCCATGTGATAAATTAAATAATATATGACATCCGACATGGTAGAGAAAGAAGTATCCAAGTTTTATTCATTTTTTTAATTTTAATTAAATGAGATATATGGTTAATATTTTATTATGTTATTAAAGCACCACGTGTCAACTCCTTATTGAGCATGGAATTACACTTCTCCCTCATATCTGGCTATAGAAAGCGCCTCTTGATGCAAATATTCCTCAATAGCTTGGTTTTGATCTACATAGCAACCTTCTTCTGCCAATCCAGACTCCTTCTACAAGACCCAGTCTTCTTCCCCACGCGATAGTGTCCTTCACCCAAGCAGCAATTTACCAAATTGCAGTGACAAACTTGCATTCTCCAAATTCTAGGTCCTCCAACAATAATTTACCAAATCACATCCTATTTACCATATCACGTAATCCCATCGTCTTAGTTGATGGAAAACTCATTTCTAAAAAAAATAGTATTAACCAACAACAATTGGAGGCAGATCAGATGACACCAACTCTTATACCCTAATGGATTTAACATTAACAACAATCAATCAATCAAACTCATGATATTCCTCAACACACATTTGTACATTGCATGTGGGTTTCTTATATAACCATAGATGTTATCCAACAACTTATAACTACTTGATTAAAGAGCGAAAACAACATCATGACTTAGCACTTTCTTAAATAGCTAAAACAATATCCTAATTTAGCACTTCACACAACTAACCAAAGTAGAGAATCAAGTAGAAAATCATGAAGATAATGTGAATTGTGACAATAGGCACTTGCTATAGCCCAGTAAGAGGGATAAGTGTAATTATGTGCTCAACGAAGACTTTCCATGTGGCACTTCAATAAAATAGTAAAATATTTAGTAAAAAAATTTACTATGTCATCCCTATTCTAAAGTTCAAGGAAAAAAGATATAGATTCCAATTAATTAAAACTAAAAAAAATAATGAAACTTGGATACTTCAATTGCCATCTAGAAACATTATCATTATCCAAGTATGAATTTCTCTCTATTTTCAATTACATGCCATATATTATATAATTTACTAATTGATATTGTTTTCAATAGTGTAAATTTTACTATGTTCAATTGATTACTTAATATGGATATAATATAATTTATCTATCTTTACCTCTTTGCAATTTTCATTTTTTTTGTATAATGGTGATAGTAACTGTGGGTCTATCATGCACCGATAGGGATCAAATCCCTTGAGGTGCAAACTTTCCTTAAATTTTTGCACTTAAAAAAATATTTACAATATTTGCACCTCATGGGATTTAATCCCTATCGGCGCATGATAGATCTGGAGTTAAGATGGATATATGTTGATCTATTCCCAACAATGGGATTAGTGATCTAAGCTAACACAATAGTGAAGTGGATAAAAAAATGAGGAATTTAAACTTTTTATTGGTGCATCTAACCATATTAAATTTCTTCACTTGTAGGAAGATTTCCATATAACTAAATGTCAATGTTGATGGATGATTGAAATAGGCAATGAATTCTCAAGTAATTGTAGATTGGATTCTCTAATTTATGGTAGTCTCTTAAAGAGGACATGTAATGTCCTTTACTTGATGTTTGTTTTCATGGTTAAGACTCTTTTTATTGGTTTCATGTATGAAACAACTTGTTGTGAGTGTATAGTTTTAAATGGTGTTTGGTTTCAGTTGCAAGTCTTCATGTTATAATGCTATATGGTTCTTAATTCTCATAGACCTATTGTCATCAAGGAGTTGGTTATAAATGTTTTCTTGGTTCTGTATCTTAGACAAGTGTGAAATGCAATTTCACCATTTCTTCTTGAAATATGGAAATTATGTTTTTTTCTTGGGGAAAAAACACTAACTTAGGTGTGGGTGCATGTGGTTAAGTGGTTTTATGGAGGAATTAACCAAAGAAGCCTTAGATATCACCGTGGATATTGATCTTGATGAATGCGATTTTTTTCATATACAAGCAATAATATAAAATCATCTAGGAATGATCCCAAAATTCCTAGAATTGGTGATGGAAAATATTATTGCCCTTGCACAAAATCCAGGTGATCGTACAAAAAAGAATTAATAAGAAAAAAATTAGAAAACATTACTTATAATTTGGCACGTCTAAGGAGGAACTAAATAGCGCCCCTTGGTGAGATACAAAAGATATTTTTTGTGTTCTCTAAGTTTTAAATATTTTAATATTTGATACTATATATGTATGTATGTTTATATAATTACAAAGACAAAAATGTGTAGGCTTGGAGTTACTAAGGTCACAATTTGTAGTACTAATGGTTAGGGTTCTAGAGTTGAAGGTGATTCTATGGAATAAAATGATATTGATATTACTAAGAATGAAGAATGGTTAGGGTGCTAGAGTTTAAGATGATCCTATGGAAGAAAATGATATTGATATTACTAAGAATTGTTGATATTTGAGTCTGAATATAACATTAATTAAAAACAATAATGGACAAATTGCACTCAGATATTACACAGGATTTTTAACATGGTAAAACCCCAATTTGGGGAAACATCCACCTTGGCAAAGTATTGATGTCTTATTCCTTTCAACAATGAAGATTACAATCAGGCATATCATCCGCACATCTCATTCACTCTTCTCGCTCCTCTCCAAATACATTTAAATACATTTAGTCAAGAAGTTACATTAACGGAAGAACTGCCACCAGTTACAGTAACTCCTAATCAACCAACAATTACGGTTGAGAAACCATTTTAGTTTAATTAGTTGTCACAAATTTAACAATCTCCACCTTGACAACAAATCATCAAATACTTTGTCGAGACTATTCATCACTTCTTTGTTAAACCAAGAGAAGCCATACACCAACGCAACTTCTCTAATATTACTGGTTTTGTAAACATATCTGCACAATTTTCCTTAGTATGAACCTTTTTCAGATCTACTCCACCTTCACTAATGGCTTGCCTTACAAAATGATATTTTACATCAATATGTTTAGTCGTACTATGATAAACAGGATTTGTAGCCAAATGTATAGCACTTGGCTATCACAGAAAACAGGCACACTGTTCTGTAACCTTCCAATTTCTCCAAGTAGACCTTTCAACCAAATTGCCTCTTTGTGAGCATGTGAGGCAGCAATGTACTCAGCCTCAAAGCAACTGTTTCCTGAAGCTTTGACATCCAACTTATAGCTCCACCTGCAAGAGTAAAGACATAACCTGAAGTAAACCTTCTCTTGTCCAAATCGCCTGCAAAATCTGAATCAACAAAACCGCATATTGAATCACTGGTTCGATTAAAAGTGATACAATAGTCACTTGTGCCTCTTAAGTATCGAAGCACCCATTTCACTGCATTCCAATGTTCCTTTGCTGGATTTTCCATGTATTTACCAACAACACCTATTGCATGTGAAATATCAGGTCTAGTGCACACCATTGCATACATCAAACATCCTACTGCATTGGCATATGGGACATGAGACATATAATCCTTTTCTTCATCACTACTAGGACATAAACCTAAAGAAAGCTTAAAATGGGAAGCCAGAGGAACATTCATAGGTTTTACCTTGTTCATTCCGAACCTTTCAAGTATCTTTTCAACATACTTCTCCTGTGAAAAACTGAGCTTACCATTTCTTCTGTCTCTGTGTATTTCAATACCCAAAATTTGTTTTGCAGCTCCAAGATCCTTCATGTCAAATGCCCTAGCCATCTGAGCCTTCAACTTGTTGATTTCACCCATACTTTTACTTACAATAAGCATATCATCAACATACAATACTAAGATAATGAATATATCATTTAACTTAAGTACAAACAATGATCATACTCACTTCTAGTATAACCTTGGCTCACCATGAAAGAATCAAATTTCTTGTACCATTGCCTGGGTGACTGTTTCAGGCCATACAATGATTTCTTGAGCTTGCAAACTAATTTTCCTTTACGATGCTGCACATAACCCTCTGGTTGTTCCATAAAAAATATCCTCATCCAAATCTCCATGTAGAAAAGCTATTTTAACATCTAGTTGCTCTAACTCCAAATCAAGCACTGCAACTAGTGCTAACACAATGCGAATAGATACAAGCTTGACAACAGGTGAAAAAATCATGATACTCAATACCTTCCATATGAGAATACCCTTTCGCAACTAATCGAGCTTTGTATCTTTCAATCTTACCGTCAACACTTTTCTTCAATTTGAAGACCCACTTACACCCAACCACTTTCCTATCTTTAGGGAGTTCAACCAAATTCCATGTCTCATTCTTCTCCAGAGAATCCATTTCTTCTTTCATTGCCATATTCCACTTAGCATTGTCAGCACAATCAATGGCTTCCTGAAAACAAGAAGGTTCTCCATCATCAGTAAACAAAGCAACAGATGAGACAAAATCAGTATACCTCTTAGGAGGCTTTCTCTCCCTTGTCAATCTTCTTGGTGTAGGTTGTGGGGTTTCCACATCTTCTTGAATTTCTTCATCTTCTATGACTTCATTTTCACCAGAAACTTCTTCTTGTTCCTTTGAGTCATATTGGTTCTCCAATTGAACTAGTTGTTTTGATAGTACCTGTTCCTATTCCACATCAACTTTTATATTTTCTGATTTAATCAGAGAAGATTCATCAAAATTTACATCTCTACTAATGACAATTTTGCGGACAGTAGGATCCCACAACCTATATCCTTTTGTTACATCGTCATATCCAACAAAGATGCATTTCTTTGACTTGGGATCTAACTTTAGAACGCTGATTTTTAGGAGTAAGAGCATAGGCTTCACAACCAAAAAAATTTAAATTCGAATAATCACAACAAGGATTACCAGTCCATACCTCTTCCAGAATTTTACAATTTATCGCCACGGAAGGTGATCGATTTATTAGATAACAAGCAGTTGAAACTGCTTCCGCCCACAACTCTTGACTCAAATTAGCATTATTGAGCATGCTCCTTGCTCTCTCCAGAAGAGTCCTATTCATGTGCTCTGCAACGCCATTTTGCTGAGGAGTGTAAACATTTGTCTTATGTCTTACGATCCCTTCGTCTTCGCAATACTTCTCAAACTCCAAAGAAGTAAAATCACCTCCATTATCCGTCCTCAAACATTTAATTGTCCTGCATGTTCTTTTCTCCACCATAACTTTAAATTGTTTGAATGTATCAAACACATCAGCTTTCCTTTTCAAAATTTAGACCCAAACTTTCCTAGAAAAATCATCTATAAACAATATGTAATATGATGCTCTTCCATAAGAAATAGTAGGGGATGGACCCCACAAATCCGAATGAATGTAATCAAGAATACCTTTACTAACATGACTCCCTGCATTGAACTTTTGTCTACACTGCTTTCCAAATATACAATGTTTACAAAACATCAAATTCAAAATATTTAAGTTTGGAAGAAGTTTTCAATTCATTAATATTTGAAGTCCTTTCTCACTCATATGACCAAGACGTTGATGCCATAACTGAGTGGATCCTAACACCCCTTCAGATATTAATGTTGTATCATTAGTTTGAGTTTTTCCAATCAATTTGTAAAGGTTTCCTACTCTTTGTGCCTTCATGACCACTAAAGCACCCTTAGATACTTTTAGTATTCCATTTAAACCTGTAAACTTATGACCACTAGAATCCAAAACTCCTAATAAGATTAATTTTTTCTTTAACTCGGGTACATGCCTTACATCTGTAAGTGTTCTTATCAATCCATCAAACATTTTAATTTTTATATTTCCAAATCCAAGAGTCTTACATGGAGAATTATCTCCCAAAAGAACACAACCATCATTAACTGTTTGATAAGAAGAAAACCATTCTTTATGAGGACATACATGGTGCGAAGCACCAGAATCTAACAACCATTCTTCATTATATCTCGAAACAATACAAATGGATAACACCTCATCAATCATACCTGAATCAAACTTAACTAAATTTGCCTCAGACTTGGAGTCATTAGATTCTTTTCTTTTCCAACAGTCTTTCTTGAGATGACCAGTCTTGTTGCAGTACCAACATTTGAGTTTGCTCTTTCTGCCCTTTGACTTAGATCTAGAAGTTCCTCTTGACTTTTCTCCTTTTTCTTTAGAACGACCTCTAACATAAAAAGCTTCAGGTGTAGAGGACTCAATATTAGCCTTATTTCTTAATTCCTCAGACAACAGTGCTCCAATTACAGTGTCAAATTCCAAAGTGTCAGATGTACTAAGACTAATAGAAGATATAACATGACCCCAAGACTCATGTAAAGTGCATAATAGATTTACAGCCTTATCTTCATCCTCAATATGAACGTCCATACTATTCAACTGGCAAATAATATTATTAAATACATTTAAATGATCTGCAATCTGTGTTCCTTCTTTCATCTTCATACCATATAACTGTCTTTTTAAATAAATTCTATTTGTTACAGATTTGGTTATATACAAGTTTTCTAATCTATTCCACAAACTTGCTGCCGATTTTTCTGTAGCAATGTTAAACAAGACATCATCTGCAAGACATAACCGAATTGTGCTAGGTGATCTCGCATCCAAATCCTCCCAATCATCATCTAACATAGCTATGGGTCTTTTCCTTTTTCCATCTAAGGCCTTCTACAACCCTTGCTGAACTAACAGATCTCGCATCTTTAGTTTCCACAACTCAAAGTTATTCTTACCGCTAAATTTTTCAATCTCAAATTTTGAACTAGACATTTTTGCCACTACAATGTTAAGTTTCAGACTTTCAAAATACTACTCTAGAGATTTAATGATCCAATAAATTTTCAGCCTCAATTCAATTCAAAATTTTCAATATATATATCAAAAAATTTCCATCGTTTTTATTCCAAACTTTCAATTCCTTTTTTTTTCAGAAATATATATATTCAAGCCTTTAATAAAGGTTACCACAAATCTTCACTGCTGATTATTTTTATTTAAAATATATATATATATATTCAAAACTTTTTGATAAAGTAGCAATTTTTAAAAAAATTACCACTCTCCTAAATGCTTCACGTCCATATGCAGCATCAGATTGGCATTCACGTTAGTGCCGCAACAACAGCAACCACTAATCGGATCGAGGCTCTCTTCAGACGCTTCACTACTCCATGCAGGCTGCGATCTCACACACGGTGGGTAGAGGTAATGTGCAATCAGAGAAAAACTCCTTCGGACAAAGAAACTCCTTCACGCTTGGCAGTAGCAAACACAACACGGTTCACCTCACGTTGGTTTCTTCAGAAGCACCCTCCAGTAGCAGTAACAAACCAATAGCACTCACTCTGACTGTCAACCTTCTCCTTCGGTGATGTTCTCCATCGGTTTCTTCATAGCACCAACACGGCTCACCTCTCAGCAGTCGGTTCCAGGCATAGCTCCTAGCACTCAAGGCTTTGATACCATTTGTTGATATTTGAGTCTAAATATAACATTAATTAAAAACAATAATGGACAAAATGCACTCAGATATTACACAAGATTTTTAACGTGGTAAAACCCCAATTTGGGGAAACATCCACCTCGACAAAGTGTTGATGTCTTATTCCTTTCAATAATGAAGATTACAATCAGGCATATCATCCACACATCTCATTCACTCTTCTTGCTCCTCTCCAAATACATTTAAATACATTTATTCAAGAAGTTACATTAATGGAAGAACTGCCATCGGTTACAGTAACTCCTAATCAACCAACAATTACGGTTGAGAAACCATTTTAGTTTAATTAGTTGTCACAAATTTAACAAGAATGAAGGGATAAATAGGTTGACCCATGACACCCCTATTGCATTAGATGAGCAGACATGTGATGTCCCAAGTCTGGTGTGCAGACCTGAACACTCTGTTAACTCTGTAATTTAAATTAAAAATTTTGAATTTGAATTACTCCACAGAAAACCCTCTTGGAGTGGGCGAATTGGGGAATTCTTCTGGGAAATTTTACAGGCAAAGGAAGTGATCAGTGGACAGAAATAAAAGACATTTGAGACATTGAATTTACTCTTCCTTGACACATTTAGATATGGTTCCATTTAGTTTTCATAATGTGCTATGCGGAAACCTACTTCCACGCTTCTAGGCAGCCAAACTGTGAAACTAGGAAGAGTAGTTCAGCCTGTTTCAACAAGGGGGTTATAGAAACTTGCAGAGGGTTGTTACAGCAATAATATAACATAAATAATAGGTAAAAACAACTTTCATAAGTTCTTGGGTGTTCTGAGAATTTTTGGATGAATTTGAGTTTTTTCAGTAGTTTTGGCCAAGGGAAACCCTGCGCAGATGAGGATCCCAAAAGGTGGTACAAACCCAATGAAAAATTGTTATGGATATTTTTATGGGAAGGTGGGTATTTCAGTGACCCACAGGAACTTACAGGGCTCATTTTGAGTTTACATAACTCATTTTATATCAGATTTAGCAAAACTAATCACTAAAAGCTATTAATCTAGCTAGGGTCTAAAGAAAGCAGTTAAATCAAGTCAAATTGATTTCTGTAAAACATGAGAATTACAACATAGGTAAATATCAGTTTTCTGAACATGTAAAATCACTTAAATCAGTTCCCTAGTATGACATATTCCTTATAGCACTAGTATTTGTTCATTTTCCCCCATACATTGATAAAGTAGGCCCTTTTAGGGAAAACTGAGACAAGATTCTTTATGGGAAGGGACATTCTGACCTAATAATTGTAATTTGCAGAATATTATGACATTAAAGAACAGAAATTATATAATTTACTGACCATTACAAAGATGATCCAAAGATAAGGGGCGGGAGGCCTGGATCATGACCAGCAAGGGGTTGTGAGCATAAGTGAAGCTAGGGCTTCACTGGATCTCGAACTAAACTTGATGGAGGCTGCAAAAAACTCTATAAATTCTTCAATTCCTGCAATCTAGCACTCCACACCTGCAATGCAATAAAAGGGGATGGAAGGAGAGGAAAATGGAAGGTTGGGGCTCATCTCCCAGTAGTCTGAGGCACAACACTCAGAAGTAATGCTCTCATAAGCATCAGCAATCAAATCATCAACCAAACTGAAGCAATGGGTTGGAATTCATCTTTTATAGACTTATGGATGACCTGCTTAGTAAGTTGAGTCCAATGGTGACCTATGAGAGCAAGTCAACCCCATGGGTGACCTAACCCTAGCCACAAAAGTGTCCCCTTTGGGAAATTAGGGAAGTAGGACCATATGGAATTGTTTCCAAGTCTGAATCATCCTTCACAATTAGAAACTGCACCCTCCCTTAGTCAAAAGATTCCTCTTTTGAGTTATGACAGCTTTCTGCTTTTCCTAGGTCATGAGGAAACTCTTTCTTTCCTTCAAAAAACTTTCCTTCTTTTCTCTTATAGCTTTTATAAGCTCCATAAGAGGAAACTGCACCCTCCCCTTTGAAATACTTTCCTGCTTTTTCCTCTGTCTATTTTTTCTGCTTTTAGGCAACTTCCCTTTATTCTCCTACTTGCTTTTGTCATGGACTTTCTTATTTTTACCAAGGCAAGTTGACTAGCTTTCCCCAATGCGTCCTCCTAACATGGAAGCCTTAATTCCACATCATTATTGTGCATAATAAATAAAATTTCTAAAATAAAATTTCTGAAATAAAATTAAATACATTCCTTAGAACAATTATTACCAAAAATTTATCCTAGGAGGAATCATTAATAACAACTTGAGCCCCTAGGAACTTAGCATGGTCAACACTTTTAATGGTCAATTGGAGGGGACATGACAATCCTCCCCTCCCAAATCTGCTTGTCCTCAAGTAGATATAAAGCAGGGTGCTCCAAGATCTGCTCACCCTCCCAAGTGGCATCTTCATTGGGCAATCCTTTCCATTGTATCAAGTATTCCTTGATTGTTATGTTTCTTAATTTCCTTTCTCTGCCCATTAGCACTTTCTCTAGTTCTAAGACCAAATGGCCTTCATCATCCAAAGGAGGTAGTTCTAGAAACCACTATTTGTTTCCCCACTGCCTTCTTCAGACAAGAAACATGAAAAACATTATGGATTTTGTTGTTTGCTGGAAAATCCAACTCATAAGCTACTTCACCCACTTTTCTGCAAATCTTGTACGGTCCATAAAATCTAGGTTGAAGTTTTGTTTCCCCCTTCTTCTTCAAGGAAGATTGTCTATAAGGTTGAAGCCTTAAATATACTAAGTCTCCCACTTGAAACACTGTGTCTGTTTTGCGCTTATCTGCAAAATTATTTTGTTGATTCTGTACCATCTGCAGATTGTCTTTCAATGCCTTTAAAATGTCTTTTGTCCTGCAACCAATCTTTAGCCTTTTGTGCCTTACAGTCTCCAAATACTAGATCTGAAAAACTTTGAGCTTCATACCCATATAAGGTCATAAAGGGAGTCATTCTGATAGAAATATGAAAAGTAGTGTTGTAAGAAAACTCACCCAAGTGGAGCCAAGTTGGCCAAGCTCCTTGTTGTCCCGTAACATAGTTACAGAGGTACCCTTCAAGCCACTGGTTCACCCTCTTTGTTTTCCCATCTATTTGGGGGTGATAGCTTGTGCTCATGTTCAGATTTTTTTCAACTAAACCGAACAAAGTCTGCCAAAAGGCACTAGTAAATTTACTATCTCTGTCACTTATGATAACCTTGGGAAATCCATGCAGTCTGAAAATATCCTTAAAGAATAGAGAGCAACCTCACTAGCTGAAATAGTGGATAATACTACAAAGAAATGTGCATATTTTTTCAACCTATAAACCACCACAAAAATACTATCTTTCCTTTGTGACTTTGGCAGCCCTGTGATAAATTCCATTGATACACTTTCCCACTTTCTATCCGGAATAGGAAGAGGCTAGAGGAGTCTAGCAGGGTGTGAGTGCTCAACCTTTTTCTGCAGACATGTAGAACATTCCTTCACATACATGAGGACATCATCTTTAAGACCTTTCCAAGTAGATCTCTCCCTTACCTTACGGTAATTCTTAAGAAAACTAGGATGACCAGCCACTGATGCATCATGTGCAGCTCCTAAAATATTCCTCTTTAGTGTAGATCCTGGCACTAAGAAAATTTTGTTTTTGTAATAGATGAGGTCATTATGTACTTTGTACTCTTCATTCTGGTTCACCCCATCCAAAACATCACAAGCAAACTGATCTTTAGAGTATTCAGTAGCCAATTGGATCTTCCAATCCTTACATATTTGCAGCAAAGAAAATGTGGCCTGGCGGGAGAGTGCATCAACCACAACATTCATTTTTCCTTTCTTATACTCAATGTCAAAATCAAAAGATTGAACTTTACTTACCCATTTTTGTTGCCTGTCATTGAGCTCCTTTTGGGTAAGGAAGTGTCTAAGACTGTTGTGATCAGTCTTCACAATGAATTTACCTCCCACCAAGTACTGTCTAAATTTGGCCAAGGCGTGCATGATGGCCAGCATCTCCTTATCATATATAGAATATGGCCTTTCATATGGCTGCAATTTTCTGCTCTCAAAAGCAATCAGATGCCTGTCTTGCATTAGGAAAGCCCCAATACCTACCCCAGAGGCATCACATTCCAGCACAAAAAGTTTAGAAAAATCAGGCAAGACTAGTACTGGACAGCTACACATTATCTCTTTCATTTCCTGAAAAGACTTTTCAGCCTCCTCACTCCGACCAAATGCACCCTTCTTAGTCAATTTGTCAAGCATGCAATGTACCATGAGTATCCTTTGACAAATCTGCGGTAGTAGTTGCAAAGTCCAATGAAACCTCTCAACTCAGTAAGGTTCCTTGGGCTGGCCCATTCCAATATGGCCTTTATTTTTTCTGAATCTACCTTAACCCCTTCTTGGCATATCACATGGCCAATATAAAACAATTATGTCATGCCAAACTCACACTTAGACATCTTGGCAAAAAATGACAGATCTGCCAACATAGTGAGCACCTCCTCCAAGTGGTGCAAATGCTCCTCCCATGTCATACTATAGATTAGAATGTCATCAAAAAACACCAGAACATACTTACGGAGTTGTTTTTTGAATACCTTGTTCATGCATGATTGGAAATTTGTTGGTGCATTAGTCAAGCCAAATGGCATGACCAAAAACTCGAAGTGGCCAAAGTGACAACGGAAGGTTGTCTTTTGTATGTCCTCCTCCCTCATCCTGATTTGATGGTACCCGACCGGAGATCAATTTTGGAGAAAAATTTGGCTCCATGCAGCTCATCCATTAGCTTGTTAATTCGGGGAATTGGGTACCTGTTCTTTATTGCCTTCTTGTTCAAATCTCAGTAGTCAATGCACATCCTAAGTGTCCCATCCTTCTTCTTCACTAGGACCACCGAAGAAGCAAAAGGACTGGAACTTGGTCTGATGAGGCCTAACTCAAGGAGCTCCTTGATGGCCTTCTCAATTTCATCCTTGAATCTCTTTGGATGCTTGTATGGGTGTATTTTGATTGGAAATGTGCCAGCTTCCAATTCAATCCTATGTTCAATGCCACAGTTTGGTGGACTTCCATGTGGAACGTCTTCAAAAACCCTCTTGTGCTTGTGTAGCAATTTTTTAATATCTTTGGGATGGGTGGAAACTTTGGCAGTTGTTCCCTCAGTGGTGATTTGGCACTCAACAACCCACTCAATGTCTCCATGCCTCATAACAGATCTCATACTTTTTGCAGAAATTATTTGGCTGGGATAAGTATTTATACCTCTCAATACCACTGGTTTTCCTTCAGCATCCTTGAAGCTTATTTGTACTCCCAACACCATGTTGGTGTCTTCCACATTGACAACATAAAAATTTTATTTCACAGTATAATCACCTATGTTTACTTGCAGATCTGGGATCCATCAGTTACACTCCATGGTATGGTTACCAGGAATGACCATAGTGAATCCTTCAAAGGGATTAGTAGGTAGTTCTCTCCTCTCCACCAGGGCTGAATCAATGAAATTATGTGTGGCACCCCTATCACCAAGTACTATAATTTTATGCCCTTGCAGAACTCCTTTTAGCCTTAAAGTATGGAGCCTAGGCACTCCATTGAACACAGCAATTTTGATGTTGTTTTGATGGGGTTGCTCCTCCTCTTCAGTTTTTTCACACTCTCCATCCCCCAACTCGGCTTCTTCTATCCCTTCTTCATCACTTTCATAAAATACTACAATATAATGTGCTTTTCCTTTCACACATTTGTGACCGGGAGCCCACGGTTCTTGGTAGGAAAAACACGGTTTCTTCCTCCTCAATTCATCCCAATCCTTATAGGAGTAATCCTTCTTGGCAGGGGCAGGAAATTTTCTCATGGGAGGTTTTTGGTTCTGAAATTTATCTGGCAAGGGAGGTCTAGGAGGATACTTGATCCTTTGGATTGCATCTTGCAGGTCTCTAGTCCTGCTCACAGCTTCTTGCAAAGTGGTAGGTCGGTATGCCTTCACCAACCCCTTCAATGGTTCAGCCAGTCCTTCTGTAAACAAAAGGATCAGCCTTGATTCTGATATGTCAGTGACCATTACAGCCACCTTTTGGAACTCTAAGATGTATGCTTCTGGAGTTCCGACCCGTCTTATGTGTGTCAATTTTATGGTGAACTCCTCATAGGTGACTACTTGGTCATGGCATAATGTTTTCATGCCATGAAAACACAATTAAATGGCCTCCCCATCAAGATGTAGGGATTCCAACTTAATGGCATCCCTTTCTGCCATAGGATTCATCTGGAAATATGTATCCATTTTCTGAATCCAAGAGCTCACTGAGCAATTTGAAGTACCATCAAAGTATGGAAAGGTGATTTTCCCAATGGAATTCTTTAATCCATAATTCTGATATGAATTTCTTTCATCCCCTCTTGGCTTCCCCCTAAATTGAGTTTCACAGAAATCTCGGAATGGAAGTGCCCTTCTGCATTCCTCACTCAATGATTGGTAGACAGAAAACTTCTCTTCCCATGTAGCAATAGTTTCAGCTTGGGATTTACGGTCTTCCTTAGGGGTCTCTAAGGTATGTTAGTGACCCATAGGAACTGACAAGGATCATTTTGAGTTTACAGAACTCGTTTTATATCAGATTTAGCAAAACTAGTCACTAAAAGCTAGTAATCTTGCTAGAGTCTAAAGAAAGCAGCTAAATCAAGTCAAATTGATTTATGTAAAACATGAGAATTATAACAGAGGTAAATATCAGTTTTATGAACATATAAAATCACTTAAATCAGTTCCCCAGTATGACATATTCCTTATAGCACTCGTATTTGTTCATTTCCCCCCATACATTGATTAAGTAGGCCCTTTTAGGGAAAACTGAGACATGATTCTTTATGGGCAGGGATATTTCATCCTGATAACTGTAATTTGCAGAATATTATGACATTAAAGAATAGAAATTACATAATGGACTGACCATTACAAAGATGATCCAAAAATAAGGGGTAGGAGGCCCGCATCATGACCAGGAAGGGGCTGTGAGCATAAGTGAAGCTAGGGCTTCACTGGAGCTCGACTTGAACTTGATGGAGGCTGCAAAAAACTCTGTAAATATTTCAATTCCTGCAATCTAGCGCTCCACACCTACAATGGAATAAAATGGGATGGAAGGAGAGGGGAATTGAAGCCTTCTCATCTCCCAGTAGTCTGAGGCACAACACTCAGAAGTAATGCTCTCATAAGCATCAGCAATTAAATCATCAACCAAACTGAAGTAATGGGTTCGAATTCATATTTTATAGACTTATGGATGACCTGTTGAGTAAGTTGAGGCCAATGGTGACTTGTGAGAGCAATTCAACCCCATGGGTGACCTAACCCTAGCCACAAAAGCGCCCCCTTTGGCAAATTAGGCAAGTAGGACCATATGGAATTGTTTCCAAGTCTGAATCATCCTTCACAATTAGAAATTGTGCCCTCCCTTAGTCAAAAGCTGCCTCTTTTGAGTTATGACATCTTTCTTCTTTTCCTAGGTCATGAGGAAACTCTTTCTTTCCTTCAAAAAAAATTCCTTCTTTTCTCTTACAAGTTTTATGAGCTCCATAAGAGGAAATTGTGCCCTCCCCTTTGAAATACTTTCTTGCTTTTGCCTCTATCTGTTTTTTTCTGCTTTTAGGAAACTTTCCTTTATTCTCCTCCTTGCTTTTGTCATGGACTTTCTTATTTTTACCAAGGCAAGTTGACTAGCTTTCCCCAATGCACCCTCCTGACATGGCAGCCTTAATTCCACATCATTATTGTGCATAATAACTAAAATTTCTGAAATAAAATTAAATACATGCCTTAGAACAATTATTAGTAAAAAATTATCCTAGGAAGAATAATTAATAACAACTTGAGCCCCCAGGAACTTAGCATGGTCAACACTTTTAATGGTCAATTGGAAGGGACATGACAAGACATCCATAGATGAGATATATGTTGATATTAGTGATGTACCTCTTATTAATAAGACACAAACACCCTATGCAAAGACTCAAAGACAAGACTTCTCTCTACTATATTTTTGTTGGTTAAATTGAAAGCGTTGAATTGTATTTCAAACATGTGCATGACACAAATACTAAAGCATAAAGGATAGTTTTGTATATAAATATAAGATACAGTGGTTTACTTATTGTGGATTAATTATTAAGATGCAATATTCAATCTTCTGTAAATTAATTTAATTTTTCTTGTAGATTGTTAGGTGATACTCTCTTGACACGCAAAAATACTTTGCCAACGCATACTAAGAATTGTGTGTCCTTGTGAAAGGCTCTTTGTCATATCACATAATTCCACTTTCCAACGGTTGTTCAAGTGTAAAAACATAACACATCGTATGGATTATAATGTAGTTAATAGAAGTGAAGATGGTGTTATTTGAATACCTATATATGGTTCTACATATAGAGACATCGAGGAAAGATGGCTCATAATTTGTAAAGAAGGACCTTGTAATGTTAGACTTTCATTGGTAGTTGATGGTGCCAATCGATTTGGAGAGCTCATATCCATTTCTTAGTATGGATTTTTTTGTTATAAAAAATAAAAATCTTCCTTAGATATAAATAAAGAGGGAACACACAATCATAACAATAATTGTTCTAGGTATTTATTTTCAGGAATATATACAATACACTAATTTATTTTTATTATTTGTTACATTTTTTATACATAAAAAGAATGTCAAGAAGAAACCATTCTAGTGTGTGTGTGTATATATATATATATATATATATATATATATATATATATATATATNGTAAAGATGTATGTCTTTTGATCTTTTATTTAATTTAACTATCATCCTCATCATCATCATTATTAATTTATTTTTATTATTATGTTTATAACATCATCACCTTATTTACCGGAGCTTTTTCCTCAAATATATGCTAGATGATATCATCTTGATTCTCGAATTGTTTTGAAGCAACAATTTGAGATATGTGATCATGATTATGGCAACTGATTCCCTTATCTTGATATGTACATGTACCGCTTTTCTTTTGGAATCCCTTCTCCTTGAGATGTGATTCTTGTAAGCTCCCTAATCCATACTACTGTGTCTATGTCCTTGCCATTTGAATTCTATATATGATTCTTTTACATTGGTGGCGTAGGTACCTAATTGCATTAGCTATTATGCTCCTAACACCATGTCTACTCCTTTGAGGTAGGGCATAGTAAGTTTATTTGTAGATTCAAGTCTCGAATTTGTAAGGGAACGTTATGGCACTTCCATACTCCTTCCACATGCCAGTCATCGATAGTTGATACCGTGATATTATTCACAGGATATACAAAAATATTAAGTTATTTTGTCATTTTGATATCCACCAAATTGTGTGTACTTCTTGAATCGACAAAAATCTTAAGTTGTTTGGTTCTCCCTTTTTTTTATTTTGTCACATGGGATAAGAGTTTTTCATCCTTAATGTTATCACTATTTCTCAAATGGGGTGGAATATAATGTATTGTGAGTAACTTAGTTTCTTCTTTCTAGGTGGCAACTTTATTATGTATCGATGAAGTTTTTTCTTTACAAGTTTGTCGGATGCATGTGATTGTTGCTATTGACACATTGGGTGAGTTTGTATCCAAATCATAATTGGAAGTATCTTCTTCGGCATAAAGATGTACTTCCTTGACATCTATAATTTTGGAGTGAGATGTATGATTAGATATGCATTTATGATTTGGGATCCATTTTTCACCACATCAACGATAAGTGTTTTTCTTCGTTTTTCTGTTATTACTAGATCGGCTAATGGATGTGTCTGATTCTTTTTTGGATTGATATCCATATGATTTGGAATTGTTACACCTATGTACTAGTGATTGCTTATCTCCACAATATCTATGTTGTGTCTCTTTTTGTTGTAAATAACCCTTGTCAAATCTTGATTTGGATTTCCCTTCTAGTTTTTCAACTTTTGTTCTCTTTACCTTATTCCTTGATACTTCCACAGTTGGAACGTCATTCATTTTTAATTTGTTTTGGATATGTGGTTTAAGGACTCCCAGGTAAGTTCTGAGTAACTGCTTGCTAGATAATCCAAATACTTTTGTGGATAGATCTTCCCATTGATGCATGAATTCCTCGACACTTCCCTTTTGTTGTGTATTGGTAATTTTTTAGAAGAATTTGTTTTCAGTAATTCCCTGGAATATTTTGAAAATTCAGTTTTTAAACAAGTGTCAAATTTATGATTAATTTTTTTCCTTTCCGCCACATATATCAATTGTATATGTTACATTCTAAATGCATGGAAGCATATTTGACATTTTCTTCATATTTCATAATGTTATATGTGTGTATGTGTGTGTGTGTGTTACACACACACACACACACATATATTGTTCGGCTTTGTTAAACCAAGCCACACATTGATCTTTGATCCCATTATATTTTGATAGTTCTATTTTGGCCTTGGGTGGGCATATCATAAGGGGTTGATATTGGGTGCCTCTCGATGAATTATACGGAGGTGGTGGTGGAGGTGGGAGGAACAAGATGAGGAGGTAGACATGCATGGACTATTCTATCATGTGTTGTAACTTCTAGGATGTAAAAGTTTCATGATCACGTCCATCGTGTTCTCCATTATTGCGATGATTCCATCTTTGATCTATTTTTTGAGTGTCGCATTATTGGTCTTCATTTATTCTCTTACATCCTCTTAGTTTCTAGTCACGATGACTTTGAGAGTGTTGACTTATTTTTCCAAATGTTTGAGCTAGTTCTTCAAGTCCGTCATGCTTTGGGTGTGAGATGGTGTATATATGTTTGCTATCTTGGTATATAGGTTAGGTGAAGGATACTTGTTTTTTTGGAGGGGGTTGGTAAAAAACAAATACCAGGTTGGTAATTTTTTTTAACCATGATGGTAATTGTTTACCGTATTGGTAAACAATTATTTTACTGAGTTGGTAAAAAAAAATTACTAGGTTGGTGAAATAATTAATCTTGCTCTGATACCAATGTCGGGAAGAAACCCTTATGGTTCATATAAATGTAAAATATATATATTTATTGAATGAATGAAATGGATAAGATGATTACAATTAAAATGAAAGCTTGTATATTTATACCCACGTAGGGGTGCCCCTTCGTGAAGGTGTGTGTATTTTGACCTTATTAATATTATTATTATTATTATTATTATTATTATTATTAGCGACATTAGTAATTTATTTTTATTATAACAAAGAATTAAGTATTTTTGTTTTGAAACAAACAATTACCAATATAGAGGCATGGATGTATATCTTAAACCTTTTATTAATAAAATTATGACATCTACAAAGCAGGGAAAAACATTGACTTCAATTCCATGGACAATTCATGATGTCCTTGGATCATGAACACATTTCTGTGGTATGTACAATGTAATTTAACTCTATACATCCTCCACTATTTAATGTAATTTAACTCTATACATCCTTCAAAAAAGAGTAAATATGCATGCATAGTATCTGGTTCCAAAACAACATCTATACGTTCAATAAGTTTAGGAAAGTAGGTTTATAATAAGAACAATCATTTCCTCTAGGATAGGAACCATAGGGGTTGAGCTACCCAAAAGGATTTCTTTAATGGGGGGGAAAGGTTAACAAAAAAACACGAAGAATGGAACCTCGACTATGGAAAATGGCGTTGAAAAGATTCATGGAAAGAAATTAAATTTAGTTACATCAATATTTGTAATTGTCTCTAGATTTTTATATTTATTTTTGTTTATTATAACTAACAATGTATCACTATTTATTTTCCCAGATGTTGACAGAATGGCCTTCCATAAGGTATGAATTGTTACTCTATCTAATTCAGTTATTTCCCTTCTATGAGCACCTATAAGTAACTCATATATTTGGTACAATACATATTGATAAGAATTTTATAGAATGCTTATGAAGAATTTTAGATGGAAGGAATAATAGAGATTAAAATGTTAAAGTTATAATCTACATTTAATAATCCAACATATGGGGGCATTTCACTCAATCCTATAATCATAGACAATCAACCAATCTTCCATGGTTAGAAAGGGAGCAAGAAAACAATGTGCAAAAGACGTTATACAGAAGATTAACTTCTTTGACTAGTTTCACTTTAAAATCTCAAAAATATATTAATAAAAAAGGTGAGTTTGGTGGGGTCACAATTGGCATGCCTTTACTAAGGTTTGGAATTTTATAATATTTATGATTTCATGCTATATACATTATTTTCTAAGGTTTGGAATTTTATAATATTTATGATTTCATGCTATATACATTATTTTCTAGTAATAGATGCTTGTTTCTTAGCAATATTAAATAAGAATGTTTCCTCCCTTGCTACAATATGCTTTACCTCTAACTTTTCTATGGCATATTTGAGAACAACATAAAGCAAGTTATATATGTTATTGGCATGCACATGAGGCAAGTAAAAAGTTATAATGAAGTGTTACTTGTAGAACTTTTTTTATTTGATTTACTTGAATGGTATAATACTACTTTAGAACAACATAAGACAAGTTATATATGTTATTGACATGCATGAGGCAAGCAAAAAGTTATAATTGAAATGTTACTTGTAGAACTTTTTCCATTTGATTTACTTGAATTGTATAATACTACTTCGATACATCTGATTTTCTTGCACATGCAGGTGGTTGTCATATTAACAAATCTATAAAGAAGACATCAATTACTAGATGAGAGAAAAAAATCATCTAATGTGTGAAATGAAAAAGCATTTACCATTGATATTTTTCAATGCACAAGAACATTGTCTAATACACTTAATCAAAGAGATTAAAACATGTGGACCTATACACAAGTGCATTGCATTTGGAAGAGAGGCATTTGAAGGCATTAAATACTTTTATTAAATGAAGATTAGGTCCAAAGGGCTCAATGGTTGGATATATTGTACATTAGTCCACAATGTATAATAGTGAGTATCTATCCCACCTCGTAGTTGATATTGATATGCCTCTCCTTTGTCATGTCAATTCCACCCAAAAAATTGAAGGGCAGACGTTGTTGGGAGAAACATAGATAGATAAAAGTGAAAGGTCGATCATGAAGCCGTCAATTTTGATGGATTCGGGATGGGGGATCCCCTGTACCATGACTCAAATCCCTAAAAATGGTTTTGTTGTACCGCCTTTGGAACTAGGGTTCCTCTCAGTGAAGGCCATGCCAATTTTGCACAAGGGGGTCAAATTTGAGTTGAACGCTCCTGTGCGATCATGGATGGCATGGATATATCCATAATGGCCAGATTCATGTGGTATCTAATGGATCCCAGTTTCGTTTCTTGGTTTGGGTTTTGTGCCCCTGTAGCAAATTCTCAAAATATCCCTAAATGGCCCCAGGTTCCCAGGAAAATTGCCAATAAAACCAAAATCGTGTCTCCAGTCATGAATCCTTTTATTCCAAGGAATTTAGGATGTCATGTTTCAACTGGGGGACCCCCCATTCCATGACTCAATTTCCCAAAAATGGTCCTATTGTACCGTCTCTGAAACTAGGGTCTTGCTTAGTGAAGGCCGTGCCAATTTTGCACAAGGGGGTCAAATTCAAGACGAATGCTCCTACACAACCATGTCCAATGTGGAGACATCCATAATGACCATATAAATTTATGGGAGATAATGGAACCTGGTTACATTGCCCAGTTTTGGTTTCGTGCCCCTATAGAAAATTCTCAAAGTATCCATGAATGGCACCAGGGTGCCAGGAAAAAATGGCCATAGAACCAAAATCATGTCTTTTTTGTGAATTTGTCAATTCCAATGGATTTGGGATGTCGAGTTTCATCTGGGGGACCCCTCATACTATGACTGAATTTTTGTAAACAGACATATTGTACCATCTCTGGAACTAGGGTTTTTCTTAGTGAAGGTCATGTCAATTTTGTACAAGGGGGTCAAATTTGAGTCGAACAGTCCTGTGAGACCATGGCTAGTGTGGAGACGTCCAAAATGGCCATATGCATGTGTGGGATCATGTGGAACCCGATTACATTTCTCATTTTCGGTTTCATGCCCCTACAACAAATTCTCAAAGTCTCCCTGAATGGCCCTGCGTAACAGGGAAAAATGGCCATAGAAGCAAAACCATGTCTCTGGTCGTGATGCCATTGATTCCAATAGATTCAAGATGTCAAGTTTCAACTAGGGGGACCCCGTATCATTACTTGATTTCCCAAAAATAGTCCTTATGTGTCGTCTCTAAAACTAGGGATCAATTGATAAGTTGATCATTCTCAACTATCCTTAATCAGACTAATTAATACAAAAAATTGCAATGAGGGTGTTTCTACACCCCATGGGACTTATCCAAACATGAAAATATTGGTAGCCTCTTAGTTACGCATTTAAACTTTAATCCAATGAAGGAAAATAAATTTATAAGCGTCTCTAGGTTTTGTAATTGTCTTATTGGTTTCTTTTAACTAATTGTGTAACTAAATGTGCCACTTGTAAGTGTTTCTTTGTTGCTTATGAATTAAATTGTTATGCATGGACAACATTTTTTTTATTTGCAACCTCATCTTGGAAACAAGGTTTAAAGGTATAAAATTTATGGAATATTAGTAGCGTTGATTATTATTATATTTCATATGTTCCCATATTGAGCATCTTCAAGGAAATCAATCATTTCAACTAGTAATTAATATTTCTTAGAGCATACCTTTATTTGAGAGATGAAATGCATCCAAAATGTTGCTTATATCTCAGCCATTGAATTGAGTGCATGATATATGTTGAAACTAGGGTTTCAACATGCATTTAAGAAAAGACTACATTGCAAATATACACATGTAATTACTTAAGAAGGGAAATTTGGAAGGTTAACGAACCACTTTGCATTCAATTTTCATAAGTATTTATACAATCAAAATAATGGTTGGAGTGATTGTACTTGTTCCAACTAATCATTCATTTAAGTTATCTTTTGATGGCCTCAATAACCAACTAGCTCCAATTCTTTAACTTATAGGTTGAATTCCTTATTGAAACCTTCTTTCTTACCTTTAACTCATGTTCTCCACAATTTCGTCATTCCGCAAGACATCTCCCGCAACTCCTTTTCCGCAACACTACGAATTGCGAGATGCGGATTTACTACTTTTGTTTTTTAAATGGGACTTCCGCAACTAATTGTGGCCGCAATAGTCTATCCCATATGCGGTTTGCGGAACTTGATTTATCGAAAACTGAGTTCCCGCAATTTCCATGTTTCCGGATTTCCGCAATTTCCATGTCTTCCGCATCGTCAATTCTTACGGATTAGGTCTCACTCGTTGATCAGTCTCCATATGTGGAACAGATTGTAATTGTTGATTTCTATCGCGATATTTATTTGTCATTCGATATTCTCTGATATCTATCTTCGTAGCTCGCCAAATTGATCACAGAAAGGATCAATTTCTCTGCAATTCAGAAACTAAAGAATTTATACTCATAATTATATGGAGTGAACACATGATGAATTCATATCTTTACAGATTTATATAAAATCAGGAATCCATGAAAACACACACGGAATGTAATCCTCTGTTCTTTACTCAACTTGATCAGAATTTCAAATACAGAGAATTCAACTTATTCACTCCTTTTGTGCACACTCTTTATTCTCTCATCTTTCACTCATTTTTCCTTTTCCTAATGCCCCCTCTCTCTTCTAGATCTATTACACTCAAATTAATTTATAACACTCAGAAAACCTGTCAAATCCGACTAAGTTGGACATGAGGACCTAATAAAAGAAAACCCTATCGCCAAAGATCAATCCTTGAGAAATCCACGCAGGCATCAAGGAGAACAAAGGCAAAATTGCCACTTATTAAAAATTTAAAACTAATTCTATCTACTTGTCATCGAACCCTATCCATCTAGAACTTGATTACAAGGCAAGATGACTCATTAGCAAATGAACTTCAAGTTGGATTCTAAGTTGATCCATCAATCAATGAACTTCGATTTGGATGTTTCTGCATCATACTCCTTAGGAAGAAAATAATTTTTCATTAAGTCTTCAGGAAGTACATTGTAATTGGAAATTTCATGCTCTGTCATCCAGGCTGCACCTTAAGTAGATTGATTTCTCCATTTGACCAGGTATTGAAAGAAGGTTTTGTTCCTGATCTTCCTTAAGATTCTTTTTTCAAGGATGGCTTCAATCTGAGGTGGATCTTTTTGTGGAATTTGTCCTTTCCAATCTATAGTTGGATCATCTCTATATGAAGTTACACCATCTGGTTGGATACCTGCATCTCTAAAAGGATATAAATTTGAAAACATTAAAACTTGGTGGAATCTGAAGGTCAGAAGGAAGCTCAATTTCATAAGCATTTGCAGAAAACTTCCTTAAAACTTTACAAGGTCCAATATTTTTAAGCTTCAAGATAGGCCATCACTAAATCTCCAATCTAAAAATTCACTTCTCTCCTCTTTAGGTCTGCTCTCTTTTTATACTTGTCTGCACTTTCCTATAGTCTCTTCTTTCCTTTTTAAGATAGGCCATCACTAAATCTCCAATCTAAAAATTCACTTCTCTCCTCTTTAGGTCTGCTCTCTTTTTATACTTGTCTGCACTTCCCTATAGTCTCTTCTTGATGTTTTCTTGTAGCTCTTGCATACTAACTACAAAGTCTTCACCCTCTGCACTTCTCTTTTCCTATTTTCCCAAATCTCTAAGTTCATATACACCTCTTGGATGCATCCCATAGATAATTTTAAAAGGAGTCATACTTGTACTTCTATTGGGTGAATCATTGTATGCGAACTCAGCCTGAGCTAAAGCTAAGTCCCACTGTTTTAGATGTTCATACACCAGAATTCTTAGTATATTTCCCAAGCTCCTATTTACCACTTCAGTCTGTCCATCAGTCTGAGGGTGATAAGCAGAACTAAAACCGAGATTAGTCCCCAATTTCTTCCATAGAGTTCTCCAAAAATGACTAACAAATTTTGTATCTCTGTCAGACACAATACTCAAAGGAAAACCATGCAACTTTACAATTTCTGAAAAGAATAGATTAGCAATGCTTGTTGCATAATTAGTCTTTTTGCATGCAATGAAATGATCTGTTTTGGAAAATATATCTACTACAACATAAAGTGAATCATGACCTCTCAGACTTCTAGGTAACCCTAAAACAAAATCCATGCTGATTGAATCCCAAGGCCTAGCTGGAATAGGTAATGGTTGATACAATCATGTGTTCTGACTTCTCCCTTTTACATGTTGACAGATCTACATCCTTCAACATATTTCTTCACATCATGCTGCATATTTAGCCAAAATAAAAATTACTCACCAGAGCAAAAGTCTTGTCTTTCCCAAAATGTCCTGAGAGACCCCCACTATGCTTTTATTGAATTAAATTTTCCCTCGTTGAACATCTTGGAATACACGACTTATTGTCTTTAAACAACAATCCTTCATGTATCATATAATCTAACCACTAGCTTCTGTTATGGGTAACTGGGTTTTCACAAGAATCATAAATATCCTTGAAATCTACATCATGTTTATACATAGCAATCAAATTTTCAAATCCTAAAGTACTGACCTTAAGTTCCTGCATTACCAAACTTATCATGCTCAAAGGTAAAGTTACCAAACTTTTTTAGACTTACCACTTATATGTTTGATAACGAAGGTAAAGTTCTACAAAAATTATACCCATTTAGCATGCCTCTGATTTAATTTAGGTTGGTTGTTGATGAACTGCAAAGCATGATTGTCAGAATACAAAACAAATTCCCTAGGCATTAAATAATGTCTCCACTTTTTAAGAGCTTGCACAACATCATATAATTATTTATCATACGAAGAGTATTTTTGTTTAGCTTCATTCAACTTTTCACTGAAATATGCCATTGGCCTCTATTCTTGACTTAAAACTGCTCCCACTGCTGCTCCACTGGCATCTATGTCCACTTGAAACACTCTATCAAAACTGGGCAAATCCAAAATAGGCTTCTTAGTTATTTTCTTCTTCAATAATTTAAAATTTCTATCAGTTGCTTCGGTCCATTGGAAATGTTGTTTGCTTCCTCTGAAAGTATATATTAAAGGTGCACAAATCTGACTAAAATTCTTAATGAACTTCCTATAGAAACTAGCAAGTCCATGAAAATTTCTTACCTCATCAGCATTCCTTGTAACTGGCCAATTTAAAATTGCTTGCACTTTATCAAAATCCATTTTCATTCCTTCTTCTGAAACCACGAACCCCAAGTAGACCAATTATTTTTTCAGGAAGCTACACTTCTTCAAATTTATCAGCAACTTATCCTTCTGAAAATTCCTCAACACCAACTTAAGGTGCCTTAAAATCTCTTCTATGTTCTGACTAAAAATTAGGATGTCATCTAGATATTATATCACAAATTTTCCAGTAAATTCTTTCAGAACCTCATTCATCAATCTCATGAAATTATTGGGTGCATTTGTAAGCCCAAATGGCATCACTAACCACTCATATAGGCCATCATTAATTTTAAATGTTTTTTTCCATTCATCCCCTTCCCTTATTCTAATCTGATGATATCCACTTTTCAAATCTATTTTGGAAAAATATTTTGAACCACTTAAACATTCCATCAGATCATCAATTATGGGTAAAGGAAATCTATACCTGATAATGATCTTGCTGATTACCCTGGAGTCAGTACACATTCTCCACCCACCATATTTATTTGGACTTAGCGCAGTGGGTACAGCACAAGGACTCAAGGTCTCTTTCACCAATCCCTTCTCTAGCAGCTCCTTTACCTTCTGTTTGATTTCTTCATTTTCTAGAGGGGTTAATCTGTATGTTGCGTTGTTAGGTAAACTTGCACCAAGTATTAAGTCAATGTGATGACCAATACTTCTTACATGAGGTAATTCATTTGGTAATTCATCCACAATAATGTCAGCAGACTCATCAAGCAAAGCTTTAACTTCATCTGGCAAATCATCTAAATCTGAAGAAGTTAAAATTACCTTTGGATTACCAATAAGAGAAAAATGTAGATCCTTTTCATTTTGAACTTCCTGTAACAGTTCTTTTCCAAAAATCAACAGAATGCTTGATCCTGAACTTCCGTGAACTGCTTCATCTTCCAAGGGTGACAAGGTATGTCTCTTCCCATCTTTCTCCAGAGAATAAGTATTCTTCCTTCCATCATGAACAGATTTCCTATCATACTTCCATAGCCTCCCTAAGAGTATATGGCACACATCCATAGGAATTATGTCACAAAATATTTCATTCTTGTAAGTACCAATCTAGAACTCCACATTACACTACTCATTCACCAATATTTGATGTCCTTTTTGCAACCAGGACACTTTGTAAGGAGTGGGATGCTTCATCCTCTTCAATACCAACTTCTCTACCATCTATATGGAAACCAAATTATCAGTACTACCACTATCAATAACCATTTTACAACACTTACTTTGTGACTTACACCTTGTTCTAAACAGAATTTTCCTTTGAACTAGTTCATGTACCTGTTTCTCTGTCTTCACCAAGACTCTCTTCAACATAAGAGCCTCTCCATCCTATGGAGGATTATTCACCTTTTTTTCTTCTTTTGATTCTTCTTGAGCCTATGTAACATTCACATTTCTCTGACCTGTAGATTTATTTCTTAAACAATCCCAAGAAATATGTCCAATCTCTCCACAAGTATAACATCTTACTTCTCTATTTATACCTCTTCCTCTGCCTCCTTTGAATCCTCCTCTCTGGAATGATTGAATGCTACTGCTAGAACTTTCAGCTTCATCTTTAGAAGTTCTACCTCCTCTATTGGAACACCTCTTCCTCTTACCATGTCCTTTCCTCTATTCCTCGGGTTTTTCTTTCTTAGCAATTTCTCTTCTATCTTTAAAGCTACCTGATATGAATCTTCTACAGTTTTCAAATTTAATAGACTGAGTTCATCATGTATATCATATCTCAACCCATTGATATACCTAGCTACTCTTTCTAGACCTCCCTCTGTGTGTCCATATATAATATTCAGTCTAAAAAACTCTTATGTATATTCCTTTACTGCCATAGCCTTGTGTCTAAGGTTCTATAATTGTATAAGAAGATTTAACTGATAGTCCTTAGGCATAAATTGACTTTTAATCTTATACATCATCTTATCCCAAGAGTTAATTTTTTTCTTACCTCTTCTTTCTCCGTGGATCCGGAGCTCATCCCACCAGATAGTTGCATGTCCCTTCAATCTGGTAGCTACATATATTACTTTCTTCTTGTCTTCTATCTCTTCACAATCAAAGTATTTACTCAGAGCATTAATACAATCTATAAGTTCTTCAACATTTAAGTTACCTGAATACATAGGTACTTCTATTCTTGGTTTGCCACTGGTTTTCATCAACATCTTCAAGATTTTTACTTCATCAGGATCTTCTTATTCTTCTTCCTCAGAGGATTTGGATTCGTATTCTTCATCACTGTATTCTAAATTATTTGAATGGTTCTTTCTTTCCATAGATTCTAACCTTTCTTCCAGTATTCTCATGTTCCTTTCCATTTCTATTTCTACATGTTGTCTTCCTCAACCACGTCCTACCTTCTTGGCGGCATCTTTCTTCACAGACTCAACTAATTGCGGCCGCAATAGTCTATCCTGCATGCGGGTTACGAAACTTGACTTATCAAAAACTGAGTTTCCACAATTTCCATGTTTCCAGATTTCCACAATTTCGAAGTATTATGCACCGTCAATTCTTGTGGATTAGTTCTCCCCTGTTGATCAGTCTCTAGATGCGGAACATATTGTAACCGTTGAATTCTATCGCGATCTTTCTTCGTCATTTGATCTTCTCTGAGATCTATCTTCGTAGCTCGCCAAATTGATCACTGAAAGGATCAATTTCTCTGCAATTTAGAAACTAAAGAATTTATACACAGAATTATATGGAGTGAATGCAGGATGAATTCATATATATACAGATTTTTATAAAATCAAGAATCCATCAAAACACACACAGAATGTAATCGTATTTTCTTTACTCAACTTGATCGGAATTTCAAATACAGAAAATTCAACTTATTCACTCCTTATGTGCACACTCTTTATTCTCTCATCTTTCACTCATTTTTCCTTTTCCTATTGCTCCCTCTCTCTTCTAGATCTATTACACTCAAATTAATTTGTAACACTCAGAAAACCTGTCAAATTCGACTAAGTTGGACCTAAGGACCTAATAAAAGAAAACCCTATCGACAAATATCAATCCTTGAGAAATCCACGTAGGGATCAAGGAGAACAAAGGAAAAATTGCCACTTATTACAAATTTAAAACTAACTCTATCTACTTGTGATCGAACCCTATCCATCTAGAACTCGATTACAAGGCAAGCTGACTCATTAGTAAATGAACTTCGAGTTGGATGCTAAGTCGATTCATCAATCAATGAACTTCAAGATGGATGCTCTTGCATCATCTTTATCATGTGATTTATTACATATACTTTCACATATTAACATATTCTAATGTCTAATGTCTTAATACATTGCATGATGATTTTTACATGGGCCTAAGAGGCCTCCCAACATCTCCCCCAACCTCAAAGTATTGCTTCACCCCAAAGTTACAAATGTTCATTAATGTCTCGAGTCTCTACTCATCCCGAAGTAACTTTATTGTGCTTCAACCATGCATACCAATATTCATAAGTTAATTTCTCACAACAACTGCTAGTTGTATATTAACATACATTTATACAAGGGTCTATCTGACATGTTACTCTTTAACCTTTGTCTTCAATCTGGTAGGGGCCTACATAGTTAGTGAGTATTCATTTAGATTCATCTTACACCTAAATGACACTCATACTAGGTTTGGTTCAACTATCAATGTGAGAGGCTTTCCTAGCGAGTGATGGATGTTCTCAATGGATTCCTTGTCATGAACTAGGGTTCTAACTATTTGCACTATTATTTAATCCCTTGTCACTTCTAAAAGAAAAACATGAATAGTTATAAAATGCATCTAAACTATTGGTCATCAACCCACCCAAAATGATGTTAATATTTCTTTCAATTAAGTCTCAACATTATGTTCCAAAAGGATGTTTATCAAATCTAAGGATCCAAATGAATTACCCCAATACAACTCATTATCTTGGTTCTCTTCTATTGAATGTAAGACCATTTTTATATCTTATGTAGAAGGTGCCTCCTCAAAGATTGATGCGCTTAGGACAAATCTCTGATTATGACTTGATTGCATAAAAACTCTATTAAGTCTCCATAATCCTTGGAATGGGAAATGATCTTTTTGGAATGAAAAATCATCACACATTTCTTAACCATCCCAAATTGATGACTAAGAATGAGTAAAAAATATGTGTATTACTCTTTAAGAATGTGGGCCTGTGCAATAATAACATCATTAATGTAGTCCATATAATGTAAAAATAGTTGAGAATGGATAGTAGTGTTGATAGATAGGCACTCATAGTTGTTTCCATGCTTTGCAATAGTGCCTCAATTTTTATTTTATTCCGTATGGAGGGTTGAGACAAATGCAAGGGCCTTTATGATACATAGGACTTGTCCCTTATTATATCTCTTAGGAAAGAGAATACCTTAGTGGACAATAACTATTTGTTTTATTCTCCCTGTGATTTATATATTGTGTTACCTTATGGGTACAAGACAAGTCTCCTAGGCCATAGTTAGTTATGAATCTCATTTTGAAACCCCATCAAAAAACAAAGTATATTTCTTCTGATTAGAGATCCAATTTCTTAATGTTGTCGTGTAGGGGATCTAATTGATCAAGCTTATTTGCTTTGCATATGGGATTAGGTGGCCTTGAATTATGAATCAAATCCCATAGATGTAATATTTTTTAGCCATTGAAATTTATGTTGCTTTAGTCCATGAACTTGATTCTTACCTTTGACGTTGGATAATAATTATTCCCTCGTAAAATTGTCCCTTGTATGGCGATTATGTGTGTATTGGTTTCCTAATATTGGTTAATGATGTATTTTATAAGATAAACTTGGTGTTATCCGCCCAAATGGCACTTCTCTGTCCTAGTGCCGATATTTCCTATGTTGGCACACAAAAGGACATTTATGGATTGAAGGTTGCCTAAAACACTATAGATGGGCATGTTATGAAATACATTCATTATCCATCCAGCTTGCCATTTTTACCTTTGAATATGTCAATTGTTGTACGTGCCTTTGCCTATATGCAACCCACGTACATACGCGACTTTTCCTACAGCATATCGCATACTGTACACGAGTAATTGTAATTGCAAACCGCGTATAGATCTGTACGCGGGATTCCCTTATAGCAACTCGCGTGTCATACGCGGGTTGCCAATATCAATACCCGCGTACGCTTTCCTTTGACATTAAAAAATAATAAATCGCGATTATTTGAGATTTGTTAAGCCCTTAACTATAACCATCTTAACTGTCTCAACCTCCTCAACCCTCGAAACTACCTTATTTCACTAAGTATAAATAAAGGCCTTGGGGAGGGTATTGATGAATCATACTTGGAGAGCAAAGTTATGCTGGTGGTGTCTATTCAGAAGTATTTGGAGCAGCAGAACTCAGAATCCTTTGGTTGCAGAAGAGTCCTTGTCTCGGGCGTTGGGTTGTAATCTTAACTCATTCACTATTGTTAATAAAGAGAATCCTTATTCCAAATGTGTTTTGAATGTCTTTCATGTATCATGGTTTGATGAATATTTATGATTAAGCACTCTGTATATTATTAATCTAACTTATCCTATATACATGTATAAGCTTGCACTTGGAGGATTTGCTCTTTACAGGTGAAGGAGAAACATCCCTGAAAGCTTTGGAGGAGAAGCTGAGCAGAAGAGGACAAAGCTAGGATCAACCGTCGTGAATCAGGTGAGTCTATCCTATCTTCTTGTTTCCTTTCTGTACTCTAAAGTTGATTCCCTGCAAGTTTTAAGAGTATGCCGGTAACCCCAGACCTTCAGTTATAAGGTGTTTATTCCTGTACAACACTTGGGAAAGATATTCCAAATTCTCAATATCATGGGTTTCCCCTTAAATGAGCCTACATAATTGGATTACAAAATCTAAAGACTATGTCTCGATTTCATGAGCTCAACAACTAACTTATGCATACTTCAATTAGAACAAACCATTGGAAGTTTCTTCACTCAATTTACATATCATATATATAAAAGGCCCTTGAATCCCTTTTTATCTTATGTTCTCTATAGGTAGAACCTTTTAATGAACTATATTATGAACCAAGAAAAGGCATCTACCTTAATTAGGAATATTTTCTCTCAATATAAGTATGCAGTTTATCTTGAGGAATATTTGTGTTATGAAGCCTATATAGGAGCATGTGTCCTTATTTTACTAAATAATTGTCTTCCCCCTATATTACTATGTTTGTTTGATTAACTACATGGGTTTTATAGGGGTGTTATACCCTTCACTTCTTTTAGTATATTATGGTATTCTTACATCAAATTTGGAGGGACATTTAGCTCCTCTTCTACTTTCAATCTTAACCATGTCCTAGAATCTTCATTCTATATTGAAGGATATAGCAAATTGATTAATTATTGGGGTTTATTCCATCTAAATAATTTTTCCATTAAGTTTCACTAGCACAAGGGGTAACTTGGTTAGAATTTTTCCCTCCCAAGGTAGGACACTCTTGTCTTCCTTGATATGCTAAGAAACCTTCTAACGAAGGAATCTACAAGAGCATCTCTTATTTGAATTTCTAAATTAAAAAATATCCTTACATTTGACACATTAATGAAGTGATTTTTGTGGATCAACTTCTTCCTTTAAGATTATTCCATTGTAATTAAGCTCTAGGGAATTTTTAACCTTAATAATAGGTTCATGATTGTAGGTTCTTTGATTCCATATCCTCCACTCTTTATTGATATAAGATTTTTGTTCTAGTTCACAAGGGGAAATATTTCCTTGGATTCAATTTTTCATACTCGTTACATAATGGATCTCATGAACTTAATTATTTCTTCAACATTCCCAAAGGAGCTACCAAAACCAAACAAAGGTATAGAAGAAATGCTAGAACATAAGGATCTTCCCAAATCTGGAGCTTATGGAGTTAATGGGTGTCATATATGTGGTATTAAAAGGTTGACTAAGTGTCTAACTAGTCAATGGGTCCAACTAGAATTAGTCCCAACCAAATCAACTAGTGCTTACATCAAGTCATAAAACCTATATCTAAAGCATGACTTACGTCATCAAAGTGGATGATGTCTCCCTCATTTTAAGATATTTAGTTAAATTTTGTGCATATATAGATCACTTTATTGATCATAATATCATGCATTCATTTCATATGTTGATCCAAGCTCATTTGTGCATATGTGTTATAATGGTGTCCCTTGACACAACCTCTCTTTGTTGGAATGCATAGTTAATCACTTATGCATTACTTATATTTCTGACATGGTATTAGAGGCAGTGGTTTGAGATATAGCATGTTTTCTACAAGTGGATTTGGATGCTATCCATCGTATACCTTATACTATCTGAGTTGGATCTCTAAATAAGAATGAGTCAAGTTTAGAATTGCATATTCAATCAAGGTTTTCATAATGACTATGAGTTCTAAGAAAAAAACATGTGTTTTTAAATTGCCACAGTTATGGCATGTGGGTACAAAATATGAAATGCTACTAAAGAGTAAAGTACTTTAGCAATATGCAAATACTTCAACCCTGAGGATGAACATGAAAACCTACATCTCCAACAATATTAACTTTCACACAAGGGAGATAGATTATCTAAATCAAGTCAAGAGGAAGTTGAAAACATATTTGATAAGATCAACAAAATTTAGGACATGTAGATTGAGAAAGATTTGATCTATCTGCATCCTCTCTCTTTTTATCATATTGAAGACTAATTGGTTCATGTGAAGGAGTTACAACTAAATTTGGGTGAATATGGAAAGGGTTTTCTAAAGAAAGATGATCAATTTGAAGAACTAATTTTGATGAGTTTGAAAACAACTTATGACATATTCTATTTGGAATTTCATACTAATTGGGCTTATATGAAAGAAGACGGTAATGAATATGCATTTGATTATTTATATAGTTTGCTACTTAGGGTACATGAAAAGTTTCTTGGTGAGGGTAAACCTAAGAATAAGAAACAAACCAATCTTATTAAGGGAAAAATATTGACATAACTATAGAGAAGGTCTAGATCATGGATTGAATTGGTGAAATTATAATGGAGGTTACCATGATAAGTATTGTGTCATATAGACTAATAAGAAGAGGCATGGTGATCAAACATTTACTAAGAAAGGTAAGAATAAGAATACATGTTGATACTATGGAAATTCAAGACATGTTGAGAAGACTTGTTGAGAGAATACCTAAGATCTTGAGGAAAATTTAAGAGCTCATGAAGGTGATGTGTTGACTAAATGAACTGCTAACTATCAATATTGACATTTAAAAGGTAAGGGGCATAACTATACCTTTTTCCAATAGTACTTTTTGGCATTGCATGCTCACACTTCTAAAAGTGAGAGGACAATTGATTCTAGTTGTGCCCATCATATGGCTAAGAATGCTTCTCTCTTTTCTTCATTGAATAACTCTATAGAAGAAGAAATATGTGTTTCAAAATATTATTAACTTATTGTTACAAATCATGGTAGGATTGAATGTAAAAATGGTGTGAATGTTTATGTGTATTATGTGCCATATTTGAGTGGAAATCTTTTTTTATGTAACGCAACTAACACATACTAGCAAGAAAATGTAAGTCTAGCTTAATAGTTTTATGGTGAATAATATTAACAATGAATTTTGTGTAGTTGTCGAAGGTATTATTGACCCTAAAGACACATAAAAGGATATCACCCTATCTAAATCTTATGGAGTTATTCAATTTCATTCTAGTGACAAACGAATATCAACTACTCAATCGTATTGAATAAAAGTGATCCCAACCAAGTTTATTGGTATGGAAATTGAGATAGAAAACCTAAATATCAAGTGCACCTAAGGGGTTAAAAGTGGACTAAGTATTCCTCATTTTAAGGAAGTTGGTTACATTTTCAACTCCACCTCTTCGTTTTGGGATTCATAGTTAATCACTTATGCAATCCCTAGATTCCGAAAAATAAGAGAGGAAAGGACAAACTTCACCAAGGCCAACTTTCCATGAAGGTTCAACCACTTATTATTCCAACATCTGAACTTTATCTTAAGTTGCTTAATAGTGGGGCTTCAATCCAAGGCTCATATATGTGTTATAGTAATGTTCATCCCTAGATACATAAAACATATGTATTTAATTTTCATAGTTCCTATGTTATTCTATATATAGTTGTTGGTGAATCTTAGTAAGATGGCACTCTTTATCATTGTGTAACATCATATAAGATGGAGTATTTGATAATAGAATCCCATACAAGAAATGTTGGAGTACATTTCTTGTATGATCATCACTCGATTTGGATGATCACTGCTATATATTGTATTTGTGACTTTGGTGCCTGGCATTATTCATATATTCTTTCAAATGGGCTAAGAGATGTGCAAGGTGATAGAAGGAAATCACATACTTTTTTATTGGGATTTATAATGAACTCCACCTAATCCTTCCAATGTGTCCTTTTGAGCATTGGGAAATTGACTTGATCAAAAAAAATTCGTCATCAAAGAAAACATAATTTCAATATATCATTGTAGTGAGTACCATGTACACTAAGTGGGTAAAATCCCCATGCATTTGAGTGGGCCCATATAAAGCAACAACTAAGTTTTTTTTAGAATGTGCTTTGTAGGTTCAGATGTCCAATACAAATCACTTCTAACCAAGGGACCAATTAAACAAAAAAGATTGTCATTGGTTTGGTGAGAATTTTCCAAATCATGAATATGAAGAGTATTCCTTACTGCCCTAGGGTCAATGGATAAGCTAGAAGAAAAATCAAAGTCTTGGTTTCTGTTCCCATGAAAAATTGTGACATGAAGAGATCAGGTCGGATTGGTGTAATTCTTGCAACACCTTGGGAATATTAGATGGCATGGAATAAGTTAACAAGGAAAACACTATTTCGATTGCATTCAAAAACAAAACCGTCATGCTAATATAATATTGGTTAGAAATAGATTTTACCACCAAAATAGTAATTCAAAGAATAACTAAAAGAATTGGAACCACAAATCAAACCAACACATTGGAACCACCTATGTATATAGCCCTATAACATATGATAATTTCAAATGCAACCTTGGTCTTTGACTCCTTCATGATGTCTTTAGTGGCTCAAATATTACATTTGGTTCCAAGTGTACTATTAAAGATATGGAGCCATAGATGGATGGACCTAATGTGTCATTAAATTTCTTATTGCTTGTGAATGGGATGAGGAAATGTATGACTTGGGACAACCTATTCTATATTTAGGAGGGTGTAGTGTACCTAAGTTCAATTCTAACGGATGTGATAAACCTCTTAATATTATAGCTTCCCAAACAAAGAATGATTAATGTAATAAAAGGTCTCAACAAGAGTTATTAATTCAATATTGATACCTCACTCTCCATCCAGGTTACAAAGTCGGTCCACTTGTTGCTTTGTAAAATTTATTTTTCAAATGGTGTTTGATCTGGATTTATGCAGGAATGCAACAAAATACACAAATAACCATAGAAACAAATATGCAGTGGAAATAACACTTCATTTCATTAATCAATAACTGAATTTGGTTTACATACAGAATGGAAATAAACTAGCTAGAGTGTTGGTAGCTTATCTCTAAGAAGAGATGTGGCGGCTACATGCCCCCGAACTCTCTGTTACAATGAGGCTCGAAGGCCTATATATTATTGAGAAACAATGGAAACCCTACACATCCAAAAACCTAACCCTAGGAGGTGAAACGCCATAATGTGGGCCCCATTGGGTAACTTGGTACATCAATTTTCCAGGGTCCTAACTTTAGCATACTACATCCGTTTGACATGCATGATACATCATTAGATGCCGAAAAAACGTTGTTTAGGGCCTCAAAATGGCTCCAGAAGTTTAGGACCCGAGAACTGCCAAAAATAGTAAATTGTGCTACAATTAAGGAAACTTAAAAACTGAAAGAAACAATGGTGGGGTTCCAAGTGGAATAGGTGGGTGGCCACCAATATCCTCCTGGATCATTCCTCCCCCCTTCGGAAGTAATGGTCCCCATTGCGTTGAGTTCCTCCATGAGATGAGGAAACTTTTGTTGAACTTGGTCCCTGGTGAGCCACTTTCCCTGGTGAAGGAGTTGGCCTACTTTGACAACTCGATATAGCTGGATCTTTTGCTTGCGGGTGTTCTTGATCTGTGTGTCCATAATACGATCAGTTGTGGCTTGTTGCATGCAGTCGGGGTTTAACTCTATTGGTGTGAGTTGTTCTGCCATGGTTGATGTGTCCAGTAGAGGTGGAAAGTAGGGTCGAAGGCGGTCCACATTGAACACTGGGTGCAGACCAAGGAATGGTGGAATGTTGAACTCGAAGGCATTGTCCCCGATAGCCTTGGTGATGGTGTATGGCCCATATCGGAGCAGGCGAAGCTTGCAGTGGGGTCCAGCGAGTCTCTCCTTCTGCAAATGTAGCCACACTTTGTCGCCCACCTGGAATTTGTGTTGCAACCGATGTTGATCATGTTGCTGCTTGTACTTAGCATTGGATCTGTCCAATATGTCATGAACCTGTTGGAAAATGTGCTGAATGCGCTCAATGAATTTGTTCACCTTGGAAACTTCAGACTGGATATGAGCTGAATTAGCCTGAGTAGTTGCAAATGGCATGGCTACGTCAATGGGACATAGTGGCTGGAATCCCAAGCGCACCTGAAAGGGGCTATGGTTGGTTGAGTTGTGGAGGGCTCGGTTATAGCTATGTTGTGCATAATGGAGGTTGTCATCCCATGTGCGTGGATGCTTTGATTTATACATGCGCAAAATGTGTACGATCATCTTGTTGACCACCTCTGTCTGGCCATCAGTCTGGGGATGGAAAGTTTTGGACTTTGTGTGCTCGGTGTCTAGCATTAACCATAGGCTAGACGAGAATGTACTAAGAAACATGTTGTCCTAATCTGAGATTATAGACTGTGGGATCCAAAAGTGTAACCACACTCGTTCAAAGAAGAGTTTAGCAGTGGATTCTGCTGTGACATTCTTCTTGTAGGCTACCATTATGGCCATCTTTGAGAATTTGTCAACGACCACAAACACACAGTCGTTTTCGTGCTTAGTAGAAGGAAGGACCGACATGTAATCCATGGAGATGGATTCCCAAGGTTGACTAGGGGTAGGCAACAGAGTATAGAGACCTTGCTTCTTGATGGATGGTTTGGCAATGGCGTAGGCAGTGCAGGATAGGATGTACTTTTCGATGTCCTGTCGAAGGTTCGACCAATAGAAATACTTCTGCAGTACTACCACTATTTTCTCAACCCCGAAATGCCCAACGGCTCGACTGTAGTGCGCTTCCCAAGTCATCTTGGCACGCTCGCTTGAAGGAACACAAAGGTGTCCCATGTGACATAGTAGTACATCCTGAAGGTGAAATTTTGGAACTTGGTTTCCCTCCAAGTGTGTCTAGTATGTGTGGCTGAATTCTGGATCGCTCTTGTAGAGAAGTGGCCAATCAGAAGTCTTGTGCCCACAAGATTTGAGCATAGTGGTTATCGCCACGATTGATGGTCGGCTGAGGAAATCTGCAACATTATTGGTGCTTCCCTTCTTGTACTTAATGTTCAAATGAAACTTTTGTAGATATGTGGACCACTTCTGATGGTGATCGTTCTATAACTTCCCTTGTGTCTGTATGAACTGCAGGGGTCAGTGGTCTATGTGGATGATCGTTTCCTTCCCCAAATTGTAATGCTTCCATTGTCGGCAAGCCTGTACAATGGAATACATCTCTTTGTCATAAGTGGGATATTTGCATTTTGTGTCGAACAGTGTCTCACTGTGATATGCAACTGGATGCCCTTGTTGAGCAAGGACTTCCCCAATAGCATAGTCAGAGGCATCTGTCTTGATCTCAAATGGTTGTTGCAAGTCTGGTATTGTGATCACTGGGGCACAGCAGAGGCGATGTTTCAATTCTGCAAATGCCTTCTGTTGCGTTTTCAAACAAAATAATTTTGCTTTCCTTCCTCCCTTGGTGACTTGACTCAAGGGCCAAGTGATATGAGAGAATCCCAACACAAATCTACGGTAGAAATTAGCAAGGCCCAGAAAGCTGTGAAGCTCTGTTAGATTAGTTGGGGCTGGCCAATACCGAATGACTTGGATCTTGGTTGGATCCACAAATATCCCACACTCATCAATAATGTATCCCAGATATTGAACCTGGATCATGCCAAAAGTGCACTTGTCCAAATTGGCACACAACTTGTGTTGCCGCAGTGTTTGGAGGACCTGTTGGATGTGGTGGAAGTGCTCTTCCCAAGTCTGGCTGAATATTAGGATGTCATCCAAGTACACTACTACAAATGAGTTGGTGAATGGCAACAAGATGTTGTCCATTAGTCTCATAAAGGTTGATGGAGCATTCGTCAGCCCAAAAGTAATGACCAACCATTCGAAAAGGCCCTCCTTGTCTTTGAAGGCAGTCTTCCACACATCGATCGGTTTGATCGGTACCTGGTGATACCCGGACTTTAAGTCGATCTTGATAAAATATTTCACCCCCTTAAGCTAGTCCAGGAGGTCATCAATCCATGGGATCAGGTACCTATTCCAAATAGTGATCTTGTTCAGCGCCCAGTAGTCAATACAGAGTCTCCAAGTCCCATCCTTCTTCTGTACCAACCCGATCGGGCTCCCATAGGGTGATGAACTTGGCTGGATGTGACCCTTTTGCAGAAGCTCCTGAATTTTCCTCTTGATTTCATCATTCTCCAAAACATAGCGTCTATATATCGGTCCATTGGGAAGCGGCGCACCTGGGGTCAGATCGATGGGGTGCTTGACCTGACAGTGGAGAGGAACCCCGATGGGTGAGGTGAATATGTCCTGGTACTCCTCCATGACCTTGTCCATTTGTTGTTGGTGTGCGGAGGGGCCCTGTCTGGAGGTCATGGCCACGATCTTCTTCTTGCCCTAAGGGCAGATCATCAAGAAAACAAACTTCCCAGTTTTGGAAATGAGCTTACTGCATTATTTTGCAGTAACCAAAGAGATAGCGACAGGAGGTGGCATCTCTGGTATCCTGTACAAATTATTTCCCAACTTAATAATAACAGCACGAGGCCGAGACTCATACACAGCATGTTGCTTCCATAAGTATGGTTAACCTAATAATACATCACAAACATCAATAGGAGCAATATCACATAATACCTCATCAGTGAAGGGCCTGATGTTGTAGGGAAGGCGGCACTGTTGGTTGACGTGGAGATCCCGTCCTTGGTGAAGCCACCCGATGTTGTACGGTTGCGGGTGTGTTGTGGTCAAAAAACCCAACTGCTTCACAACCTCTGCTGAAATCAGGTTCTTTTGGCTCCCACTATCGACAATGAACTGTAGTGGGGAACCCTTTACCCACATTTGGGAGTGGAAAAGATGCTCCTCCTCTTCTAAATCTTCTGGTTCTTCCTTTTGGATCTTCGTGGTGGCAACGGTGGCATTGGGATCTTCATCGATAATATTATTCCCTCTGTCATTCCCCTTCTCGGGTTCTGATTCAATGTCAGAGTATGCATCTGATATAGAATCCTTTATCTTGGCCACCAGTGACTACTTGGCTCGACACTCACTTGTGTTGTGAGTGGGGCTCTTATGGAACTCGCACCACTTTTCGGCTTCCCTCTTCAGCTTTGCAGTGTTGCTCTTTGCTTGCGGCTTTGGAAAGTTTTCTTGAGTCACCAAGCCTTGGCTATGTCCTTGGTTCTACGGTTTGGGGACACCTTTCCCTTGCTTCTGATTCGCAAATCCAAAGTCTCGCTTTTTTTTTGAATTTTTGCTTAATTTTGGCAGCATACCGATATTCTATACCAAGTGAGGAGATGTCAAGGAACTCCATTTCCTCCTGAATGTATCTATGTAGACAACTGTGGTACTTTAGCACCAAATGTTTCTCTGAATCTTTGATACCCAACTTGGTGCACAGGGTATGGAACTGATTCATCAGCTTGTGCACATCTTGATCTCTTTGCTGTCGCGGCGTAGTCTATTGTATGTACTTGTCCTCATAGCTCCCCACCGGATAGTATTGTCCCTTTATGGCATCTTGGAAATAATTACAAGTGGGTACAGCTGAGAACAGAGAGTGTTCCTCCTCGTCCTTTCTCTCACAGTAGATTTCCCACCAGTCCTTGACATGGGGGGTGGCTTTGAGTAGAGAAAAAGTAATATTTTCCTGATTGGAAAAGTCATGAACCAAGAAATATCCTTCTAATAGATTCAACTATCTATCTACAGAGTCTGCATCTATTTGGCCATCAAATATGGGAATGTCGAAGTTTACTTGTACCTTAAAAGGGGTTGCGCCTCCATAGTGGCTGCTAGATGCAGATGCGCCGCTAGTGGGAAGTCATTGAAGTATCTGGGCGAAGTTATCCATCATCGCATTCCTTTGTTTTCCAAGGGCCTCCTCGAGCAACATTTTTATAGGCTCTTCTGCTCCCTTGTATTTATTTTCATCCCCCATGGGTGGCCATCGGGATTTGCGAGGCTGAACTTCCAAAGGTTCAACCAAATCGAGCCCTAACTCTTTATACCCCGCCCTCATTGGGGACATGCAAAGAAGGATCAAGAAAGAGCAAATTGCTCTGATACCACTGATCTAGATTTATGCAGGAATGCAACAAAATACACAAATAACCATAGAAACAAATATGCGGCGGAAATAACACTTCATTTCATTAATCAATAATTGAAACTGGTTTACATACAGAATGGAAATAAACTAGCTAGAGTGCTGGTAGCTTATCTCTGAGAAGATATGTGGCGGCTACATGCCTCTGAACTCTCTATTACAATGAGGCTCGAAGGCCTATATATTATTGAGAAATAATGGAAACCCTACACATCCAAAAACCTAACCCTAGGAGGTGAAACGCCAAAATGTGGGCCCCATTGGGTAACTTGGTACATCAATTTCCCGGGGTCGTAACTTTAGAATACTACCTCCGTTTGACAAGCATTATACATCGTTAGAAAGATATATTTAAGGACTACATCCACAAATAGCAAACGTCAATTCCGGGACGGAGTCATTTTTTCCCGACCATTCAGTGCCGAAAAAATGTCGTTTAGGGCCTCAAAACAGCTCCGAAAGTTTAGGACCCGAAAACTACCAAAAATAGTAAATTGTGATACAATTAAGGAAACTAGAAAACTAAAAGAAACAATGGTGGGGTTCCAAGTGGAATAGGTGGGTAGCCACCAATATCCTCTTAGATCAGTGTTGGATGTCGTCCATAATTATCCTCCTTATTGGCCTACCTTTCCTCACTCACGCAACCCAAGTTCAACAAAAACACAAAACCAACAAAACACCCAAAGACATCGGCCTGACAAAGCAAGCATAGCTAGAAACACCTGCGAGGAAAACGCAGTCTCATCCGAGGTATCTTAATGTGTAACTGCCATAACCATGTTTCCATAGTTGGCGAGCGATTACATTCCCTTGGCGCACGGCCAAGGTGCTTCACAGAGATGGAAGGATGGAGTCTTTCACTACTCGACGGTGGTGCAACAATGCGACACAGCCAGCATGCGATACAACCTTGCCCTTAACAACTTAACAATTAGAACAATTGTGTGACGCAACTGATTCCTTAATAGTAAATGACCGTGATGCAACTTATATTATGACTTAGTAGTGTTTTGAAACATGAACTAATACACAGTGCCTTGATGATGCTTAGATATCCATTCATTCGTTGCTTATCAGTATTGCGACATTCATTCAAACAATGTCCATAAATAATGTGAGATAACCAAACATTCAATATTAACCATAAGCACTCAACATTCAACATTCATCAACACGAGAAATAAAGTGGAAACCCATCTGGAAAAAACCACCAAGGTGTTCTCCATATGGAATGAGAAATAAATATAGCACCTTGCAGTCTGCGACTTACAAACTGTTTTAAGATATGTCTTTTGGATCAGACTCTTCCTACTCTCATGCTCTCTAGTTTATTCTCCTATCTACTCCTAATGATCCGCACACAGCATGGATCGACTATTCTACTTTATTGTCTGTGCACTCAGCTGCAGAAGGACTCTACAAAACAGTGTGCGCACTCAGCTGCAGATCCACAACTCAACAGCCTTCTACTCTCAGACTCCTCTCTGATCTCCTCAAAATACTTCTACTCTTACCAACTCTTAATGAATCTAACCCTTATATAGAACTGGTTCCTCTTATTTATAGAAATTACAATACCACGCAGGGTCGACAGAGTACAACTCATATATTGCATTCAAAAGTAGCTACAAAATATCTTCTACTACATTAATGACAAGCCATACTAGCCGCAAAATTCCTGCATTACATTGATTGCGGCCATAACTAGCCACGGAAACGTCTTTCAGCCTACTTGTACAGGTCATAACTAGCCGCAAAAACCCATCCTTTAGTATTTCGCCAACTCTGATTCCTGCAATCTTCTGACCTGCCGCTTCTCAGTCTTAACTCTTTTACCTGCCACACTTCCATTGACTATGAGTGTGCTTTCCTCGTCGCACCATTCCTCATTGCAAATTTCTCCGCTCTATGCTTACTTTCCATCCTTTACCTGCCTTCACCCTGTCGCTCACTTTTCATCTCACGCTTGCGCTTCAGGTTCTTCCTTGTGCTCTTTTCTGGCCCAAAACTCCTATCAAAAACATGGAATATGTACTAGTTAAACTAATTATTATGCAATCATTTGCTTTTTATAGGAATTAAACCAAATATCATTTCACATATTAAATATACTTACAAAAGTACATATCAAGGCCTCTAGACCTTTCTGACCACTATGATGTGTGGGGCGAAGTTTGGTAATCATAGCCTTGGAGGCCTTGTCCTGAAACCTATACCAAATCAATTTAGCTATGCACAAATATAATATAAAAATCATTTAATAATTTTGATATAACCTTATGAGAAAATTCAATTACCTAGGTACTCTCCTCACCGAAATTCCTTAGTGCATCCAACTTCTCATATGCTTTTACAAGTTCTTTCCATAGTTTAAGATTTACATCAATTGTCCTTTTCTCATACGAAATTTTATCGATCTTCTTTGTTTGGTTGCATCGGAATCTCTTGCAATTTTGAGATATTTAATTTTTGTCTTCTTTATAGACCAACCTGTGCCAAATTTAGTCTCCATGTCATGGATATTTTCTTTCTGCAGGTGCATCAATATCTTTGAGAATGGAAAATGTAGATGGTGTTCGAATCGTTGAAGGTGTGATTCCTTCAACCTGTTCACAAAATTTTTTCCAATATTGACTTTCTGATTTCCCTTGAAACCATGTTGTATTTTATCTTTGTATCATAGCTTCAAATGCAAGATGCAAAAATTTCCATAGTGGAATAAGTCAGTGTCCCAAGAGTGGCTAGGACACTGGAAGTATCTGCTTCATGTTCCATATTTTTAGTTTTATTGTTATTGATTTCCTTTTGGATCTTTTGCTCGATCCAAGAGTGGTTGGAGAATCAATTGATTCCATTTTACATGGTTGATTTGGTTGCAATGTTTCAGGGGTTTTAATGTATATTTTTTCTATGTATCTAGCAAGTGTTTTGAATTACACGCCATCCAGTTTGTTCACTACCTCCATCCACAATATGGAATCCAATGCCTCTTTCTCCTAGTCAGTCTCATTTTCCTAGATATATAAAATAAATTTCCCATTTTAAATTTTCATTTTTGGAACAAAAAACAAAAAATTAAAAATCAAAGAAGCAATTGAAACATTTAGAAATCTATAAACTGACATCGACTTACCTCATTGTGGCCATAGTATACTCCCTTTGCTCCATTGTCGCCCGATCCCTTTGCTCCCTTGCTTCTTCTTGATATTTTGAGGCAACCTACAGAAAATTCTTTGCGTCTAGTCTCTGGAGGCAAACGAAGGAGACACTACTAGGGCAATAGAGGTTGAATATCTACCCTAGCTATCTGATTTTGAAAAAACAAGTGTAATATAAAGAGCAGTGGTCATAAAGGATTCGTTGATACTAAATTTAAGCACTGGGTGAACAATGTGAAGGACTTTGTACCTGCTAGGTGATATGAATATTACAGGATTGTATTAACCATGAATTTTTGTGTGAATGATTTTTAAATAGTAAACTCTCTAAGGAATATTTTAAAATGGAAATTCTTAAAAGAGAATGTGGAAATAAAAAGGAATGAAAATTGACACAAATGCAAACCATAAACTAAATAATGCAACTTGAAAAAGGAGTTCGTCCAGTTTGGACTACTTCTCTAGGTCCTGTCTTCCAATGGGACTATTTTAATTAAGTTTCTTCAAATGTTACAAACTTACATCGATACAGATAAATCTGAGAGATGTTATCTGTTACTTACATACTACACCAATGCTAATTAGCTCTGCCAATGACCTCCTTTGACATGTCGTATGAGAACTTCTCTCATGTGATGGAGGGAAACACCTTAGAACTGGGTTATAGATTCAACGCAATGGAAATGACCACAATGACTGTCACATTCGACCTTCTCACTGTCAATTCCAAACTTTCTTAGTTTGAACACTATATTTGTATTATATTTCTCAATGAATCCTTTCTCTATCTATCTCTCTGTCGTTCCTCCCATTTCATATCAAAATTGCATGTTTAAATAACAAGCTAAATTGGTTTGTGGATTTGCACTTGTGGAGTCCAATTAGGTATTATATCTGATTACATGCTTAAATTATCCTCCACGATCAACTCTAAGATCGAAGGCATAGGTTTAGTGACGAAAATTGCAAGTCAAGATCCATAAATCCTGATTTTAAACGAAAAAATATCTCTGTCAAATTGAAAAAACAAATCCATGGGCATAATTTCCATATTCATTCTTGGTCATTGATCTTGATCCATTGTCAATTATGTTGAACGATCGATCTACAATATGCTTCCGTGATCTTGACTGTGCGATCCTGATTGTTATGTTGTCAACCTATCCATTTTACCAGTTTTGGCGTACTAACCTCGACTGTGTTGATCCCAACTATTCTGGCGTTGAAAGTCAAAAGTTAGAACTGCCAAACAACACAACAACAATTTGTTGACTTTTCAATCCCAACTTTGCCAATATCGACTTAGAAAGTCAGAAGTCGGCACGAGATTAAAATTTTCTGCAATGAACATCTCGACTCCCAGTCCCTGATTGTTCTAATCCCGACGTCGAAAGTCAAAAGTCAACATTAATGCCATGTCACTGCCAACTCAACTACCACTCAACACTGCCAACCTGCAACGTCATTTTCAACCTACTCTATGGGTGTTCCATGTCAGCGTCATACGGGACATGCTCCACCCTTCCAATGGTGCCATGTGGCACCCTCTTGTGCCAATTTTACGTGTTTTGCCAAAAATTCAAAACACAATATATTTCATGTCCAAAGTCCAATTTTGAGGAAACGAGTATCACTGGAAATCCCTTGGCGAGATTTATGCAATTGTAAATTCCTTTCCAACATTTGAAGACTTTATTTTTTGGTTATTTTGGAGATCCCCCTAGATCACACCTTCCCATGAAGCTTTTGGACCGTCAAAATCCCGAAGTTACTCGGTAAACAGGTGATGGTATAACTCACTCACCCTTTTGGTCTCTATCCATCATACCTTCCTTGTATCCATTCCTTTAATTCTGACACAAAGATGTTCCACATTTCCTCTTTGCAAATTCCTTGACCTCCTATGAAGAATGATGTCTTCCTGCAACTCATCAAGATACCAAGGTGCAATGTCATCAATGAAAGCAACATGAAAATTCTCCTCTAGATCTATGATCATGAGAGGCTCATACAACTTCAAGTTTTGTACATTCCCAATGGAATACATCTGCATATGTGGAGGTAAATCTAATCAGAAAGCATTATTACCAACTTTATCTAAAATTGTGGAGGGTCCATACGTGAGTGATTTAAGCTTTTTACCTTAACCTTTAAGAGGGTCTTTGCTTATATAAAGCCAAAATTGATTGCCAATTTGAAAATGATGATCCACTCGATGCTTGTCATGCCTTGTCTTGTATTTGGCTCGGTTATTGTCCAATATTTCTTGTATTTCATGGTGTACCAACATAATTTGTTGGATGAACTTCAAAGATTTTTCTGCATCAACTTGTCCATCCTCCACAGAATATTAAACATAAAAAGAGTCTAAAGGAGAATTCGGAAAATATAAAAACGTGTCTCAACTAGAGACCTTGGTATAGAAGAGTGTATGGCATAGGCACAGTTGTAATCATGTTGTACTTAATGCAATTGCTTGTCCCAAAGTTTAGGATGCTTATCACAATATCCTCGGAGTAATTGTACCACTGTGCGGTTGATTATTTCAATATGTTTGTTGGTTTGTGGGTGACAAATAGTACTCTTTTTCAATTTAGTTTCCATGAGTTCCCAAAAATTTAATCAACACTTCCCAATAAAACAGGAATCCCGGTCAAATACAGTAGAAGTGGGTAACCCAAAATGAGCCCAAACATTTTTGGGCGTACAATTGAGAAGTCAATTATGTTGTGGCCTTCTTTTTACAAGGCATTAAAATGCACAATTTATTGAACCTATCCACAACCAAATACAAGTAATCATGACCTTTCCTATATATAGGTAACCCTCCCACAAAATCCATAGACACACTTTCCCATGGTCGAGAAGGTACAGGGAGTGGCTTGTACAAGCCCAAATTTTTGTTACTTGGCTTACAAGTAACACACATAACACATCCCTTTACATATTTGGATATAGTTCCATCAATTTGAGACCAATAACAATAACTTTGAAGTTGAGTTATTGTATTTCCTACACCAAAATGACCAGATATAAGAGAAGTATGAGCTTCTCTAATTACATGCACTATTTCACTCTATGGAATACAAATTTTTCCAAGATGATACAATAACTTATCATGAATATGATAGTTCAATACTTCATTTTTTGTACCATGCATTAAATATTCATACGCATCTTTGAAGCCTTCATCCTTATCATATTGTTCAATTAACTTTCAAGAGCAAATGGACTATTCTGTAAAATAATAGATGCATTTGTTGGAGGTCTTGATAATATGTCTGCAACTTTATTCCAAATTCCCTTTATATGTTTGATGACTGAATGAAATTATTGTCTGAATCTTGTCCATTTGAAGTTCCTTAACTATTGTATCTTAGTCTATGATTGTAGATATTGTAATGGTTGATGATCAGTGTGTATGATTGTTTATTTACACATTAAATAATGTTTCCACTTCTTTACGCTTTGTACTAATGCATACAAATGTTTATCATGTGTGGGATAGTTAGCTATTGTTATATAGAATGTTTCAAAATGATAGAATATGGTTTTCTTATGTTGCATTAAAACTGCCGCCATGGAATAACTACTAAAATTGGGTTCAATATTGAATGGTTATTGTAGATTTGGGAACGCAAGAACTAGTGTTGTACTGATATTTTATATCAAAATATCGTAGGGCTGCTGCTCTTTGCCTCCCCATTGAAAAATGTGTTTCACACTTGTCAAAGAATGTAAAGGAGAATAAATATATGATAAGTTAGCAATAAACTTCCTCCAATAGTGGGTTGTTCCCAGGAAGCTTTTAACTTCAGTTACATTATTTGTCTTGGGCCAATTCTAAATGACCCCAACTTTAGAGGAGTCTATTCTCAGTTCACCACCCCCTACAATATAACCCAAATAAACCAAATATGTTCTCCCAAACTAACATTTCTACATATTTAAATACAATGTATCCCTTGCTAAGACATACAAGACCTGTCTTACATGCTTGACATGATCTTCCCAAGTTCGAGTGAAGACCAAAATATCATCTAAGTATATTGTTACAAAGTCATTAATAAATGGCCTAAATACATCATTCATAATCTGCATGAAGGTAATGGGATCATTACAAATCCCAAATGGCATAACCATCCATTCATACAAACCTTGTTTAGTTTTAAAAGCAGTTTTCTGAATATCATTCTCATGAATTCCTATTTAATGGTAACCACTTCGCAATTCTAACTTAGTGAAATAAATTGCATTCTTTAATTGATCCAAAAGATCATCAATATAAGGCAGAGTATATCGATTCGTTGCCGTGATTTTGTTAAAAGATATAAAATCAATGCACATCCACCACATGTCATCTTTATTTGGAACAAGTACTATGGGTGATCCGCATGGAAAAGAGCTAGGATGGATGAACCCCTTCTCAAAAAACTCTTTTACTTGTTTTATAACCTCTTATTTTCAATTACTGATAATCTATACAAACCAACGTTAGTAAATGGATCGTCTTGTAGTTGTTGGATCTCATGTTGAAACTCCCTCTTAGGAAGCAATCATTGTGGTTCCTGAAATATCTCATCAAAGTCAGAAACAAATTTAATCAAATCTATACAAAGTATCTCATCCCTTAAAATCAATATTACTATCACTTTATTTGGGTTTAACAATCATGATAACAAATTTCTTGTTGGCATTCACCAGCCTCTTCATCTGTCCTACAGAGACAAGTGGCATATTTATCTTTTTGCGATGTGCTCTTACTATGAATTTCACTCCATATTTAAACAAATGGTATTTGTTTTCTTCTCTGTATAAGATTCCTTTCCTGTCAGAAATATAAGGACTACCTAATACAATACCACAGATATCTAATAGAACATCATCCAAGTCAACTTCATCCATAAATCCAAAGTGATAGCAAGCCTAAGTCTACACTACTTGGTAACTTGTAGTTGTGCATTTTCAAAAGACTATCCAAGGGGGTATGGTTTCGGGTGTGATTTAGTTTCTAAACCAAGTTTCTTAACCATTTCTTCTAAAATCAAGTTATCTTGTGATCCACTGTAAAATAGAGTATCAATTTTGGTGTGCTTATAAATCACCCTTATATGAAATAGTTCTCTCCTTTTCGTTTCATCAACAACAAGTTCAACTTTTGAAACAAAGTTAGAAAAAGATTTACCTTAAAAACCTGTGGCTACAATTTTTGTCTCATCTCCATAGTCTTATGCTAAATCAAGTTGGACAATGGAAACCGTCTTATTTGTGTCCTTCCTGTTTCAAAACTTCTCTAGGATGAGTTATGTGTCCTTCCTGTTTCAAAACTTCTCTAGTCAGAAATATAAGGACTACCTAATACAATACCACAAATATCTAATAGAACATCATCCAAGTCAACTTCATCCATAAATCCAAAAGTGATAGCAAGCCTAAGTCTACACTACTTGGTAACTTGTAGTTGTGCATTTTCAAAAGACCATCCAAGGGGGTATGGTTTCGGGTGTGATTTAGTTTCTAAACCAAGTTTCTTAACCATTTCTTCTAAAATCAAGTTATCTTGTGATCCACTATAAAATAGAGTATCAATTTTGGTATGCTTATAAATCACCCTTATATGAAATAGCCCACTCCTTTTCATTTCATCAACAATAATTTCAACTTTTGAAACACAGTTAGAAAAAGATTTACCTTAAAAACCTGTGGCTACAATTTTTGTCTCATCTCCATAGTCTTATCCTAAATCAAGTTGGACAATGGCAACCGTCTTATTTGTGTCCTTCCTGTTTCAAAACTTCTCTAAGATGAGTTATGGGTGAAGTTTCCAGCACTTGGATGCATGATGACCCTTCCTCTGATAATGTGTGCATGTGGGTTTATCTCCTCCCTTCTTCATGGTATATATTTTCTTACATTTCCCTTTTCCTTTAAACTTGTTTCCTCCTGGATTTAAAGTATTCTTGGAAAAGTTATTAGCGGTGTTCTTCCCCTTAGACTCGGTATGGGTGGCTTGAACACACACTTCATCCAAATTGTTAGGATTAAACATCAGGATTGTGTGTCTTAAGTAATTATGCAATCCACCTATGTATTTAAGAAGTGTTTCTTGACTATAGAGAAGAATTTACAACACTAAATCCCTCTTAATAAACTCTTGTGTGTAATCTTGCGCATTTTGTCCCTTAACCTGTATGAAATGCTACCACTCCATCATGGTTTGTTGTTTATATCCCAATGGATAGAACTGTTTTTTCAATGCTAAAACAAACCTATGCCATGAGGAATTAACCTTATCTTTAACAAGCAGGTCCTGTTTAGTTTTACTTTTCGACTATATGAGAGCAATGCCTCCAAGTTGAAGTGAGGCCAACTGGATATTAGCTTCATCTCCTACTTCTGGATTCTACAATAAACCTTTATTTTTCGAACTTAGTCATCCAATTTTTCATCATTAACCTCTCCATTAAACATGGGTAATTTATACTTTATATCAAAATTCAACAATGGCATATTCAAATCAAATTTATCAAAATTATTTTTATGTGCATCAGATGAAGTACTGGAAGAACTAGTACTACAAGAAGATGCTGACAGAGACGACGGAGTTTTAGGAGGATATTCTCCATTACCTTTATTCTCTTAAGTATTAATTGATTCTCTCAACTACTTAGTTATCTTCTTTTCTAATATCCTTTGATAGTCTGAAAACAACTTTTCTACTATATTCACCATCTAGTAGAAAGCTTTGCGGAAATCCTTCTCATCCTTTGCTCCATAGTCTTTATCTGCCATTTCCTTCCTTTGAGCTACATGTCCAATTTCAGGATTGAAAGGATCAAGTTCTCCTTCTCCTGCCTTAATCTTGGCCCTAGTAAGCATTCACACACTCACACTTCCTTGGCTAATCAATCTCTAATACCACTCTAATATGAATATTACATGATCTTATTAACCATAAATTTTTGTGTGAATAATTTTTTAACATTAAACTCTATGAGGAATATTTTTAAATGGAAATTCTTAAAACAAAAAGCGAAAAAAAAAATGAATGCAAATCATAAACTAAAGAATGCAACTTGATAGTGGATTTCTTTTAGTTTGGACTACATCTCCAGGTCTTGGCTTCCATGAACCATTTTAATTAATTTTCTTCAAATGTTGCAAGCTTACATCAATAAAGAGAAATATCATAGATTATATTTGTTACTTACATCAATGTTAATTATCTTTGCCAAGAACCTCCCTTGACATGGTGTATGGTATTTTTTCTCTTGTCTTGGATGGAACCACCTCATAATCGTGCTACAACTTCAATGCATTGGCAACAACCACAATGACAGTCACATTCGGCATTATCATCGTTAATTTTAAGCTTTATTAGTTTGAATAATCTATCTGAACTTTGTTTCTCAATGAATTATTTCTATGTTTGTGTCTCTGCCACTCCTCCCATTTCACGTCCAAACTGCATGTTCAAATAAAAAACTAAATCGTTTTATGGATTTTTAGGTGTCGCATCCAATTGGGTATGAAATCTAATTCCATACCCAAATTATCTTGCATGATCAACTCCAAGATTAAAGGCATAGGATTAGTGACGAAAATTGCTAATCAGGAATCATAAATCTCGATTTCAAGTGGAAAAACATCTCTCTCAAATTGAAAAACCAAATCCCTAGGCATAATTTCCAGATTCATTATTGATCTTTGATCTTGATCTTCCGTCGATTATGATAGACTATCGATCTGTAATATTTCATCGATATCCCAAGTCTGTGAACCCGATTGTTTTGCTTCCGACCCATCCCTTTTATCATTTCCAATGTGCAAACCTAAACGGTGTCGATCCTGACTATTCTGACATTGAAAGTCCGAAGTCGAAACTACCAAACAACACGACAACAATCTACTAAATTTTCGATCCCAACATGGGAAGTCAGAAGTCAACATGGGCTTAACATTTTCTGCAATGAACATCATAACTCTTGATCCCTGACTGTTCTGATCTCGACGTTGAAAGTTGGAAGTCAGAATTAATCCCCTACCACTTCCAACTCAATTGCTTTTTTGTTATTTGGGAGATCCCCATGGATCAGTGGGAGTTGTATCGGATAAAAAATCAGAATTATAAGTGTGAAATCCTTCAAAGGGGAGGAGGGTTGAAATTGCTCTACTAATGAGCTTCTGATTTGCTCGTAATCCATGGTTATTTGCTCAAAGGTGGTCTTCTCAAAAGCTTGAATTGTGGTTCTATACTAGGAAGCCCGATATTTCCTTGGATCGCAAGTTCGATTGGTGGTGTTGTGGTCAGATGCTCAACCTGTATTTTATTTTGTGGTATGTTGCTAATGTTTTATGTTTAAATTTTTAGGCCTATCGGAATTTTTTTTGTTTCACCAATTAGCTCACTTAAAGCCAACTTGAGCACCAATTTTTTACGCTAAATGTAACCTTGTTTGGGGGCAAAGTTGGCGTAAAGTGCACCCAATTTAGCATTGAGTTTGGGCCGTAAATGTAGACTCCTCGGGGAGCGAATTTCGCACCAATTGCACCTAAGTTAGAACTGAGTTTCCTCCTACAAATGAAAACTAAAAATCAAATATACAATTACATAATTATTGGACAACTTAGAGCTTTAGATATATATACATAGAATTATTTTGTCACAAATTTCCAGTACAATCTTCTAAGCTCTCCCAATCCCGATCCAGGAAAATCATTAAACCTTATCTACCACCAAAGATATATATCAAGAAAGAATCACATTGCAAGTCCTCCATGGCTTCAACAACAATATTGTGCCACACAAACTCTCCATGCTAGAATGGTTGTCTTCCTTATGGCTTGAAAACTCTAGCCATGGTGTATTACACAAGTACATGTGAAGACAAATTTAGTGCTAGCCTCAAAATCTACATGTCCATCCTAAGACTGGAATTCTCAAACCTAAGGTCTTCTGCTCTTGCATCAACATAAGCATCAAGACCTCCATGGTTTGCATGTATATCACCATTCATATTCATCACTAGAGAAAACCCTAGCATTACACAAGAGCAATCTCCCCAAGAACATCCTAGACACCTCTCTTTCCCCGTATCTTCTTCTAGGGTTTCCTCATGAACTGTAGAGTCTAACTCATACAAGTTCCTCATGAACCCTAATAGTTTGAATACAAGTACAAATAAGAGTGCAAAATGATGAATGAATACAAGGTACAAATACTCCCTTATATATGCAAGTAGAAGAGAGGATAACATAAAAATAACCACATGTGTCCATACAAGTAATCAACAAGACAACCCCAGATAGAGAAGTCATCAATACAAGGATGCACATATATCAAACTAGGATTTATCCAACCCCAAAAGTGAAATGTTATCTAAGTCAAGACCTTGGGCTCAATTCCCCTCCTACAAGATCGTCCCCACTCGAACAACATGTGATTCCAATGCTCCCTCTTCCATGGTGGTTCACCTACCAATTGTCCTTATGCAAGGTGTTTATCCTTTAATTATGTGTCGCATGCCCTCTCATGTTCCCAATTCTACTCTCGTGTGTATCAGTGTAGTCACTATGAAACATAGCCTTGGGTAGTGTGCAACATATTTTTCTAGGTTTTTTGAGCAGTTGTAACTAGACTAGAAAGCCTACAAAAAATAGCTTGTCAATCCCATGATTTATTCAATCAAGTGTTTTTTTTGTTCATGGAAATATTTTGTTGGAGGAAACATTACCATTCAAATAACCTGAGCATCATGGTTCAGTGATTTAAGCATGTCGCATAATGCGGGTTATAACCCATTGAACGCCAAACCAATAACAAGAAGGTGTATAATCATTAGTTACATCAAATGTGTATTTGATTCCTCTTCTTCATCCACTTCTATAAATTCCCATTGTGGGCCTATTCCCATTGATTCAAGAGCTTGTGAAGATTGGATAATCTATATGATTTTGTTTTTTTCCTTGAAAGACAATCTAAAATATTCGTTGCACTATTATTTATGCATTTGTAGTTGTGGGGCATGGTCCTCCAAAAGCACTAGGGTAAGGGTTGTTCATATATCTAGGTTGGATGATGATAATATTGGTAGATAAAATTCATCCATCTAAATTCATTGTTACATTTTATATATATCCGTTGGGACTCACAATAGATAAGACTATCATTTCAAATATAGTTCAAGTTCTCTAAGTTGTTGAACACCTAAACTTATGTAGTGTATACCATCAAGAAATACCATGGTAAATCCCTACAAAGCAAGAAAACTCCAACATAGCTAGAAGTGCAAATGTCTAACTGCTCTTAGGGAGTCATTCTTAAACCTTTCCATGAAACAATTTAAACAATACTCTTGAATTCAATTGTTAATAATTATTCTTGTTTATCCCCTTTTACATTTAAAAATTAAATAAGACATTCTCAAATTTTAACAAGATAAGTTCGACAATATTTTATACAAAGTTTGATTTCCAACCATCACTAGTTTTTAAGGACATGTTTTCTTATTCAAACAAGAGAGATGTAAATCCATAATCTATTCAATTTATAAGTGACATGGTATTAATTCCATAATGGGGTGTCTATAAGCTCTTTGCATCAACTTATTCAAATAGCTTGGTTTTGGATTCCTCTTAAAAAATAATTATAGTAAAGGCTCTTATACTAATGTGGAGTTTTCTTTGAGGTTTTATGCTCTTATTCTTCCAAGGTTTGAGTTGGGATAGATACTTTTACTGACTTTAGATGGGTTTTTTTAATAGTCAGTTGGGAAGGTATCTCGCAAAAATTGATTGTAAGTAGCATTACAACTAGAAAAATGAAAATAATCAACTTTTTAGAAGGCAATGTCCTATTTTTTATTTCATAGTGCATCTTAAATAAAATCGAGTGTATTAACAAGATAAGTTCAACATTATTATCTTGGTGCACAATTGATATGTGACTATTCTAATTTTTGTGTATTATAACATCCAAAGGGGGCCATCGACAAAGGACATGGACGGTGTAGAACTACTAAATCAACTAGAGGAAAGTAGGTAGAAATAGATATGACAATGGAATCTACAGATACAATAAAGGTAAAAAGACAACGCAACCTCAAGCAAAGGAGGGAGGTGTTTATGAATTCACAAATGCTACAACATAGAGGAGATAAAGTCAATTGTTTGTCCATAAGGCTTTTGAGGTCAAACTTATTGGTTTCAAATGCATAGGAATAGTGATTAAATGTGATTCTATGATCAAGAGAAAAGTTTGAAAATTAGGATGGCCATGTGGGATAAGGATGTTGGATACTTTTCTTGTTGAAATTTGGGCTCAATGTATATACATAGGGTCATAAAATTGTTCTTTTCCAACTCCAAAACATGATATCAATATGCCTAATATATGACTAAAGTGAGGTTTTGTGTTGGGTATCATATTAGTTGAAATTATATAATTGGTGTACTAAACATTATTGACTATGTTGTGTATTACAAGGGACAGACAAGGCCATGGCAACAAATCGTGTCATATCAAATCAGGACACAATGATTTGTTAGGATTTATAATCCTCCCTTGTCCAAATTGGTCTATTAGATTATATTTGCCTAACTTAGGAGTCATTTAGTTATTATTGGGTCCACTAGTACCATTGGGTCCACTTGGCCTAATGGGGCCACATGTANGCTAACTACAATTGTTTTCACATTCATGCATCTATTTATGTGCCTCCTAGACTAATCATTTGTTGGCAGTTGGTGACTATTCAAGCTTAGTTAAGCTCCAATTACATTCAATTAGATGTCCTCCAGTTCAGTTAGCGCCAGTATTGCATGTTTGCATGTGGATAGGCGCCTATTCTCACCTACTTCTCACCAACCAAATCAATTAGACTAATTTAACCGATTAAAACTGATTGAGAGACTGAATCAGACAACTAGACATAGTTAGTTACATCTGATAGTGATGGTTGACACTTCTAGTTAGTCGTGTAGTCATATTGAGTTGGCAGATTTGAATCCTATCCACATGATTCGAATTCTAGTATTTGTAACATTGTTATATACTGGTGGGATTAATGAAGTTTATATTGTAATTATATTGAGCAATAATTGTATGTTTTCTATGAGATTTGTTTTGTTCAGTGGATACTATTCATTCCTTTACACTGTGTAATAATCTAACGGCACTCATTGCTTGAAGATCAATGGCACATTCATTCTAATATGGCATCAAAGCCTCCTCAGGAAAGGTTCAAGTTTGTCTACTCTCCATTGTACACCAGAAGCAGTTGGGTTTCCACATAAGTAACGCAAAGAGTGCCTTGCTTCCTTTGAATTCATTCAAAGTGGCGGTGCGGGCATGACGGACCCTGAAAATTTGTACATGTCAAGAGGGAAGGCTTGATTCTGACATAATGCAAATTGGTTTTGTTTTTGTAGTGAATTATTATAGGTGCTATGTAGGCCGATTGAAGATATTGTCTGATCAGTAGGAGAATTGATGGATTCTCAATCTTTCACGCATCGGATCCTAACACCCTTCAACTATGTTGATTAGAGAGCAGATATGAAGGTTTATTTGTGCAACAAGGGCATGTTTAGGATGACAATCGGAAGGGAGACTGAACCCCATCACCCGAATGACAAAAACAAGTTTCTAAACGGCTTAGATGAAGCTTTTGGCTTTCTATGTACTCACATCTCCATATATCTCCTCTTCCACCTTGAAGGATTGAGGACTCCCAAAGAAGCTTGGGAGAAGCTTGAATTCTTGTCTGGAAAGAAAGATGAGCTTCAAGGACACATCTTGGAGAACAAGCCGATAGCCTTACAGCTCAGCCGTTTCGATACCATACAATAATTCTTTACAATATTCAAGTCTCTTGCACTTTAATGTAAGCGGTGTAGAATAGAGAGAAAGGATGAGCAACGTGTGCTCTCCATACTCAACAAACTAGGTTCCAAATATTATGTATTTGTCTCTACCTTCCATTCCGGAAGAGCTTCCATTCCCAATTGGAAGATTCCCTCACTTGATAAATTTGTTGAGTCCTTAATACAGGAGCAAGAGAAGTTGGTCCAGATGGGAGGCCTCCAGACTTCCAAAAACCAAGCTCTCCTAGTGACAGACTCTGCCAATGTGCAAGCTAAATGGAGGCATAAGGGGAAGGAGCCTAAAGCATCTGATTCGAATCCTAAAGAGAGTCAGAAGTCTTCTGAAGGAGCTTTAGGATCCAATAAGATTAAAAATATTGAAAAGACAAAGTGTCCCTATTGTATGAGGGGTTTTCATCTAGAGAAATCTTGTATGAAGAAGCAAATCGACCAGCTATCTACCCTCCTTGAACAGAACAACATTGCTCTTCCACATGGAGCAAAGAAGTCTGATGTTGGACTGAAAACATAAGGTTATGAGAGGTTCCATGCCTTGAAGGTTGGCCTTACTTAGTCGACAACATACTTGATTGATTCTAGAGCATACAACCACATGGTTGCCTCCAAGGAATCTTTCTCTACCCTCACACTATGAAAAGGGCCTAATATTCACATGGGAGATGACTCCCAAATTCTAGCAGCATTAAGAGGTTCAGTTAAAATCCAACATGGTGAGTTCAAAAATGTTCTCTATGTGCCCTCCCTTGCAGCTAATTTGGTGTATGTTTATTAGATGATCCATACAGGCTCTCCCAATAGATTTACATTCGACTACGATTCAGTTGAGATCACATAAAAAGCTATTGGAAGACTCACTGGCGAAAGGTAATGCTAATCATACTACTAAAACTTTTGAGTTCTCACATTTTTTTCCTGGCTCACCTCCTATAGCTTTATTAAATCATGCTAACAACACTAGTAAGATATGGCATGAGAGATTTGGGCATCTCAATTTCAAATATCTCCAACAAATCCACAATGATAAAATGGTTGAAGGTTTTCCTCTCATCCAAATTTTCAATGGAGTATGTTCTAGTTGCATAGTAGTTAAGCATCCAAAGAAGAGGTATGAAGTTGGGAAGGCACATAGGGTTGCCTCTATACTTGATTTGATACATAGTGATGTGGCAAGACCAATGGCTACAATATCCATTAATGGTTGTAGATATAACGTCACTTTTATTGATGATTGTTCTAGGTTCTATTGGATATACTTTATGAAACTGAAATCAGAAGTCTTTGAAATTTTTATAGTTTTTAAAGCTACGTTGAGAATAGTTTCAGGAAAAATATCGAGTCCATAAGATCTGATAAAGGAGGAGAGTACATTAAAAGAAAGTTCCAACATTACTATGAATCTTAAGGGATTCAAATGGAACACTTAGTTCTATACAAACCACAGCATAATGGTGTGGCTGAGAAGAAAAATAGATCACTGAAGGAGATGGAAACATGTCTTCTCCATGCCAAGAATCTTCCTCCTTCTCTTTGGGCAGAAGCTGTAAACTGTGCTTCAGACCTGCAAAATAGAGTGCCTCATAAATCAGTGGTTGGGGCCACTCCATTCGAAGCACTTCATGGGCATAATCCCAATGTCTCTCACTTGAGAGTTTTTCGTTCCAAAGCTTGGGCCAGAATACCTCTTGATAAAAGAAGGCCTTCCAAACCCAAAGTAGTGAATGCATTCTGCTGGGATATGCAGATGATGCAAAAGCATACAAGTTGATGAAGGTTTCACTTCGGAAATGTTTCATTGAATGGATTGTTCAGTTTGAAGAAGATCAGTTGTTTAATGCACCACCATCCAAATCACAAGAATGTATAACCACTCTTCCACCACTCTTTGATGATGATAACTTGTTACATGTTTCAGATACATATGAAGAGGATCAAGATCAGCATGATCTTGGTATTGAAACTAAATCTCATGAGATTTTAGATCTAGATGCAGCAACCATTCCAAACCAAATGCCTAAGCCTAGATAGGCTCAAAATCTCATTGTTGCAGCTGGGGATGGTGCTGGGAATCCAGAAGACAGGAGGAGAATTAGGTCCTAGTATCAGAATGAGCATGTTTCTCTCTCTCTCACAGATTCGCTCCCTACAGAGAGGTGCAACAATGTTCCAGTAAAGTGCTACATGATGATAGAGAATGATCGACCACTTGGCCCACAAAAGAAGAAAATTGATCATTCTCCACCTATTCCAAATAGAAGAAACACATACAACATCCATCAGTTCATAAAGACATTGAGAGGTTCACATGCACAGCTTCAAGATGCTACTGCACATAAGAACCATACTGCTGCATAGAAGCTGCAATTTGCAGCAGAGTTTTTGACAAGTTATTTTCTAAGGAGGAAACTTCTTTTCTTCTAAAGATAGCTTGTATTTTCCTGTTCCTTCTTATTTGCGAGGGGGGGGGGGTCCCATGAGGTTTTCCCCTATTTCCTTGGTTTATTAAGTAGAATTTTTTATTCTTTTAGATTGTATATGGGTGACTTTTGGCCTTGTTTCCAGGGCTCGCAGTTATCCAAGTTAGGATTCAAGGGGGGTGTTAGGATTTATAATCCTCCCTTATCTAAACTGGTCTATTATATTATATTTTCCTAACTTAGGAGTCATTTAGTTATTATTGGGTCCACTTGGCCTAATGGGGCCACATGTACCAGTCACTAGAGTGTGGGGAACATAGATAGAGGCTAACTGCAACTGATTGCATATTCATGCATCTATTTATGTGCCTCCTAGACCAATCCCTACAATTTAGGATCCACTGGGAGTGCGGCACCAACTTCCTTCAGTTGTTGGCAGTTGGTGACTAGTCAAGCTTAGTTATGCTCCAGTTACATTCAGTTAGATATCATCTAGTTCAATTAGCGCCAGTCTTGCAGGGATGCATGTGGATAGGTCCCTATTCTCACCTAATTCTCACCAACCACGTCAGTTAGACTAGTTTAAGTGATTATAACTTATTAAGAGACTGAATTAGACAACTGGACTTAGCTAGTTAGCTCTGATAGAGATTGTAGACACTTCTAGTTATCCATGGAATTAGATTGAGTTGGTGGATTTGAATCCTATCCACATGATTCAAATTCCATTATTTGTAACACTGTTGTATACTGTTGGGATTAATGAAGTTTATACTGTAAATATACTGAGCAATACTTGTCTTCTTCGTGTGAGATTTGTTTTGTTCAGTGGGTATTATTCATTCCTTTACACTGCATAATAATATAATGGCACTCATTGCCTGAAGATCAATGGAACATTAATTCTAATATGCTTCACGTGGTATATCACGTACTCATATTTTAACTTAACTTTGAAAAAAATGATTAGATGGAATTGTGTGATACGTCCATATTTTTTCATAGTATTATTAAAATTTATGGTGTTCGTCCAATCTTAACATAAATTAATGCATGTTGTTGATCATTTTAAATGGAGATTGGAGCAAATGGATAACCTGAGCATTCAACTAGAAAAAGAGAAAGATATGTACATGGACATGGACCTAAAATTGTTAAATAATGTAGAGGACAATGGGTAGAAGAGGATATCATAATGGATCCTGAAGACACAACAAATGATTGCACTGAACAAGAGCTCGGTCAAGGCTATAGTACATGGGGTGAATACTTTGAGAAAATTTTTGTTTGTGGATGTTTTGTATGTCATCGAAAGAAACAATTCAAACAGGTTATTTTACAAATACATTACATAGATGATGATCTTCCAGGGTAGTATGCCTCCTACAATCGATTCAAATCCAATAGGAATTGTGGTAAGGAATTTTCCAATTTGATATAAATAATATGTATACTTATTTTACACATTGTTTTATATTATTTAAATATTAATTTTTTTCTTAATGAATACTTGTAGGATAAAGCTATTGGCTTAAATTTTCTTGGAGCACCGACTTCCAACCCAGAGGATAATGATTATTTATCATATGATACATCCAACAAGAATATGTGCACATATACTAGCACAAAACATGAGGAATTGATTAAAACAAGTAACACTAGAACAAGAATAGGTTTAAAGATGCATTATTTGCATAAAAACCAGGGGAAGGTGGACTACATACCCTATGAGAATGAATGTGATGGAGATGATGACTTTCCCCTTACTTTGAGATCAATTTACAAAGGTACATTTGATCTTCGACTATACTGTGCTTGGTTTAGTGATCAAAAACTACCTAGAGTGTATAAGATGTTTCAATTTTGGGGATACAACTACATGATATGACCCTCAAATATTCATGGAGTGAATCTAGGCCTATTTTTTTTCCAAAATGTACATGTGGGATCTAAACATAGAAACAATTCACAACAAACCACTAGGAGATTAATTCTATTTATGGTTCATCATATTACAGTGGTGAATGGAGAAGGCTAACAAAATAAGCCTTCTATGTCAACATGTGGTTTAAATTCGAATATGTATACACATAGTATCCAATTGGAAAGCGGAAAATAAATGAATAGAGTTCATCTTATGTATATAGACGGGCGTGCATACACACAGAAAAATATTGCGGGATTTTTAAATAATAGTAAGGGAAGGGACCCTAGTATAAGATGAATTGTCAATTTGTCAAGGTTATAAATGATAAACATGGAGATATGGAAAGAGAGGTTGATATATTGATAATGGTTGAGGCTATTGTGGACCTTAACATTGGGGATGAGTTATTTATTGATTACCCCTTCTTAAAACACACTCCTACACGAAAGAAAAGGGAAGAACATGGTCTCCTTAAGGATGTTCTTAAGGGCAGAAAACCAACGAATAATCAATGAGTGTGGACTGATGTTTTATACACTATGTTGTCAAAATTGTGTTTTATTTTAAATTATTGTATAAAAAAATTAGTATATAAAATAATGTTCCATGATCCAATTGATGTATATATGTTCATACATTCTATATTTTATTTCTTAAGGCATATTTGCTTATATTTCTTTGAAATTGATACATTTATAATTTATCCAATTGTTGCCAAACATTAAATAATGCTTTCGTTTGTTGATACGTAGAAGTTATTGATGATACACCTACCAATACCCAATACCATAATAGGTTATTAAGATTTGGATGCAATGATCCAAATCATCCTTTAAACCATACCAGGGTGAAAAAAGCAACATCGAAGAGAATACTACCTGCTGGCAAATTTGAAGAGCCGATGAGATTAGCATACATTGATGACTTGCCCCTAGCCTTAATGATGATGATGATAGTGAAAATGTAGTGCATGAAGAATGATTGAATGAAATGAATACATCATTCGTTGGGGATGGAAACAATCATCACAATAATGATCATATGGTTAACAATAATGATGATAGCAGGGATAATTACCACCAAGGTAATCTTGATGACAACAAGTTGAAAGACTCAATCAAGCAAGCATCCAAGACACTCGTGTTCAAATTGGGTGCAAGTAGAACATCAAAACTGGCATGCACATTAATATTATTGGAAATCAAATCACTATTTGGTTGGTCAGACAAAGGATTCACTACCCTACTGAAGTGAGTTCAAATCTATTTATTACTTTGCATTGTCAATTGGTGTATGTAATTCATAAAAAATCATCAACTTCATTTATATTTATTTAAGGGGATTTTAAAACCATATATTGTATATAAGCAGTCCTAGTATAGATTGACATATAAAACATGTTCATCATAAGTCAAACATTTAGTTGATTTAATCTCTTGCAATATTAAAGGGCACTAAAAACTAAAATATTCGCTGAAGATAATCTGTTAACATCAACTTGCAGAGAAGCACATCGTTTATTGGTTGAGTTGGGGATTGAATATATAACCAAATTCATTCATGTATTGATGATTTCATTTTATACAGATATAAATATCAAAACAAGGTAAAATTTGATGTATGTAAAGAGAAGAGATATCATACATATGCACAAGGTCCTATAGTACCAACTACGCTTTTATGCCACATGCCAATTATACCTAGACTTAAATGAATGTTTCTTTGCAAGTCACTTGCACAATTAATGGACTAGCATGCAAATTATAGGAGTAAATATGGATTCATGTGAATTCTTGCAGACTGCAAAGCATTGAAATACATAGAGGAAAATGGCCAGGAAAATTCAAAGATGAACCCCGTAGTATTAGGTTTGGGATTGCAATATATCGAGTGTTCCCATTCTCTTTCATGAACACTAATAATACTATTTGGCCAGTCAAATTGATACATACAATATCCCCCCGTGAATGAGTGTTAGAAAGGAGCACCTTATGCTGAATCACATTGTTCTAGGAAAACTATGGAAAGGAATAAGAATGTATGACATATCAATTCCTCTATCAAATAGGTCATTCATGTTGTATGGTGTGTTATGTTGGACTATTCATGGTTTCCCGGCACATAATGCTTGTTCTGGTAAGATAAAATATTTACATATCTACACTCATGTTTTAATTCCATCCATACTTTCATACTTACATTTATAATATTATTTTGTTGTTATTAATGTTACTTATTGAACTACATGGATTCAAACAAAGGGGAAATTTGCATGTCCAAGATGTGCTGAACAATTTCAAGGTTGGTATTCTAAATATCTACATAAATTTATTTACGGAAAGAACAGGGTTTTTCTACCATCATATCCTATGTTTAGAAATCGACTAAAGAATCAATTTGATGGAAAAGTTGAAAATAGAGGCCCACCCATGATTATGGGTCCAAGTGATTCACTTAAGAAATATGAATATGTTGAATTGAAATCTTAGGAGGATTTTTGTATCAAGGTGATTCAATTGAAGAACCATAACAAGTTGTAGTTAATATGCCACAAGGAATTAAAATAAAATCCATATTTTATGAGCTCCCTTACTAGAAGGATCTATTAATATCTCACCTATTCAATCCTATGGACATCTTCAAAAATGTCCCAGATTCTATATTTCGGAATATATTACGCAAAGACAAGGACGCATTGTCTTTGAGGAGAGATATCACTCTTTCATGTATAAAATTTGATAGAAGACATTTGTGCCCAACCATGGAAAATGAAACATATGCATAATCTCCGTGGATTTTGAAAAGAAAAAAAAAGAACTACACAAACTAAAAAAAGGCATCCCATCAATAAGGACACTTGTTGGCTATGGATCATCATTGAAAAGAGCTTTTGTAGTTGACAGAGATATCACAAGATTTAAAACACATGATTTTCATAATTTTATGAATGTGTTGTCATCACTTAACTTTCACTAGTAATGATTAATTAAGTACTAAATGTAATTTGATATTCTATTGTGTGAGAAAAATTACTAATGACATTATATAATTGTGTTTGATAGCATATCATGTCATTGGCAATTAGGGGGGATTCATCTCTTACTGTTGACTTAAGGAACGCCATAAATCGATTGTCAGTATTTACAACATATGTGTTATGAAATGTTCATGTGTGAGACACACGGAGATATTATATTGCACTTAAATTTTTGAGAAAAGGTTCATACTAATTTTCTATTCTTATATTAGGTGGGAGACCTCCAAGGATATCCACGAATGTGAAGTGCCAAAATGGAAGAAGGAAATTGCAGAAATTGTATGTGTATTTGAGAAGGATATCCCTACAAGTTTCATGGACATGTCCATTTACTTATACACCTAGTCGATAACATTCAAGTGGCGGGTGTCATATCACAAGGTGGATGTTTTTGTTTAAGAGATGTATGGAAACTCTAAAAAGATATGTCCAACAAAAGGCACATCCAGAGGGTTCCATGGATGAAGGGTATGTATTGAATGAATCATGTTTACTCTTGTGTGAATTTCTTGGTAAGGATTTTGAAGATGTGACATGATTCTAGGATGAGGAATGAACATTGGATATTATTGATGGAGAAAAAACACAATCGAATGGTGTTCAAGTAGAAATTGGTAAGTAAATTCATGATCATTGCGGTTGTATTTATTGCAATCATTAATTTACTATGTATTAATTTATTTGTCAAATTGACATCATGACATTTGGAGTTTTAAATAAACATATTGACATGTAATAGGTGTAGATGAAAGAGCTATACTCGACAAGTTCGTTCTTCACCACATGGAAATTATGAACAAATGGCTTGATTTGTATGATAAAAAGAGAGAAGAAGTGTTAGAAGCAAGGAGATAGTTTAAGGGATCGACCCCAAGGAATACTCCACTTCCCACTAGTATGGTTGGAGAATGGGGAAAAGATTGCATGATAGAATGTGTTAATGAACAAATTCAAAATCAAATAGAAGACGCAAGCATTAATTAAAAAATAACATAAGATGAAATCAACATGTCTAAAGGATGTGAAAGAAAGGTACGGTTAGAATTTTACAAAATGTTGTTTCAAATCAATTTTGACACTATTAAGTATTTAAATATTCATCATTATATTTGTTTTCACTTAAAATAAATGATATTTCACAGGCGAGGAAATATCCTGCAATGTGGCTATATGGTCAACGTTATCGTGTAGAAAGAGTAGATGTAAAGAGATGATCCTTTGATTGTGGCATCGTGGTTTATTTCAAGCAATCCAGTCGAGCAAGCTCAAAGATAATAATATTATTGAAGGGGATCTACAATATGTTGGGAAAATCCAAGAAATTATTGGGTTGTATTATCGCTCTTTTAAATGTTATATTTTTAAGTGTAGATGGTATGAAGCATTTGAGAAAGGACGAAGACAGGATACCCATAGTGGATTGTTTTCTATAGATTCATGAAGGTTCCACCTGGAGGATAAGGAGCCTTATGTTCTACCAATTAATTATGGGCATGTATTTCTTTAACTCAAACAAGAAGTAGTAGTGATCATTAATCTATTAATTAATAGTTTATTGTAAATATATATGTGTGTGTGTGTGTGTGTGTTTATTAATCAATAAGTTTTTATATCGTGGGTCTAATATATGTATGTCGTTCATGTGCAAGTATTTTTCTATGAAGATAGTTTGGACTCAAAATGGCTCTTTATCATACATTATTATCAAAGAATAAGAACTGTATTTGATGATGCCTCAGTGGATACTGAACAAAACAATGGTAGCCAATAAAATGAGATAGAGGGATTAGAGAACATTGAATAAAATGACATCCATGGTGATGTTGAAGATGGTTATGTCCAAGAACAATAAGGGAACATTCCAAACTTAGATGGTCTTGTAGAAGACAAAAATATGGATGGTATAGAACATGATGATCCAATTACAGCTGGTAACAACAGAGATGGTCTACAATCAAGTTTGGATGATGTTGAAGATAATGAAAGTGAAGATGAGGATGATGAAAATACCACCTTAGCGGGATGGTGTAGCAAGAATAATATTAAGTACTTGAAATAATATATGAACTTTAACAATGATAAACTGGATGATCTTGTTGCAGACAAGAATGTTAACGAGGAAAACTTCTAAAATTTCAAAATTATTTGTAATCCATGTTTTAAAAGTGATTATTTTTATGGTCCACACTTTGAAATGATTCAGTATTATTTGTGTTGATAAGAATTACCTATTGCAATATCCAAGTGTCCAAACTTTGGTATGAATTGTTGCCGCAAAATATTAGGATTACTTGGAAATTAAGAGTTAGCATGGTTAGTGGTAATTTATTGGTTGATAATGGTTTCAAGGTGTTGTTATATTATTGGGTAGACTTAGATTGAACTAGGACGAAGAGCCTAGAATAAAAAAAACATTAAATATGCAATTGTTAAAAAATATAATTACCTATAACATATATGTAAAACAATGTAAATTGAAACCATTAAGAAAACTATATGCAAATTGGATTAGTGGATTTTGCATTAGGAAAAATGTAAATCCAAACCATTACACAAAATGTATGCAAAGTTTGTTCATTAGTTTATATTATAAAACTTATTGAAATAATCCTTATTAATTTATATTATATTAATTTGTTCGTTAAACCCTTGACCCGATATAATCCCTAAGCAATTAACCAATAAACCACTTGCATGTTGGACCCTAGAAACTTTTTGGGATGTCTTAGATTAATAAAATAATGGTTTAATCATCTTGAAGAATTCCACAAGAAAAAAAACAAAGACAAGGAAATTGGCATCTTCATTAGCAGTTTCACTATAGAGATGGGTATGTCGGGTTTGTTATTTGATGCCATGGATGGACAATTTTTGTCATGATGAGTATGCTTACGATGGAAATGGAAATTACAAGAATGGTGATCAAAATGGTGTCCTTCATCCTTAAAACCCTCCCATATCATCAAGGCATGCACCTAATCTAACCATGTAAAATTTCAATGCATACATTCACAATTTGAAGAAATTTCAACGTTGGCCACATTCACTGTTCACTTGTGGGGTCAATGCATGACATTGTTGATGGGAGTGCTAGAAGCTCCATTACATTTCAATAGAATTTTGACAAATATTCTATAGAAGGATCAAGGAATGATGACAATGAGACGTGCATGTTGAACGTTGATGGAAATGTGGATGATCTCAAAGATTACGTGGGAACATCAGACATCCTTGAGTCTTGAAAACCTACCATACAATCAAGTCATGTTTCTAGGTGTTACCATGTCAAACTTCAACGCATACAGGCACATTTGGAATAAATTTCAACATTGGACCCATTCACTGCTCACTGTGTAGGATCGATAAATGTCGTTTAAACCTTAACATGATACAATACCTACGAAATTAACAATTACTTCTTTTGGAATGTCTTATCTTAATAATAATGGTTTAATCATATCAAAGAATGCCACAAGAAAAGGGAAACTACATGGAAATTGGCATCTTCATTAACAGTTTCACTGCAACTATGGGTATGTTAGGTTTAATCTTTGTTTCCATGGATGGAAAAATTAGGTCATGATGAATATGATTGCGATGACGATGGAAATTACAACAATGATGATGAGAACTATGTCATTGAATATAAAACCCTCCCATACCATCAAGGCATGCACCTAGTCTAACCATGTAAAATTTCAGTGCATACATTCACATTTTGAAGAAATTTCAACATTGGTCCCATTCACTACTCACTGTGTGAGGTTGATGGATGACATTGTTGATGGGTGTGATAGAATTTCCATGACATTTCAATAGATTTATGACAAAGATTATATAGACGAGAATGATGAATGATGATAATGAGACGTGCATGTTGAACATTAATGGAAACGTGGATGATCTCAAATATTATGTGGGGAAATTAGACATCCTTGAGTCTTGAAACCATCCCACATCATTAATGCATGTGTTTAGTGTGACCATGTTGAATTTCGATGCATACAAGCATAGTTTAAAAAAAAATCAACGTTGGCCCTATTCATTGCTCACTGTGTAGGGTCGATCGATGTTGTTTAGCCCTTGAACCGATATAATCCCTAAGAAATTAACCATTAAACCACTTACATGTTGGACCCTATAAACTTTGTTTCATATGTATTATCTTAATAGAATCATGGTTTATTTGTCTTGAATAATGCCACAAGAAAAAGAAAAAGACATGGAAATTGGCCTCTTCGTTAGTGGTTTCACTGCAAAGATGGGTATGTCGAGTTTGATCTTTGTTTCCATGGATGGAGAAATTGGGTCATGATGAATATGATTATTATGGAAATTGAAATTACAACCATGATGATGAGAATGATGTCCTTGCGTCTTATAACCTTCCAATACTGTCAAGGCATGTGCTTAGTCTAACCATGTAAAATTTTGATGCATACAGACACAGTTTAAAAACATTTCAACGTTGGCCCCATTCACTACTCACTGTGTAGGGTCGATCGATGTTATTTAGCCCTTGACCCGATATAATCCCTAATAAATTAACCATTAAACCACTTGCATGTTGGACCCTATAAACTTTGTTTCATATTTCTTATCTTAATATAATCATTGTTTATTTGTCTCGAAGAATGCCACAAGAAAAAGACAAAGATGTGGAAATTAGCCTCCTCATTAGTGGCTTCACTGCAAAGATGGGTATGTCGAATTTGATCTTTGTTTCCATGGGTGGAAAAATTGGGTCATGATGAATATGATTATTATGGAAATGGAAATTACAACCATGATGATGATAATGATGTCCCTGAGTCTTATAACCTTCCAATATTGTCAAGGCATGTGCTTAGCATAACCATGTAAAATTTCAATGAATGCATTAACATTTTGAAGAAATTTCAACATTGCCAACATTCACTGCTCAATATGAAGGGTCGATGGATGTCATGCATTAAGCCCTTGATATGATATAATCCCTATGAAATTAACCAGTAAACCACCACCTAACCCCGATTTTCAATTACATAGCCTTCTTCCATTCATTTTGTATCAACATATTTGTGGAGACACGTAACTTAATAAAATATTAATACATGTAACTAAAATAAAAGAATTAAACAATAGAAACAAAATTAATCACCTAGAATTACATGAATTTTTTTATAAATTAAAGCTAAATTGTAGCTTCCTATTTCATATCAATACATGAAAATTCAATATCAATAATATGTTTTAAATTAACATATATAATGATCCAAAACGATCTAAATTAAAACAAAATATAAAAAATTCCATCACATATTGTAAAATAAACTTTATAATAAGAAAATAATTAAAATTTTAAAAATAAAATGCCCTTAACCCATAATCACTAGGCCCTTACCCTTTAAAACCACTCAACCCCTAATGCCTAATACCTTGACCTTTAATCCCATAAACCCTAATCCATAGTCCCTTAACCATTAATCTATAAACCCTTAATCCCTAATATCATAATAAATAAACCCTAAATCCCATAACCCTTAATACATTGACCCTTAATCCCTAATCCCTAATCCATTCACCCATAAACCTATATTCCCCAAGCACTTAACATTAATACCTTAACCCATAATCCATAATACTTTAACCATTAAACAACCTAATCCCTAAGACTCAATCCCTTTTTTTTATTTTAACAAAAGCGGTTATGGTATTAAGAAGAACTCAGTAAGAAAAATACTGATCAAAGGTACATGGTCCAACAAACATCCGAAACTCAGCTAGATTCAGACGCAAATCCTGAAGCCGATCTAGGGAGGTATGTCAAAGGAGACAACAGAATTTACATTTAACTCATTAAGGCCAATGGTTATGGACTTCTTGGCTGCCGAATCCGCCAGATCATTAAGATTTCTAACAATGTGAAAAAATTTAATAATCCTAAACGAGTTAGCCATGTATCTGATTCTCCTGATCAGTCTTGCAAATTGCTCTTTCTTGCTCCTACTGCCTCCGTT
>LPNX010877970.1:300690-349524 GCA_001517045.1 Pseudotsuga menziesii
CTATGTTCACCTTATGCCAACCTTCTGCTTTGTTTTGCTGGATCTCAGGCTTCTTAGGGCAATTCCGAGCGAAATGCCCATATTCATGGCAGCCTCTGCATTTAAACGGTAGCTGTTCATAGTCGAGCTTTTGGAAGTGGGCCCAATTCCCCACTGTTAATTTGATAGCTTCCGGGAGGCCAGCCTCGAGGTCCACTTCCACACAGATACGGGCGCAGGAGTATTGGTCCTTAAGACTTGCCATGTCAATGTATTTCCCCAGGGCGTTCCCGATGGCTCGGAGAGATTTGGAATTCCAGCAGTGCATAGGGAGATTCGGGAGACGGACCCAGACTGGGACAGCTTTGGGAATGTCCGCCTCCGGATCAAAGTTCGGAGACCATCCATTGAGATAGAGGCCCTGCGGCCCCATGAAATAAGGCCCGTTCCTGAAGATTAGTTCTTTATCCTCCTTAGATTCGAAATCGAAGAGGAAGTAACCTCTTCCGACAGAGTATGAGGCCACATTTTTTGAGATCAATGGCCTCCAGTTCCTTTGGATCCAGGATTCTGTTGTTTTTGGCGAGGGCCAAAGTCCCGTGAATTGACCGATTAGAGCTCGGTCTGCCAGAGATAGGGCAACCCGGATTGTTTCTTCCGGAGGCAGGGCCACTTCTGGCACATCTTCGAGTCTTTTCACAAATTTTGGGGGAACTCCGGTGCCTGATCTCTGGGATTGGGAAGCTAAAAGCCTGTTGAAAGCATCAGATCTCACAGAGGGGACCTCCTCTGTCGTCATCAGCCTACCCTACCAGATCCAAACTCAGCACATGGAGCCTGAGTGACCTGGGATCCACCAGCAGATCCAGCTCAGCGTGGACAACGAGGTGGAACGATCAGCCAGTGTTTTCAGAGAAATCTCAGGTGGGGCCAGCCCCCAAAACGCCTACGGCCTCGGTGATTCTGCTGGTTCGCTGCCTCTGGAGAATGCAATCGTCCCTTCAATCAGCGATTGCGCCTCTGGTTCGCTGCCTCAATCCACAGAGTATTCGAACATGATACTATCCATTTCCCTCAGACTCAATCCCTCAACCCCTAATCCCTAAACCCATTTACTCGTAAGCCCTTAAACCCATAACCCCTAATCCTTAGTCCCTTAACCCATAATCCCTAATCTCTAAATCCCTATTACCTTAACCAGTAAGCCCCAATCATATAACCCATAATCCCTAAATCCCCCAACATGCAATCCCCTTTTCCCTTAATCCATTAAGGATTAATCCTAATTACATATTCCCTTAACCCCTAAACCCCTAACCCATAACCCCTAAGCCCTTAAATATTAATCCCTTAACCCATAATCCATAAGCCATTAACCATTAAACTACATAAATCCTAAGCCCCAAATCCCTTAGCCCTTGACCCGTATTCCCTTAAACCCTAATCCATAATCCCTTAACCCCTAATCCATAAATCCCATATGCCCTTAACCCCCAAGACATCAATAAGCTAACTATTTAGGCATAGTAGGCATAAACTTGGAAGCCAAACTAGACGTTAAAAAATAAACTAAAACATACACTATAAATGAAGTTAAACTAGGAGATAAAAATGTCCTTGAAACAGAAATAAAAGAGGACATCAAAAAAGAAGCCAAAGAAGGAGCTAAATAGGAAGTTAATCTTAGATATTTACTCGTCGTTAAATTCAACGCTAAATAGAAGGAGAATTACAAGGAAAAGGCCTTGTAGCGGAGGTTACAGCGGAAGCCCATTTAAAAAGAGGCCAAAAATCCATTTATGTCGGAGGTTTCTAGAGGAGGCGAGAGGGCTGAGGTTTTAGCGGACATTTTTTAATCGATGTGTTTACACAAAAATGCACCGGTACGTTTCCTACTATATCATACCGACGCGGACCCTAATAATACCACACCAAAACAGAGAAAAATATTGATAAAATTTAATTTAATTTAAGAGCTTGTATTATTTAAAAAACCATTCATAGGTGTGCTTATATGTATTAAACGCATCGATGCGTTTATAATATAACGACCCATCGTGTTTACTACATTTAAATGCATCGTGCTTTCAATTTATATTTTTAATAGGAAATCTAATATCGGTGCGCACGATAACCGTAAACACATCGATGCATGTTAAATAAATAAATGCATCACATTGTACTACAAAGAATTTCAATGCAAAATTCGTTTAAATTTCATTTGCAAACCCTGCTTGACCGTGCGTCAATATACTATATGCACCAGTGCATTTGTATTTACCAAATGCATTGGTTGTCATCATTAAAAAATTCACCGAAAACCCCGTTATTTTTTTTTAAACCCTACTATCTGGTGCATCTGGTTTTCCTCCTGCACCATCGCGCTTTATCTGAAACGCATTGGAACGGGATTTAATAAAAAAACAAACCGCATGGTAAAATTCATTTTTACCACTACTTAGTGTGTTTTCTCCCAAGAGCACTCGTGCGAAACATTACCCACTTAGATGCCCTGATATTCACGGTCCATGTGGACAAATTCTTCATTCGTGTTGATTCTTACTATTAGTTTGAATTTTGACAAACAATAGTCAAAATTCAAAATTTCCATACATTGCCAGGATGCCTCCCCGAAGGGTTTTTCAACAAGAAAGTTGTTTCTTACCTCAATTTAATTTTTTAACGAATTAATTTTTTGAATTAAGCCTTAATTTTATGTATTTAAAAAAAATCAAAAAAATTATGCAATGTGTTCAAGTCGTTCAGCTTACACCTAAATTTGGTGCACCCTATAATTTTTTACAGGCCATACCGAAAACAACGTGAGCCGAACGGATGGAACGCACCATTTCCCATAAATATATAATAAGAAACATAAAATTTGTAATCGGAAAAAATAAAGTATTAAAAAATAACTAAATTATGCGATGCACCTAGGCCATGTCACTACACCGGTTTCGATGCTCTAACGTGGCCTTGGCGCACTAGTAAGATACACACCGAAACATAAAAATTAACAATGAATGTAAAAATGGTAATCGTTTTCTTCAATATTTTAGAGCACGAGTTGTTTGGTGCATTTAAATATAGCAAACATGTCGTTTGACATTACATAATAAACGAAGTAATTAATTATACGATGCGTTTATGGAATCTAAGTGTACCATTAGCGGTCAACTTACATTTCATAAGTGCAATGTAAAGTTTATTTATTTATTTTAGTAATGGTTTTGAATAAACAGTGCGTTTGGTTGAAATAAACACACTCTTAACGTTGTGCTTACTTGAACTGAATGCACTAACAATGTATTATTTAGCTAGTTTACAAAATTCTAATGTTGGTGCGTCAATTCCACGTAAGTACGTTGATATCAGTGCTATAACTTGACATGGGCGCACTGACATTATCAGATCTCACAAGCCATGGGTTTCCCTTCCAAAATACATTTGCTAGAAGATATGGGCAGCAAGAAACAAAGATATTTTTGAAGGTGAGGTCTCAAGTCCTGGGAAAGTAATAACTTCTACAAAATCTTTGTGGGTGGAAGCTTTATTATCGACAAGGATGATCCACATCCACAATCAGCCCTTCAATGTTGAATAAACAACGTGGGTGATTGATTTTCTGACATCTCCTTCTACCCATAACTCTCATACGACTTATCGAAGGCCTAATTCTTGAAAATGGCAGTTCAGGATGAGCACAGAAGATTTTTCCAGACAGTGGTCGAATCTTGGATGCAATTATTTATTCTTTGATGAGACCTCCAAAGGCAATATGAGGCTAGGAGGTGCAGGAGGAGTTATTTTTAACTCGGAAGGGAATAAGCATAAAGAATATGCATGGGGATTAAGTAAAATATCTAACAATGGCATGGAGTGGCTTGCCTTAATCAAAGTCCTAGAGATAGCAAGAAATCGTGGAATAGAGGAGTTAGCAATTTTTAGAGATTCTCTAATGGTTACAAGCGAATCAAGAACTGCAAGATCCCATTTAAATTGAATTATATCTTTAAATGCTTATTTAATGAGTTTAAAGCATTAATTTGTTTTCATAATCCGAGTGTAAATAACAAGCAGACAGACCTCAAAACAAGAAGAAAGTTTTAACTCTCTTCTTGGCATAAGCAATATCAACATTTTCTCATTTACATGGCTTGCTGAGATAGGATTACCTGATTGGAGGGGAAGCGAGTCGACTATAGCCTCCCTACGATTCAGTATATGGAGTGCAATATTCTCGCGTAGAAATACTTGATATTGAGGTATTGGAATACAGTAAAGAAGCTTCATGAAGAGGGAAAAAACTATGTCAATGACAAAAAAGAGGATTCTGGGAATTTGAATACTTGTATTCCTACGTTGAGGTCATAAATATGATAAGAGGAAGGAAAAATCAAGCCTGGTTCCTTCGAGCTGAAAACACAAACACAAAAAACAATATATTCTCCCCGGCTATAGCAGCGAACTCAGAGGTCATAAATAACAACAATCAATTAAGGAAAGGACCATAGGAATTGTTGAGCATTGAGAGCATGTCTTTAAGTATTACTATATGGTCTCCATAGGCATTTAGTCAACAACATTAGCCTCTTTTGATCCCGGTTCAAGCCAATTACAGTTATGGGTCCCTTTTCTTTGTTCAGTTTTTATGCAAGTTCTTAAGACTATTAAAGTCAATTTCGCAGAATCAATTTTGAGTATTTTTTGAAATAGAAAGTATCAGGTTGAAATCCAAAAAAAATGAAATGGGGTATCTCATTTGCCCAAATTTAGTGTAGAATAGGAAATCAGTTTCTGCAATGAACTACTTTTTCTATTTCTTCTTGGACAATTTGTAAGGCGGTATAGCCTCCATAGACATTGTCCTACTTTGGGAACAATCCTTCCTCGACATGATGTAAATTTTTTGGTTTAATAAATAAAAAATCTACTCAACCGTTTCTATTAAAAAAAAACTCATGATTAGAAACTAAAAGGCAAATCGATATATTAAAGTTTATGGTGTCATTTTTATTTTCCTCGATCCATCTAGTTTGCCTATATTCAATTTGGTTTTGGCACCTTGTTTTATTGCTTGGTAAAATAAATTTTGCATTTCTCCCTATTTAGTAGATATTGCACGTATTGTATTTTTTGAGACTCACTTTCGAAGTAAATTGTATTATCAACAAATAACTCTTGTAATAACTCTTCATATTTACTACTAGCAAATTGAATGAGGTCACATGTAATAGAATGGTGAAGTTTGGGGATTTCAATGCATTTAGAGAAGTAAATGGACATAAACCTTAAAGAATGAAATCACAAGTTCGTATTTTATTATGTAAATAAAATAGAAGACATTGTTTTTTCAACGTTATCTAGGTGGACAAATGTTGACAATTTAGAATAGATGTTGGTTAGACCATGTATAACCAATCTCTCTCAAAGAATTTTGATACTTGCCAGATGGTAGGTACAACATCAACAAAAGGGTGATCTATAACATGGTATGTGCTAAGTGCCACATCGATGTGTGTTTACATGTAAGGTGCTATGTGGTAGGTTCCATGTCGACGTTGCACATTACACATCAAAACATGTGGACATAGCATATGCCATGTGGTAGATACCAGATTCATATTGGCATCGATTAAGCATCATCGATATGTCAATTTAGCATTGGTTAACTAACATCAAAGGCAATTACATTGGAAAATAATTTGTGCTGATTATTTCTCATTTGGGATTTTATAGAGTTTAATTGACATTGTTATGTCAATGCCATGTCAATTAAGCAATGTCTAAGGACATTACACAGAACACATAACTATGGAGACTATTGCTCATTTGTAGTTTTATTGAGGCTTAGTGGAATTTTTACATTGATTCCACATTAGCGAACTAACATTTATTGAGATTATTAAATTGTAAGCAGAAGTGTGGATAGCATTGTTGATTCAATGTGTAACCAACTTTAAGAACATTGATCATTCAACATTACATATTGTGGAGCTAACATCTAGTAAAGTTATGTTTTGACATTATATTAATGTTTGTATTGTTGATTTCATGTCAAAAATTAAACTCAAATGTAGTACAAGATGGTGGACCCCACTAAACGATCAAGGACGTTGGAGAAGGATTTAACTTCAAGGGGGAGGAGTATTGTTGGTTGTTGTGACATTATCAACTATGCCAACTCTCATGTAGCTTGCCTTGATTGGTTCTTTCTCCTCTAATTCATTAGTTTTCCATCTTACTGCCATTTGTAGGTGTCTTTGTTGTGTGAGAGGTGGAGTTTTATATGTTTCAGGACCCCAATCTTCGGGGTTGCGACCCACCAATGGTGGGATAGATCATTTTAACTTCTTGGGGCCCGGGGGGGTGGGCGTTGTTTGTTGTATTTGACATCTAAGTGTGGGATTCACTAGGCACCTAGGGGACCAAATAATTATTTGCTTTAGGGGAGAGTTTTTATGCTCCAAGCCTTCAACGTATGGGGTGTGTGACATACCAAATGACCAAGGGACTTGGAAACATTTTAAAATTTGAGTGAAAAGGGTTTGTAAATGGCTACTATGTGTTTTTATACATGGCCCTATATAATTGACTCAATTCTATTTATGAAATTGTTACATATAGTGACACATAATAGATATTTATTGGTTAAGCCATGGGTTTACAACTACCACCTTCACTGATAGATGGCATTTCTTTTACTTGGGTGGTTGTTCACATTTGATTACTAGTGTTTCTATAGGGTTGTGATTTGTTAGGCCTTTCTTTATTTCAAAAAATGAGTTCTTACCCTTTCATAGTTACAATATCTAGAAGTGGGTCCCATTAAAACCTAGATAACAAGACATGTCTTCATCTTTGAAGTATGCATGTCTTGCACCTATTTCTCTAGGGATGAACCATAATGGGGAACCAAGATATTAGGACCTCAGTTTTCAAGGGTGTGTACCCTACTAGAGGAACAACCCTAATTTTTGTCATGTATTCTTCATGGATGACTTAGCCTCTAATTGTTGGGGATGGATCCCACCAAACTATCGAGATACCAAGAGGCTTTAAAAGTATATGATAGCTTGTGTCCCAATTTTTGTTGTATTCCTGATCCAAAAATTTAATTACAAACAATATAGAACCCTTACTATTTAAAATAAACACAAATACATCCATAAAAGAATGGACAAAATAATATGTAAAACACCCTTAAGGTAGGGTAACACCATTAACTATTCCTTAGGGAAGGAATCACTCCACAAGCTAGGTGTTGTCCATGAATATTGCATCTAAAATACTTTACAAGGCATCTCATTCCATTACTTCTACTTCTTGATTTAGTTTCTATCCAACCTTCTAGGTATTTTCTAGAGAATGATCTTTCTAGTAGGTGGAACCTTCTAGATACCTTCTATAGAAGAAACATTATATAGTAGGCAGAAGATTCTAGTAAGCCTTATTATAATTGTTGTTTTTCACACTATATGTGCCTTATTATATAAACATGGCCTCGAGACATACAAGTATCCCCTTGGGTACCTCCATATGTACATTATATTCCACCCCCCTTCGCATGTTTCATCCTTCGAAATTGAGAGGAATCCATTCAATATTATTGAAAAATATAGCCAATCGATACCAAGCACATGCAACCATCCATCCTAGTGAAATGTGGACATAGCTCCAACTGCTTCCTTACCACCTCAAGCTTGATTTTGTTTGTCCCTTTGGTTCCACGTTGCCACTGTGCTACTTTGATATCTCTGAGCAACACTTTTACTTCTTCATGTGCCTCCATACTGGATTCATTTTTGTTTACATGTTTTTCCATATTAATAAGTTTTTCGATGCTCGTGACCTTTCCCTAATGATCATTGTTTCATCAGGTGGTGTGGGGGGTGACATGCAACAACCTTAACTATTATTTATTTCGTATTTGACTCTCTAACATATGGTTCCTCTGAGTCACACAACCCCTTAATTTAATCTTACCATTTATGCCCTTCTTACTGCTTTTCTTCATGTGCTTCTATAGCCCCTTCTTTTGATTTAACTTTAGACCCTTCATTTGTTATGTCAAGAGGTGCTTCAACTATTTTACCTATAAGGGCTTCTTCATGTGCTCCTTTGAGCCCTTCTTGTTGAGTAAGGGAAATATAATGCAATGTGATTGTATTTTTCTTTTACCAGAGTTTCAAAAAATTCTTATGCACAAACATTAATTGTACCCACAAAGTCCCTCCAAGAATACCCTAAAACAATATGCACATTGTCTATGTCTATAGCATGAAAATTTAAATGTAATACATGTCTCTCCATAGTAATATTCAAATATTTTAAAATTTGAACATTTTTGCCATCAATATATGTGCTTTGAATGTTTTTTCAGGGTACTTGCAACCTTTTAGCCACCTTAACATTTATAAAATTATGTTTGCTACTGAGGGTTCATAGAAACAATGGAATTCTCTTGCTGAATACATCCATTGACATGTAATAGGTTTTGTTACATGAAAATAAACCCTTATAGATCTCAGCGTCCTTCTTCACAACATTAGACCACCTGTCTAAAAACACCTTTTCATATTCTTGATCTAAAAGATTTAATAACTCCTTAAAGTAAAGTGTTTGACCCCATATAGTTACCTTGTTTGTTAAATTAAGTATATGTAGCTTTTCCAAAGTGACTTGTTTTTCTTATAATATGTAATGTTTTTTTAAACACTAGGACCATCAAATTTTCCTGTAACATACATTTTCCGTGCTTCACACAAGTATCACTAGAAAACCCGTAAACAACTTATTTTAAATCAATAATAACTTTATTTTCCAGATCTTGATATGAATTATTTTGTTTTGAAATTGGGTGTTTTCTTAAGAGGAACTCAAATATATAACTAGATTTTTCAAATTATACACATGAAGTTTAAGAAATTGATCCAAAAACGGTTGCACTCTTTTTTTCTCCAAAAAATATATATAAAGAAAGAGTATTCCCCATTTTTTGTCCCAAGAAAGGGCTCGTTTATCAATTGTCGTGTTCCTTAATCCAAAAATTTAATCACAAACAAGATAGAACCCTTAATATTTTTAAATAAACACAAATACATCCACAAAATAATGAATTTAAGAATATGGAAAAAAACCTTAAGGTAGGGTAACACCATTTACTACTCCTTAGTGAAAGAAACACTCCACGAGCTATATGCTTGCTGCAAATATTACATTTGAAATACTTCACAAGACATCTCATTTCATTGCTTCTTCTTCTTTATATACTTTATATTCAAACTTCTAGCTATTTACTAGAGAATGAACATTTTAGTGAGTGGAACCTTCTAGATTCCTTTTAGATACCTTCTAGAGAAGGAACATTCTAGTGGGTAGAATCTTCTAGTAAATCTTATTACAATTATTGTTTTCACACTATATGGGCATTATTTAATAAACATGGCCTCAATATATAGCATTATTACTTTGGGTACCTCCCTATGTACCTCATATAATATCCTCCCTAGTTTCATTACAATGTTAAGATCCAAAGGTGGTATCCACTAGAGGAGACGGGGACAAGGGAATGGGAAACCTTTAGGCAAGATTCAGGTCCCAATGCCAACTCGCAGAGTATCACCCATCAAAGTATCAAGTGACCAAGGTAGGTATGAAACTTTGTGATTACTTCCTTCTCCAAACTCTTTAAAGCCTTGGGGGTGCACCCCCTCTTTCCCCTTTACACTAAACATTTTCTTTAGGGGATTCAAACACCTATTAAAAAAGTCTCTTCTTCATGTTGTCCAAGAATGCTCCATGGACCGATCTTAAAGGAAAGGGGCAAAAACTATATACTATTTATTCCTTGTGTGCTCCTCACTTGTTGGCATCAATTAAAGACTTGGTCGTTTTAAGGGTAGTTTGGGATACTATTGAATGTTTTTTTTAGACATAACGGTTACATTATATAAACGAGTGGTATAACCACAGAAACAGGGTTTAGCTTACAAAACACCCTTATGGTAGTGGCAATGCAGGTCAACCAACCTTAGTCATCCTTAAACATGTCCTTATGGAAGCGACAAAGAAGGTTCAAAACTCCCTTACAAGAGGAACGAACTAACACAGTAAATAACTGAAGCTAACATAAGTTCAGGATATCAGTATGCTAACAGAGTCCACCGAAACCTTTTAGAACTAACAGTAAACTGATAGGAAGACATACATATTATACTTCAAAAAAGAACAGACCAGAAATCATTCAACAACCTACAAGAGACAAAACAGTGCGAAATCCACAAGCTATGCGGAGTCCCCATAGGGATGAGACGATGAAACTGGTTTGCTTGCGCATTCCAATTTAACCACCCTCAGCTCGATCTTGTCAACCTTCACCTTCAAATTTGGCAAAAACTTGATAATTGCATATTCAGACTTCTCGCAGTGCGTTTGAATTCCTTTCTCAGGAACACCAGGTCTCCTTCCACATTTTCCAGCCTTCTGCCTCCTTCATAATCAATTACTTCCACCGTGCTTTTGAGCTTATCCGCTTCCTCTCTAACATCGTAATCAACCATAGCCGGCATGGATGATCCCAATGATTCGTAGGAATCCATAACTGCTACCACACTTCTGATCTCCTTCGGCGCCACCACTCGCAGCTTCTTCCCACAACTTGCTCTGAAAACAACCTCAATTCGCATGCAAACCAACCAGACCACTGTTCCTCTTCCCTTCATCTTCGTGGTGTTTATATCCCTGCTCCTCACGCATGAAAGAACCAGACCACCAGGGATAATCATACTGTTCATTAATTCGCACATCACCTTTCCCAGCTCACAGCAAATCGACGAGCCTGCTTACCTCCTGTTTGCTTACACGATTCGCACCCTCGTACCTGAATTTAAATGCTCCTTGCTTTTCCATGATCTCCCACGCAATGGCACGTGAACACCACGCGCCTGAACCTGCCTTGAGCTCCCAAACGACGACGCTTGTCCTCATCATGTGTCATTCTCATGTTCGCGTCGCTTTACTTCAGCCCTGGTCCTATGGAAGGGGGAAAAACTCATGGGACTTATTGATTTGGAGGGAGCCAGGGCTTAGCATCGAGCCTAAGTTCGCCACTAAGTCCGCCTCCTTGTTGTGTATTCTAAGCACATGAAAAAAATTGGATTTGTGGAAAGAGCACACTAAGGACTAGATCTTGGTTAATAGATGTCTGAGGTGTAGATGATTTGGTAGAGTTACTTCGACAATTGCTTGGATAACTATCCTCGAATCTCCCATAACTGCGAGCCTTGTAATTCCCTTGTTCTTGGCAATCACAAGTCCTTGCCAAAAGGCTAAGGCTTCGGCTATGTTGTTTCTTTCCGTGTCGAGTCCCCAAGAGAAGGTAGTTTCAATTATGTCATTCGGGGTGAAGAAAACTCTGACCCCACCCCACCCCCTACCACGCTAGGATTTCCCTTAGAGGCACCATCCGTAAACAAAGTCTGAGAGTTCAGACTTCTCAGCCAAACTTCCAGAGCCTTATCATCCAGTCTTATTTCCCAAGACTTCCTCTTCTTTCTCTTTTGAATAGCAAAAGGGATCTTTAGTGAGAGACTAACCAGCCAATCGATTCTTTTTTGTCTGTGGGGTAGGCACCACTTCAGAGGTGGGACAGACAATCATCCAACAAAGCATCTATTTTGGTAGCCACCTTGCTAGCTAACAACGCGCTCCCTCTGAATATTCGAGAATTCCTTTCAAGCCAAATTTTCCAGAGGATGATCTTTGGGAATACCATCCATCAACTTTTAGTTCTTTCACGCGTGAGATTGGCGAAGGGAGAAACTGAGGTCTAGGTGTTTAACAACGAATAGATATTCTTAGGGGGCAACAGAGCATTTGCACGGAGAGCTAGCTTCCAAATTTCTTTGGCGAACTGACACGAGATTAGAATATGCTCAATAGTCTCTTCACTATTGAAGTAGAAGGGGCATCTCGTTGGACCTTCCCATCCCTTTTTCCTTAGATTTTCCCCAGTCAAAATTATGCCATGGGCTAAAGTCCACACAAAGAAATCGATTTTAGAGAGACTTTTCACATCCCAAATGCTTTTCCAAATGGGCGAATGCCCAACCGCACCATTATTTGTTAGAGTCTTGTAACAGGCTGAGGCAGTGTATCTTCTGTATTTGTCCCCCCAGCCTTTGGAGTCCTTAGATCTTCTGGAAATCGGGGATTTCCCCTAAAGCTTGGCAATGAGAGTATTTGTTGCATCTGCTAAATGGGATGGTGTGGGGATGTTCCAATTATTCCAGGAGCCATCCTGATTCCAGTTAGAGATGTCCCACAAGGTTACCAAGTTGCAGCTTTGCAGATAATCTTTAAGATGCTCCAAGCCAGTCATCTAGACAATTGGGGGCTCGCCCATGATAGAATCTTCCCAAACCTTAATCTTCTTCCCATTTCCTAGAATCCACGTTAGTCTGTTAGAAAAGAAGGGAAAATCTTTTGCCAGAATGGAGAAAATTACCGAACCTTTCCTCACTCTTGGCGGGCTGTCCAGACTTCTCAAGCGGCTTCCAGATAGATATTTTTCCCAGAGGGCCTTTTCCAAAGCAGCTCCAGATTCCTAATTTGAAGTCCTCCATGGATCCAAGGCTTGGTGATCTTTTCCCAACTGACCAGTGGGAGCTTTTTCTCATCTTACTTCCCTCCTTTCTAGAGAAAGTTTTTGAGCATTGAGCAAATACTGGCTAGAATTCTCTTAGGAGCAAGAAGAATGGAACATTGGTAGATAGGTATGCTGGTGAGAACAACTTTAATAAGGACTACGTTCCCCGCAGGATTTAACCAGGATGCTCCCCAGGTGCTAATCCTACTTTTGATTTTGTCAATGATCTGGAGCCATGAGGAAGATTTAGGAGAAGCTTTGAAAATTGGGACTCCAAGGTATTTGAAGGAGTCCCAAAGAGTTTTACCTTCAATGCCCATAATTTTGCTTATGTCCGCCATCTCTCTAGGATTGCAGTTCCAACCAAGAATTTGGCATTTCCTGAAGTTGATCAGGCAGCCAGAGGCCTCATGGTAGAGAACTAATTCTTTTTTGAAAAGTCTAGAAGAATTTACCCCCGCCCCAACTAGCAGAATAATATCATCAGCAAACTGAGCATGATTAATGTCTTTAACACCTTTGGCAATACGGAGCCCAATAATTGAAAAGTCTAGAAGAATTTACACCCGCCCCAACTAGCAGAATAATATCATCAGCAAACTGAGCATGATTAATGTCTTTAACACCTTTGGCAATACGGAGCCCAATAAGCTAATTATTAAACTGGATTTGATTCAACTGAAATCTAAGGACCGAGGCCTGAATAGCATAGAGAAGAGGAGAGAGAGCACAACCCTGACGAAGACCCCTAGAGGCTTGAAAGAAACTAGCAGCTTGCCCATTAACCAAAGGGGCAATCCAAGGAGATTTAATACAAGCTTGGATCTAGTGAATGAAGCTGGGATCAAAACCGAATCTTTGAAGGACCTGAAAGAGAAATTCATATTTAACTCGGTCAAAGGCATTGGCTAAATCCAGTTTGATGATCACACCTTTTCCCCAATGCTGAGTGCTGGAGTGGATAGCTTTTTGAATTAGGATGATGTTATCAACGATGTGCCTGCCTTTTACAAATCCACCTTGATTTTTCGGAATGATACTTGGGAGGACCTCTTTGAGTCGGTTAGCAATGACTCTAGTGATGATTTTGTACCTGATGTTGCATAATGAAATCGGTCTGAATCCATCAAAGGAGGTGGCTCCTTTTTCTTTGGGGATGAGGGAAAGAAAGACCGAGTTGGTGCTCCCCCCAAGCTTATTGTAGAATTGGGATTTGGTAACCATTCTACAGAGGTCATGCTTTATAGTCTTCCAATAAGCTTTGAGAAATATGGCGGAGAACCCATCCGGACCTGGCGCCTTGTCGGGATCCATACTTGCCAAGCCGATTTTATTTCTTTTTTCGAGACTGGAGCACTTAATTTCCAGTTAGTGGAACAACTAATCATATTGGGAATCGACTCCATGATGGGGAAGGGTGGGGCGACAGGAGTTTCATCAGTATAAACCTTCTGGAAGTGATCATGGGCAGCCTTTTTGATCTCTTCGAACTCTTGGATGACTTGGCCATGATTCTGGATCTATTTAACAACCTTAAAATTTTTCCTGCCTTCATCCTTCTTATGAAAGAAGATCGTATTTTTGTCTCCGACTTTTAGCCAAAGACATCTAGTTTTTTGTCTCAAATATTCTTCTTCAGTCCTATAGGCTTCATGGAGGTTCCTATGAAGAGTGGTTTCTTTTTCAAGGGAGGAGAGGTTCACCGGCTGAGATTCTTGCTCCCTTTGGTGCTTTTCCAGAGAATGTTGCGCTTTGATCCTTTGGGACGCAGGATATTTCTGAGTCTTGGCCCAGGCTTTGAGAGACTTTTTAAGACGCCTTAGCTTCTCTTCCCAAACATAGAAAGGGGATCCAGAGACCGAAGATTCCCAAACTGAGTTTACACATTCATGGAACCCATCCTGGTTAAGCCAAATAGGACTAAAATGAAAGGGAATGGGGTCGAGGTTTTTCTCTTCTTCCAGATCAAGAAGAATTGGTTTATGATCAGAGACCCCAAAAGCCAAAATAGAGGAATCAGATCTAAAGCCAAGCATTGAAAAGGTTTGTTGGACCAGGAACCTGGCCAGCCTTGCCGCAATGTGACCAAGTCCCGTTCTTTTGTTGGTCCAAGTGAACTGACCGCGGGTTAGTTTGATGTCTTCTAGGTCCCAATCCCTGATAATACCCTCCATGTTTCCCCTTAGAGGATCTCTGACAATAGATCCTCCTCTTTTTTCTTTGGCATTGAGCGTGATATTAAGATCCCCTGCAAGAATAAGATTTACTGGTCGCTGGTTGGCTAGGACATCCTCGATGCTTAGCCAACAATCCTTTTTTTCTGAAAGCAGAGCAGGGACATAGATATTTAGGATACTAACCTGAATTCCAGACTCCTTGTGGTGCAAAATGGAGAGAATCCGATCTGTATGAGAAAAGGAATGGATTAACACAAAAGCTTCTTTTTTCCAAAGGGTTCCTATACCACCAGAGGCACCTTGAGCACTCCTAGCTACACCTTCCTTATTCTTCTAGTACTTCTGGCTTGTAAGGAGGAAGTCCTCTTCCTTCGACTTTGTCTCCTGGATTAGAAGAACGTCAGGAATGGAAATTCAGATTAGATCTCTCATTGTTTCAGTCTTTTTCTTGCTTCCTAACCCTCTAGTGTTCCAGGAGACAATCTTCATTATTTACCTTTGGAAGATTTGGCAGCCCCTTTGGCCTACCCTTGATGTCTTGTATTCTTGGGATTCGACATTGATTCAATAGTGGCTTCTGTTCCTATGAGATTGTCCTTGTAAGAGGCTCCTCTCTTTTCTCTTTGTCTATTTTCTTTCCCATTTTTGTTTTTTTCTATGCCGGATGCATTTTCCCAATTTCACCTTCTTCATCATCTGATGCCTCCTTGTCTGACAAGAGGATTGGAGATGAAGGGATCGAGGATTCAGGATGGCTATTTACCTCCTAATGCTTCCCTTTGGAGGTTGGGATTTTCTCTTCTGCAATAGGGCTTTGAGGCTGCCCAGATTCACAGGCCACAACTTCATCCTTCTTTGATTTTGTGTTTTTGATTGCATGTTCCTTAGAGCTATTTCCTTCATCATTTAGCGTTTGTTTCCAGACTTCTTCCTTCCTTGCATGACTCGCATTTATTTCATCTTTCTTCTGGAATTGTCTTGTATTGGCCTAGTTTTCTTTGCATGTATCCACCCTTCTTCTGGGTCTTTTTCTGATAGATCTATTGGACCTTCAGGGCATCTTTTTTGGAAGTGCCCATACTCGTGGAAATGACAGCATTTAAAGGGGAGTTGCTCATAGTCAAGCTTTTGAAAATGTTGCCAATCTCCCACCATGAGCTTGACTACTTCAGGAAGGCCTGCTTCTATATCTACTTCAACACAGATCGTGGCACAAGATTAGTTCTACTTGGGGAAGGCTTTGTCGATATATTTTCCCAGCCTGTCACCTATTGCTACCAAGGACGAGGGGGTCCACTAATGAATCAGGAGATTTGGTAGATGCACCCAGACTAGAACATCTTTGGGGACGTCCATAGCTGGATCGAAATCAGGAGTCCATTTGTTGAGATAGAGACCTTAAGGTCCCATAAAATATGGACCACTACGAAAGATCAGGTCTCGATCTTCTTTGGTGATCAATTCGAAGAGGAAATACCTCCTATCGACTGCATAACAGGTAACATTGATGGATATTAATGGCCACCAATTCTTTTGAATCCAGTTGTCAGTGGTCTTGGGAGAGGGCCAAAGCCCGGTGAATTGACCAACCAAATCTCGATCTGCCAAGGAAAGAACAATATGCATAGGATGCTGGGGAGGCAGGTCAATGACAGGAACCTCATCAACCTTCTTAATGAATTTAGGTAGCGGAACAGGTCTGGAAACCTTGGATTTTCCAGAGATCAGTTTTTTGAAGGCGCATTCATCATCCCAGGGGCCCGGAGAGGGGTTAACCCTGACGTCAGGCATGCAAGTTTGTTAGTGCAGAGGCGCCACGGCCCAGAAACAAACCGGTGTAGCAGCACGGGATCCAAGATCGCACATGAACCCTAGCAGCGCACACGACGAGGCTCAGGCAGAAAAACATTAATCTTTATAGTTGGGATACTATCGAATGTTACTAACCTGAAAATTATTGAGATCTCCCCTACTTTAGTCACGATAGCATTTTGTTATTGTTTTTGTGACGTACTTCTTACCTAAATTTAGATGTATTTATTATGTTGACTCTTTTCTTCATTGAAATTCATGTTTTCCTTCTTAATGGATTGTCCACCTTCATAACATGGAGTGACACAAATGGATAAGAATTATACTCCCTCTTTGTTTCATCCAAAATTGAATTTTTATTTGGAAAGTGGAATTTGTTTGTTTATAGAGGTGAGCACATATGTTTTGAATTGGCACTAAAATTGTAGCGTCTTAGAGAGTCCTTTCAATGTCACGCATGTCATTGTTTTACACATTATTCTATATGTCTGGGAAAAAATTGTTGTTGTTTTCTAGGTAACATATCCTAAGGGAAGTCTCTTAGGAACTTACCCTCATTTCAAGGATCGTACCTAGTGCACACCCTATATTATTCAATGCATAAAGCCAAGTCAACAACTTATGAACATATCACATGTACGTCCTCAACAATTGCTTCACTAAGAGAAAAAATGTCACAAAGTGGGATTTGAAATCAGGTGGGGAGGGTAGTAACTTTTCCTCACAACCACTAGAGCTACACCCAATTAACGTAAAATGTCATCATCTAGAGACAACTTTTGGATTTACCAAGTATTGTTGTGCTTACCATGGGTTTGGAATGCATATACTTTGCATGAGGCCAACTTCTTTAACCTTCTCTTGTCCTATGTTTTTCCATTCTTTTTCTTTGTTATGTGATACTTATAACCCATGGTTAAACAAACCATGTTGTTTGTTCACGTTGCATGCGGTACCATGGGGAGGTCTTTGATTCTATTTTAAGCCCATATATGTAGTTATTGTCAAGGGATTAAACACTATTCCTTGTTATAGTTTATAGTTCTTTCCATTTGTCAACACACTTCTCAAAAAGATGTAGAGAGTCTCTTGGTAATCCTTTTTTAGCTTGAACTCTTCATGTTTTCCTACCTTACTTCACATATTGGAGCTAAATATACCTTGTGAATTGAATTGCAATACTTTTACCCAAAATTGTTTGTTTTTTTGTAAGTAAGAAGTTTATTTATTTATTTATATCAGAACGAGAGAGATACAAACTGGGAACTTCAGCCTACTCCTGACACCAACCATTGCTAGCCCATCTTCCCACAGTGACTAAGATCGACTCTTGACCCCAAAACCCATTACAATGTATTTCATCGAAATTCTACGGTTACCAACAAAACCTTCCTAACTCCTTAACAAGATATTCCTTCCTGACTTCTTAACCAAACTACTACTAACCAACAAAACAGACAAAATAACATTGATAATTTTTTGGCTAACATGCCATGACATTTTTGACACAACATAACACATTCTTCTCAGTCCACTTATAGCAGAATGTACGAGAGATCAGGGATGCGTCCCTGGTGCACGCTCTCGGGCTATCATTGACTGGATCACCTCAGGTGGCAGACCAGGAGGAGCTTGAAAAATGATCCCCTCTAGAAGAATGTCAACCTTGAGAATCAGTTGCTGCATATCAGAGGTCATGGATGCTCGCCACTGATCTGACTACACCAGTACTTCTTCATTTGCCTCCTTCTTGTCCCACGTCGACCGCCCGATGAGGTTTTTCATGACCCAGAAAAGAGCCACAATCCTCTCATACATGATTAATTTTCCCACATTGTGTCCAGGATCAATGATCCAGTCCTCTTCCTTCTGACACTCCTCGTGGAGAGTTTCTCTTCCAGATCGACCCATAATTGTTTCTCCATCTCGTTAATCCTCTGTTGGATTTCCTTGGGCAACTCAAGCTCGAACATTATAGCTTCTCGCATAGCCTTCTTCTGGGCTCTTGAGGCCTTCCTGGATTCTTCCTCATGGCTTGGGATCTGCTTCCCTTTCCCTTTACGACCATCCATATGGTTGCATGCACACCTTTGTTGAAACTTTAGCAGAGTTCACAACTCCCACATCTTGCTTTCTTGCAATGCACAAGACATTGTACGCAGGCGTCTTATGTGATTTTTGTCATCACCCAACACCTCCCTAAATAACATTTTCTTTATCGGGAGCATGATAAAAACAATACATACCATGATGCTCCGCGGACTGTCCGTAGTTCAAAGCAAATAAATCCCACATAGGCACCCAGATCTTCCCTTCCTGCCATTCATTTATGCACATATGCTAATTCTTCGAAAAGATGGAATCATGGTAATGACTTGAAGCAGAGTTAAATCCGGCATGGCAGTCACCTGATCGTTCCTCTCGACCACGTGCCTAACCACCTGCCCAGTTAGTGACCCAGGCCCTCTTGGTGTCCTCCTCTACCTATGCCATTACTCCCATGCATGTCCTGGAGTGTGAGAGTTACGCAATTGTCTTGAGCCATCGCATCCATCACCTGGTCCCAATCCTTTGCATTGACAACTCTGCAGGTCTCTATCTCAAGGTTCGCCAACCTATCTGCCACCTTATTCCCCTATCGTTTGACGTGGTTAAATATGGCTACCAACCTCAGCATTAGGACCCCTTTCAGCTTCTTCAGACGCCCCTCTAACCTCCATGAATGCGCCACCTTGGCGCTGTGAGTTCCATTCTGAAGTTTAGTGGCCATCTGGATCACCACCTAGGAGTCACCTTCGATAATTATGGGCATCCACCAGTTTTCATTCACCGTTTCCAATCCCTGCAAGAGACCTTCTATCTCGGTCGCATTGTTCGTTTCCCAGCCTATGCTCCCAAACCTAAAGCCCAACATGCTTCGTCTGCAATACCAGATAATGCACCTGTAACCTGCTAGTCTTGGGTTTCCCTTCGATGCGCCATCAAAGTTGAGCTTGAAAAACCCCTAGGGAGGAGGATTCCAGTTCTCTGCACTTTTCATCGCTTGGGTTGAGTTTGGCCTAGTATTATCCAACTACAGGGGTCTTGATAGTCCCCAAGCCCTCATAATGGGAGCTTCCATTGCCAAGGCCTCCCATTCCGAGCTCGTCTAGGCCTCCATCCTTATGGTCTCTTACATTCTGCATATGATAATATCCCATATTTTGCTCGATGGCAGAACTTTCCCTTGGAAGGTCCTAGAATTTCCCTCCCGCCATATTTCTCACAGCACAAAATGAGGGAAGATATCCCATAACTAGTTCAAGATGGGTTCTGGTAAGGGTTGCTAGTCCATTCAGTTAGTGTCATGTCCGGGTATTTCCTAACCTGGTTAGATCTTCTGAAAATCGCCGCCCCTTGATCCCAAATGGTGGACGCAAACATGCAGGCATCCAGAAGGTGTCTACTTGTTTCTTCTTCGATCTCGCACAGACAACACCAGTAAGGTCCGACCTTCCTCGCCTTGTAAGAGGAAGGGGCGTGAGCCCTCCTTGGCCGGGGCACCTTTGAGAGAACCAGAACTATGACAAGGAAGGATCACCGTGCTCTACTAACTACAAAAAAGAGAGCTCAAAAAAGAGTTGAGACGCAGGATCAAACTCTAATTCCTTAGAGCACAATCTCGCCCTCGATGAATAAGTTCCTAGCTCAAAGTTGTTTATTAACATATTAATGAAAATTATTAATTACACTAGTAAATGATGACCTGACTACTAATAAGTGGAGGGTAATATTAAAAACGGTCTACCCTTGTTGACATTCAATTATCTTATTATTAACTCATAGTTGAGTATTATTTTTCAAGATATATCTTCCTCCAAAAATATGTAGGTGCAATCCAACTCATTTTTGAGTATTATTTTCAAGAGATACCTTCCTCAGATATGTTGGTACAATCCAACTCTCTAAGTGTGTGTATATACTTCAACCTTTGTTTTTATTTTATTTTTCCCTTATTTGTTTTTCTCACTTTTGTCCATTAGATTAGGATAAAATTCTTTACCACATTTTTTCTTAAGGTGTTCCAAGTTTTGTTTGAAAAAACATATTTTCCTTAAAGAATTTAAAAAGCTATTTTCTTTTAAACTTTAACCTAAATACTGTTCGCGGAGGGTAATTTTTTGTTAACCTCACAAGCATTTTCCGTTTACTGAAATGACAGTTGTGTGGATAAAATTACCATTACGCTAAAAGCGTTTAGGCCATTTTTTTTCCGAATTAATTGGAGGGAATCCCTTTTTTCTGAAGCGCAATGCGCCTGTAGCCTGAAAACGAAACCCAACGAAGGACAAAGAAAAATGATTTGAATTGTTTACCCAAAAAATTACACCAAGACACAGGCCAAAAACTGCCGCATTTGTCCATGACCAGAGGACATATGTGGACCATTATTGGACTCAAAATGTGAAAAGACTGAAATAATCCTGTAACTGGTCACATCACTACATGCCGGGGATATTTCAGGGCTAGGGTTTGGAGAGCTTATTCTTTGAATATTAAAATCCAAGCAAAGAATGGCAAACTTTTAAGTTTATAATTTAAAATTAAATAATGGCCACCTTTTAAGTCCATAATTTCAAAGCGGATAACCGAGACTCTGATGGCTTGCCGTTGAACATGTAGAGACTTGAACGCAAGCTTACTCTGTGAAAGTAAACGTGCGCCGCGGTTTTCACAGAGTGCTGCTTTCAAGCCTAAACAAGTTAAGAGGTACAGACTCAATGGTCGAATCTTCGGAGCAATTATTTTTCTCCGAGCTATAGAGATTTTGTTGTAAAAGTACTGGTGTTTATTTATTTACACAATTTTATTTGAGCTTCTTCGTGTTTATTCATGGAATTCGTTGCAAATTATTTATATTTTTTTCTTTTGAGATAATTGCGGTTTTTAATGCGTGAACAGAGCACTTCTTAGCTTGCAGCACACGCTGACCGTTGGGTCGAGGCCTGTGGAGGAGGGTGAGCAATTCTTAGCTTGTAGAATAGGCTGACGGTTGATCGAGTCCCGTGGAGCAGGCAATCCAACTTCATTCGCACTTGTAAGAGGTAAGCTGTTTTTTCTTTGATTTATAGCTGCCGAGTTTAATAAAAATGCAGAAGGCATAAGTATACATATTTGTTTTGCTTGGAGGAGTCCTTACGGAGGTGTAAAATCCTCTTAAAAGATTTGAAATGATCTTCAACCTCCTAAGGTGTTAAACCTTGTAAAATTTATGAAATTATAATTGGCCTCTAATTTGAAAAATGTCTTCTCTCTCCTAGTGTGTTTACCTTCATGTACATATCATTAACTTTGCGGATATTATCTCTTCATAGCTTTTCTTCCCTTTGAACATGCTTTAAAATCATAAATGTGTAGAAATTTCAGATCTTGGGTAATTAATGCAAATCTGAAATTTCATCTCATTGTACTAGAGGTTTCCTTGATCTAATCTCGTGAACATTTAGCTTTAGAGCTGATCTGCAGTTCAATTATAGCAGCAAATACTTAACTTTTCTTCAACCCAAATCGCCCTGCAGCCCCAAAGAATAGTTACCATACAAGTGTACTATGCCAGCCATGTAAAGCCCTTAGGGCACACATTCCCAAGCATGTAACAGATCTGGAATGACTTTATTTCAGCAGAAAATCTGCTCCTTTATCTTCAGGGTGCAGGTTAAATCACATCACACTATCAGCCATACAAGTGTACTATGCCAGCCATGTACAGCCCATAGGGCACACTTCCCAAGCATATACCAGATCTGAAATGATTTTATTTCAACAGAAAATCTGCTCTTTTATCTTCAAGATGTGTGTTAAATCACATCACACTATCAGCTATATAATATGTCAAATCAACGTGAACAGCAGAAGCTGGAATCCACCCAATCCAGAAGAGAACAGAGGCTAAAAATCAAATATGCAAGTACACAATATTTGGACAGGTGGAAACTTCATATACATAGGGAAATGAAGTAAAGTACATACCAAAACTTTATCAAAAAGTTGGTAGAAGTCAAGCTCCCCAAACCCTAGCTAGGGAAACCAAGATAACCATAGGCACCGACTTTTCCTAACTATGAATCACCTCTAACCAAAGTTGGTCACTCCACCAAGGATCCTGAACAAGCTAGCATCATCAGTAACAACTTAACAAGTCCTCCTTGGCACATGCAAAATGTCTCTTTCTCTTCTTCTCCTCAACAAGCATAACAAGTAGCACTAGATTTTCCAAATGCCATAAAACCCTAGTCTTCTCTCGCAAGAACTACAAGATACAATACTTCTTTTACCCTTCTAGTGTTTATCATAAACCCTAGCTTCTTGGCCCCCTTAGGGTAATACCTTAGCCCTAGATATCCCTTGAACTTCCTCAAAGAACATAGTGCTCCAAGATAGAGAGATAATACAATGAAGATTGCATTGAGAGAGAGGCTAGTGTTCTCTAGTCCTCACATCTCTAATACAAGTGTGTGATGAATAAATGAATGAAAGGACCCCCTTCTTCCTTTATTTATACGAGAGGTAAGGGAGGTTAACAATATAAGGTGGACTTAGTTCACTACCAACAACCTAACTCTACACAAGTAGGCTCACATGTGGAGCATTCTATGTACAAGTAATACATGCCAAGATCTAAGGGGAGGACACCCAACAAGCAAGGCTCCAAGGCATAGACGCTCCGTGAGATGTGTTTAATCGTCCACCTCCTCAAGCCTCCAAAGCTCTAATGCTCCTTCTATGCCATGTGCTTCTCTGAGTTCACCCTGTAAATTTCCTTAAAACTCAATCTTGAGCTACATAGTATTATTATGAGTTCCTTCACAAATAATGCAGCGGAAAATAAATACTGAGAAAACATATAATAACAAGCACACCAATAGAGACACCAATATTTTTGGGTATGGAAATCCCTGAAAAAACCCAAGATGGGAAAATCGGTGCAACAGTCTAAGAAGATATTTTATTAGCAAGATATAGAACAATACAATCCAGAAATCGATTTTACCCAACCTGACAAAATCGTACAACCAAAACTCGTTGAGGAAAAACGCCACAAAGATCACGTGACCCCCCTACGTCACCCTCACGCCTCTGCGTCAACCATACGACCTCTGCGTCACCATACAGATGCTGACATCATCGGTACGGTTGCTTGTGTCACCTGTACGACCTCGTATGGTCTGTTGACGTCATAGCCTGCGTCATTGTACGACCTCCCTTCGTCACTGTACAACCTCCAGCGATTTGCCTGTGCAACTTGTCGATCTCTGGGGAGAGTTCTTTTGTCTCACTCTCTGAAAATTCTTTTGCAAACTTTTCTCACTCTTCTGCTGAAAAGCTATGAGTAAGAAATCTCTCTTTGGCAATGTGTGTGCCAAAGCAACTGCGTGTGTATCCTCTCCACCAAATCAATCTCCTTTTAACTCAATGGCCAAGCAAAAATTCTAACTCTCACTATGGATCAATGGATGAGATCCTCCGGTGAGATCAATGGCCAAGATTAGATTAGCCATCACTTAAATTATATTCACTTGAACTTTATAAAAGTGTCTCCATTAAGTCAAATTAAAATTAGATCACATAATGCACTCTTCCTGAGTCTAAACTTTGGATAAAGGCAATGATCAATCTGACTTCCTGTTTTATGTCTTCCATCAAGCAAGGACACTTGCAAATGATATAAGACCTTCCTTGTTGCCACTTTCTAACACTCCATCTCAACGAAGAAAGGATCTAGTAGCAACCCCAACTTATCTCTAAACTTCACAAAACTGTGCCTGCAAAGTGCCTTGGTGAAAGTGTCCGCCACCTGCTCATCTGTCTGAATGTACTCTAACCGAATGGTTTTTTTTTCTGTACACAGTCTCTCGGGAAGTGATACTGGATGTCTATTTGTTTGCTCCGGTCATGGAACATTGGATTTTCAGATAGCCTGATGCCACTCTGATTGTCATAGTGAACCACTGTAGCCTCTAGTTCACACTCGAATAACCCTGAAAGCAACTTTCTCAACCACATTCCCTCATGTGTAGCCAAACTGGCTGCCATGTACTCAACCTCTACCGAGCTCAATGCAACTAACTTCTGCTTCTTGTTGAACCAAGAGATAACCCCCGACCCAATGCTAAAGCAACAACCTAAAGTGCTCTTTCGGTCTTCTACACATCCTGCCCAATCAACATCTATGAACCTTGCTAACTGTACACTCCCATTGCGCTCATAAACCAATATGTACTCCACTGTACCTTTGATGTAGCGAAGCACATGCTTCGCAACTGTCCAATGTACTTTCTGAGGGTCCACCATGAACTGAATCAAAGAGTTGACTGCAAAGCTAATGTCTGGTCGTGTGTTGACTAGATACATGAGCGATTCGATAAGTTGGCGAGACAATGTAGGATCAAACTCTTTTGACCCCGATGCATCAATCTTCCTCCAGTTGGAAACAAAAGGTGTGGTCATGGGTCTACAGTCCTCCATCTTGAATCTCCTCAAGGTCTCTACTGCATACTTCCCCTGTCCAATGAAGAAGCACCCATCTCTCTGCCAAACCTACAGACCTAGGAAGTAATGCATCAACCCAAGGTCTTTCATCTTAAATTCAACTGCAGGGTTGGACTTGCAGTCGTCAATCAACCTCTCATCTCCTGTAAGAAAGATATCATCTACATACAAAATCAGTATTAGAGGCACCTCACTTGACAAGAAGTACAGGTTGTGGTCAGCCTTACTCCGCTGGAATCCCGTCTCTTGTAGATAACTGTCAATCCTCGAGTACCATGCCCGAGGTGCTTGCTTGAGCCCATAAAGAGCTCTTTGCAACCTCCATACATGCGACTCCCTGTTCTCCACTTCGAACTGCTTGGGTTGCTCAATGAATACCTCCTCCTCTATAACTTCGTTGAGGAAGGCAATCTTTACGTCCATCCGATGAACGCGCCAACCCATCTCTGTTGTTAAAGAGATAATAGTCCGATTAGAAGAATATCTGGTGACAGGGGCGAAGGTCTCCTCATAGTCAATACCTTCCTTCTGTGAATACCCCTTTTGCCACGAAGCGCGCCTTGTACTTCTCCCCGCTTTCGTTTATTGCATGCTTTACCTTGTAGATCCATATGGATCCAACCACCTGTTTTCCTTCTGGCCTCGGCAGAACCTCCCATACTTGGTTTTTCATAATGGAGTCATACTCCTCAACCATAGCCTCTTGCCACACATCATGTTGTGTAGCCTCCTCGAAACTGGAAGGCTCGGAGTTAATCAACTTCGTCATCAGTGCCATATAGCTAAGTCTATCTGGTGGTTTGCTCCACCTCATGGAGCTCTGTGGTAGAGTCACCTGCTTGGAATCCTAAATTGTGGACCTAAATCACTTAGGACGTGGCCTAGTGTCTATCTGTTGCGACTGCTGGATATCCTCCTCCTGCAGTGGCTCATCCTTCAAGTCAATGACCAAAGGATCCCGTCCACCTAACTCTTTTTGACTATCAGAACTTGTGCTCTTTGTCTGTACCTGTGGCTCCTCCAACTTGATCCCTAAGTCCTATGCTGGCTGCTCCTGTGTTGGTAAGTCCATAGATCTTCATAAGGCTTTATCCTCATTTAACTGGACATCCCTGCTCACAATGATCCACTTGCGAGCCGGAATATATACCTTGTATGCCTTATAAGTCTTGCTGTAACCAACAAGTAACCCCTTCTCACCAAATGGGTCCAACTTCTTCCTAGTGTCAGCATGGATGTGACAATAGCAAACACTTCCAAATATGCGTAGATGGCTCACATCTGGTCTAGTACATGTGAAGACCTCCTAGAGTGTCTTCCTCCTGAAAGCTTTGTGGGGACACCTGTTCTGAATGTAAACTGCGATCTTGTATGCCTCGACTCATAGGAATAGTGGCAATCCCTGATCAAATAGCATGGCCTTGGCTACTCCTACCAATGTCAAGTTCTTCCTCTTCGCCACCCCATTATGTTGCGGGGTATGAGGAACTGTGTGCTCCTTCTTGATCCCCTCCGATGAACAAAACTCCAAGAACTCCTTGGAGGTGTAGTCAGCCCTGTTGTTCGTCCTCAATACTCGAATCTTCCTCTCGGTTTGGTTTTCCACGAGAGTCTTGAACTCCCGAAACCGGTCGAAGACTTTTGACTTGTCCTTCAGGAAATAGATCCATATTTTCTTGGAATAGTCATCAATGAATGTGATGCAATAACTGTAGCCACTGAAAGTTTGAACACTCATGAGTTCGCAACCATTCCAAATGCACCAAGTTCAAGGCCCCCCTAGACTTGTGCTCACTCTGTTGGAAAGGCTTCTTGATGTTCTTCCCCAACGCACAACCCTTACAGTGGTTATGGTTTTCCTCATATACCTGAGAACTCCAAAAACTGTCTGTCTCAAATGCCTCAGTGCTCCATGGTGTAAGTGTGCCATCCTCCTATGCCACAGCTCACCCTGATTGCTGCTGCTGTTGACTAGAGCCTTTGTAGACTTGATGTGTAATCTGTACACCTTCCTGCTCCGGATGCTAATCACTCGATCCAAACTCCTATATGACCCCTTTGACCTGATACACACCTTCTGATCTCGAAATTTCACTTGAAAGCCCTTGTCCTCCAGGGTGGAAACGGATATGAGGTTCTTTGTCAACCCCAGAACATACAATACGTCAGCAAAACTAAGGGGTTTGCCAAACCCCCTCTGAAATGAAACCGTACCAACTCCCTGTGCCTGATATCGCTCATCATCACCCAACTTAATGTGGAGGTTTACTCCACCCTCCTGTAAGCTCTCGAAGAACCTTTTCTGTCTTGTCATGTGACAAGGTGCTACACTGTCGATGTACCAAATACTACTCCCAGTGGTGCTTGCCATGCAAGCTATCAAACAAAAGTCCTTGTTGAACATCTCTACCTCTGTAGAACCTGCCATTTGGGTACTGTTCTTCTTCTTCTTGTTTGGGCACTAGGAGGCAAAGTGTTCTGGCTTGTGGCAGATAAAACATTTGACCTTGGACATGTCAATGTTCTTCTTACCACCCTTCTTCTTCTTTTCCTTACCCTTGCTCTTTCCTGCTAGGGCTAGAGCTTCTTCATCCACAATCTGTGAGGCATTGCTGGATGAGCCCGAACCTTGACACATACGGATCTCTTCTTGCACAAAGTTATCCCACAATCTCTGCCAATCGAGGAGCTTCTCCCTAGCCACCACGCCTTTGACAAAGACGTCCCATGGCTTAGAAAAGCCATTGAGGGGTATTTGAACTAGCTCCTCATCCTCGATCTTAAAGCCTACTGCTCCAAGTTCATCTCTGATCCGTGTGAGCCTTGTGAGATAAGGCACCACTCCTTCACCCTTGGTCATCTTGGTGCTTCGTAGTCTCTCTTGTAGCACCATCTTCCGTTTCTCGTTCTTACTCTGGTAAGGCTTTCCAGAGGCGTCCACATTTCTAATGCGGTTTTCTTCTCGGACAGGTGAGGGACTATGTGATCCTTCACCTCATCCAAGATAATCAACATGGCCCTAGAATCCACCTTCTTCCACCTAGCCAACTTTGTCGGATCTACGGGCGCAGCCTTCTTGGAGTCAATGTGCTCCTTTGCATCACTAACGTCCAGGATCCTCTCTTTCCATGTAGGAGTCTATTCTCGACTCTCAACTGCACAACCATAATGAAGTGTACTTGTCAAACCCTAGATCAGAAACTCTAGGTTTGTGTCTTCAATAGATCTACCCTCGATCTATCCAATACTACTGCTTTCTCTCAGATATGCTCATAAGAGCTCTTATACCATGTAAATTTCTTAAAACTCAATCTTGAGCTACACTATTATTTTTTTATTATTGTTAACCACAAATGAGTTTCTTCACAAATAATGCAACGGAAAATAAATATCGAGAAAACATATAATAGCAATCACACTAATAGAGACACCAATATTTTTGGGTATGGAAACCCTCGGAAAGACCCAAGATGGGAAAATCGATGCAGCAGTCTGAGAAGATATTTTATTAGCAAGATATAGAACAATATAATCTAGAAATCGATTTTACCCAACCTGGCAAATTCGTACAACCAAATTTTGCTGAGGAAAAACCACACAAAGATCACACGACCTCGCTGCATCACCCTCACGCCTTTGCATCAGCTGCATGACCTCTGCGTCACCATAAGAACACTGATGTCACCCGTACGGTCGCCTACGTCACCCATATGACTACGTACGGTTTGCTGACGTCACGCGAGATGCTCTTGCGTCACGAACTGTGTCATTGTACGACCTCCCTACGTCACTGTACGACCTCTAGCGATTTTCCTGTGTAGCTCTGTCGATCTTCAGGGAAAGTTCTTTTGTCTCACTCTCTGAAAATTCTTTTGTAAACTTCTCTCTCACTCTCCGGTTGAAAAGCTATGAGCAAGAAATCTCTCTCTGGCAATGTGTGTGCCAATGCAACTGTGTGTGTATCCTCTCCACCAAATCAATCTCCTTTAACTCATTGGCCAAGCGAAATCCCTAACTCTCGCTATGGATCAATGGATGAGATCCTTTAGTGAGATCAATGGCCAAGATTAGATTAACCGTCACTTAAATTATATTTCACTTAAACTTTATAAAAGTGCCTCCATTAAGTCAAATTAAAATTAGATCACACAATGCACTTTTCCTAAGTCTAAACTGTGGATAAAGGCAATGATCAATCTGGCTTCCAGTTTTATGTCTTCTATCAAGCAAGGACACATGCAAATGATAGAAGACCTTCCTTTTTGCCACTTTCTAACACACCCAACCTATATGATCACTTCCTCAACCCAAGCTCCTCAAGTCAAGTACAAGTCTCCATGCAAGCACCCAAGTGTGCCCATGTTATCTAGGGTTCAACGTCCTCCTCCAATATGATCAATGCTCCTCTAAAGCAAGTCGTCCTCTCAAGCAAGAAACCAAGCTCCATAAGTCTCCAATGCTCCAAGAAGAATTTCACACAAGCATCAAGACAAGGTCTAGCAATCAAAGAGCAAGCCGACTCCAATGTATAAGTTCATCATGGAACAACAAAGTGTCTGTTGAAAGTAGGGCTTTTTCATAAACATTAAAAAAAACTTGTACTTTAATGCAGATTTAAACTTCAAAAATAAAACTGATGTAAAAGTACAACAGTAGTAAAAGTCTAACCAATAAAAGATATAATTTTCATCTCTTTCAACTTTAACACTCACTAAGGATCACTGTGTTAATTTAAGGTTTGAAACATAAAACTAACAACTGCAGATATAGTAGAATTACAACTGAAATAAAATCATAACCTTTAGAGCAACAGTAGTAATAAAGTAAACTAACTAAAAGGAATCAAGTCTAATAACTTACTTGACGATTCCTTATACTTAGAATTTACTTTCAGATCAGATCTTTTCTCTCAGAGACAAGCCAATAAATGGAACAAGTAACTAACCCTTATCTGAGGGTAATCACATACCTGAGAGAGAGAGAGAGAGAGAGAGAGAGAGAGAGAGAGAGAGAGAGTTGTAGGATAGGGTTAGACAGTTACAGTCGGAAGTGCAGCAGCTCAAGATCAACCCCAAGTTGTTAACCGAGACAACCAACAAGTGTCCAACTAGGACTGGCACCCTCAAGCATCTCACAATTGAGTATGGCAGCCTTAAATCCTTACTGCAGTAGATGACAATCCTCAGGATAGTCACACAACAGGCCCAAACAACCCTAAACAACTAACAACACCCTTCTAACAGGTAGAGATAGTTTTCTAGTAGCAGCGACACCCTCACAATGAGCAGTGACAGTCTCAAGGAGGCCTAAATAGGGAACGACTCACTCAAACAACCCAGACACAAGTAGCGACCCATACTAATAGCCAACACACAAGCAACGACCCACTCTAATCGCTCACACATAGGCACTGACCCACTCTAACAACGAACACACAAGCAACAACCCACTCTAACAGCCCACACACAGGCAACGACCCACTCTAACAACTAGCAAAACCCTCCCAACAGCCAACAACAACAACAACGACACCTTCCTAACACAGTAGCGACACCTTCAAATAGGGTATGGCTGCCTTAAACAAATAGTAGCACCCTCAAACAAGGTACGACAACTTGAAAACAAGTGCAGCAACAGAGTACGACTCACACATGTGGAGGAGGGAGAAGTAAACAATTGTTGGAAGTCCAAATCAAGAGAGCGCTCAAGTAAAAGAAGTCTAGAAATGCTAGACGTTACCCAAATAAACATGTATCAAACCCTAGATGAAACATAAGCAAACAAATCATATGTCATCTTCAAGACACCCTTACAGTGAAGGCTTAGACTTGTATTTGGAAGGTTCTACCTTCTAATCCTTCATTGACTCTAGGGTTACTCTACAAAGGTCAAGACGTCATAACATTAAGGAGGGTTACCAAATATAAAATATAAATTAATGTTAAGACATCATAATAAAGGGTTAAGGTACCACACTCAAAAGGGGTGCTAGCACAAAGAACCAACAAGAGAGAGGTCAACAAAGGCTAACCACAAGTCAACAAAAGGTGTCACAACAAGGTGGGAAGACAACCCTTCTAACTGCAAGACAAGGTGGGAAGACAACCCTTCCAACAACAAGGAAAATTAAACAAACTTTTATCTCTCTCTCTCAATGTATGTAGTCCACAAGTGTTCCATACAATAACTGGAAGTTTTATCATCACCATATAAGGAAGGTTCACACTGGATGATGTGATCCTCTGATCCTCCTGACTCCTCCTAAAGGTAAAGTGCTAGTGACTTCATCAAGGGGTGTCTAGTCCCTTGATGAAACAACCTAGCTCAACCATCTAGGAGAGGAGGGCATCACACATCTTCATCTTGGTTAATTGACCAAGATCCACCTGGTTAACTGACTAGAAATACATCGGTAGAATTCTTTGGTCCTAGACCATGAATCTGCCTGGTCCTAGACCAAGATGTCTCCATCTCTTCCTGCAGGATCTGCTTGGTCCTTATGACCAAGAAACTGTCTAGTCCTTGACTAGAATGCCCTAGAGATAGATAGGGGCCCTGGCTACATGCTAGGGACTTTGCCATGGCACTAACCTGCTTGGTCCCAGACTAAGAACCCTAGTAGATTGCTGGGGGCCCTAGGGTACCTGCTAGGAACTTACACTGCTTGGTTAACTGACTAGGAACCCTAGTTAACTGACTAGAATGCCATCCTCCTAGAGTATGGCTCTCGTAATTGCATTATCTTTAACAATGTCATCCATACACCATGCACCTCACATCACGTGAAGCACCCCCAAGCATGGTGTAAACACTCTCAGAGTAATCCTAAAAGCCAACAAAATGATTTTGCAACTGTACACATGCACATCACAATAAACATGGGTGTTGGAGATGATGATAAATTCTATATTATAAATAATGCTATATCATTTGCACTAATGGGCTAGCCTAAGATAGGCTACCCATGCATTGAATAGATGTACCACTCCCTCAACATTACCCATGCTTTGAATAGATGTACCACTCCCTCACCTGTACTATCTAACATTACACCTTTATAATATGTCAATATGGTTACGGTGGCTTAACCTCCTAACTATTTTGAACTTCCATATTCATTGGTTGGAAAGGCATGAACTTGAAAGATACATAGCAGAAATAATATGAAGAATACAATTATATTGCACTTGGAGCCGTTTCATACATTGTGAGAGTTCCTCTTTTATTCATATGTTTTAGTAGTTGACCACACAACCCTAATACCAAGCTTCTAATACCAAGCTTCAATGTTGATTACTCATGAACTAACACCACAATATTCTAACACTATTACTAAGTAGAGCCACCAATGACTTATTTTATCATTTTCATGATATTTTTCTCACACCCCTCATTAACATGAAAAATTAGGGTTTACCACATAACAACTATAAATTTTTTGTTCAAACTGAATACCACAAAGACACTTGGGGGGCTAACCTTGATGCTCGTTAGTTCTCTAGGTGATTTGAGTACATGTACTGTCTTTAGTAAATAATTATTTGTTGCTCTCCTCCTTCATTAGATCTAGAACTAAACCATCATGCTCCATTAGGTTGTCATAACCTTCTTTTTGGTGTCGAACTTTAAAGGTAGAAAACATAGACAACTGTCCATCTTGAGGAACCCCTAAAAGTTCTCTCTATATGAGTGTTGTGCGCATGAGACTACTTTTTGAATCTACCAACTGAAACAGCCACCCTTGGTTTCACAGTTCACTACCACCGTCATGCTCTTCTTCCTCATTTATTTGGGTATCATGGATAGCATTATTACTTATTTCGCCCTTTTTTGTTTGTCCTCTAAGCTAATCAATAGCACAAATCCTATATTTCTAGGCAACAAACTTGGCTTCCCACAATAATAACATATTTTTTTGGAGAAAATACTTAATATGTTAAATAGAGAATATGTACAAAAGGCAAAAGAATGTATAAAGAGTAGAAAAAATCAAAATTGCTCCCTCAACGGTGCTAGAACTGGGATCAGATCTAAATATGCAAAAGTACTAGTATTCTTAGCATCTCTAACCAAAAGATAACCTGTCTAGGATATAAGGCATATTGCCTTCTGCCAAATTCTATAGAATGTAGGGAAAAAACTAACCTCATTGTCAAAGACATTATTACATATTAATTTTTAGATAGAATACGAGCAAAACCTCCAAGGCAATTCCAAAGGCCCATGATAGCTATAAGAGAACTAGCTGCTTAGAGTCTCCTAACAGTTTAGAATTCTAAGGAATATTCCCTTGAAAGATGGAAGGACCTTGTACCTGCCCCTGATGCCGACAATATTTGGTCACTCAACACTCCCACAAAATATGTTTAAGAGACTTTGTTTTACCACAAGTTGGACAGTAATCATCTACAAAGCCATTTTTTTCACTATACAAGATTTTGTTGGTAATCCCCAATAAATTACCAACCAAGTAAAAACTCATGATTTATAAGATAAGTTCAAACAAAACATGATATGAAGCGTTTGAATATTTTTAGACTCTAGGCTCAAGGAGGCCAAGCTAAAATTTAAAGTTGGTGCCTATTGACTATTTTGATGAAGTAGATAATATTTTTTTTTGAATTGTACATCTAAATTGGCTTACTCATTGACCAACACTAGTACCTCCTGTTACAACTTGATTTAGAACCTAAGTGGCAAAGTCCCTATCCACTAGTGCTATCAAGTGCAACTTCGGAAGAAACACACCACTGTCACCCCAGTGCTTGACTTCCCTCTTTTAGGCCAGCTCTCAAGGCCAAGGCAGGTTTCCCTATAATTTGTTTAGATATAAGGTTTGAGGAGAGCTGAGGGAAAATAGATCAACTTGTTTAGGTGTGAAATGTGAAATTAATCAATTATTAAGTTGCTTTCCCAAATAAGCATTCGATCACTTAAGTTTAGAATGATTAGCAGATTAAATATTTAGAAGATAGCTCAATGATGCACACTAAGATAAACCATGGATATTGCAATACTTAGTGAGAATATAGCAATGGATCTTAAAACTTGTAAAGTAAGATGAATTAGATAAATAATTCCACACCATGAGACAAGATAAACCATCCACCAACTGAAATTATTAGCAATATAGAGCAACGTGTTATTATTTGAGGTTCTTGAGTTAGGCCTTGAATGAGGCCTTGCTTGAGAGGAATTCTCTGAAACAAGGTGTCACCCAAGTTATTTTAAAACCAGACTTTCAGAAGTGATTAAGATCACTTTGCTAAGTGTGACAGTGTGGTCTTAGTTCAATTAGTGTGCCAGTTCCTTCAAGCTACTTAAACATATTACATTTGCTCATTAGTCCATGATCCAAGAAAGTAACATAAGCATCAAGAGCATGTGCATTGAAAGATAAATGAAAGTGAATCTTTCAGAATTAAAATTCCATAATTTCTCAAGTGATGATTATATGAAATGTGACATTAGAATTTTAACCACAAACCAGGAGAACTTCTAGAATTAGAAAGTGCCAGTGTTTAGCCAATATGTCTAATACAGATGCAATGTCAAATCAACCTTTAACCAAACCAGAACACTAACTTATCTTGCTGTTTATAAAGATCCAATAGAACTGTAAACTCAAAAAATGTCCAGGACTTAAAAAAATCACTTTAGCTAACAATTTGACATGTTTAAGCAAGTTAAGACTTATTATTAACTAGAGTGAAAATTCCAGAATTAAAAACTTGCTGTCCTAGTGTATGTCCAGCCAAGAAACAAACAAGATAGTAGGAGAATTTTCAGGTTTCAACCAATAATAAATTTGCGGAAATTTTCTAGTCCAAGAATCTGAAAATTAGGTGCTAGAAAGGGTAAGGAAAATTTCCAGAATTCAAGTTATTGCTAAGTTGCACTGAAACGGATATGGGGAGGGAAACGGATTCAACAAATTTTGAAAAATGTCGGATATGATACGGCAAGGAAATGGCAGCAGACTTATATATATATCTATATATATATATCAAAAAGGCCATGAGACATACATACTTTAGATTACCATTCATCAATTATATTTAAAGGTAGTCATGTCATTTATAACAATTAAAATTAGCAAACTCAAATATTATCTTACTTCAATCTGAAGTGCCATAGATAAGTCACCCACAGGCAAGCATTTAAACAATAACATGTCAACTACTTCTAAACATCGTTTTCAAACCCTAAAATTACTTGATGGATGTATCTAAATGTTACCATCTAACAAATATTACGCTAACTGCACCTCTAGAAAAGTGTTGAAATTTGTGATTAAACACAATTTTTTATGTAAGCCAGAGACTCAACTATGTTGTATTTGGGCTGGTCCACTCACCGACGAGACAATCAACTAGGCAAGTGAGAGTCGATTGACCAACCGACTGGTCCAAACAGTGACTAGCCGACTGGCTCATAAGGGCCTCAATTCACAGGATTGTCTATGATTTGGAACTGACTTGGATAGTCAAATTTGACATAATCAACCATGTTTTGAGGGGATTAATTAAGCACTCAAGTATAAGTAAGGGAGCTCATGTTTTATTGCAACTTAGGTGTGACTGTGATGACATGCATTATTGAACTCTAAGCCATAATACTATCTCTAGACACCAATGAGTTTCCTTGGATATGTTGTTTACGTTTTATGGTTTATACTAATAAAAATGCTTGAAATAAGATTAAAATATCATATGCATATCATATGGAGAACTGGCTAAACGACGCACATCATAATTCTCTCCACGACATAAGGATAGGGATATGAGTGTACTAGTAATGGAGTGTTGTGGCCTTTCGTTGGTGTTTTGAAATGGGAGGCTTTGTTGTCATTACCCCTTTTCCTTGGAGGATTTACCCACTTGATGATCTGGTTCGATTTCTCTATATTCGTTTGACAAATTAAAAACCTTTAATATGCAACGAATCGAACTTATTTTTCCAACTGGCAGTTACGTAGCCAATGGTTACGTTGGTTTGCTGGAGATACCAATGCTTGCGATCTTCAATGGCTGCCAGAGTGAGTACGGCTGCCGCACGATTAAATAGTGACTCGATCTGCCTCTTCATTACCGATTGATATCCTTGCCCTTGTGGCTCGATTTGGTGCACGATGGCTTCAAATGGATGCGACGATGTCTCTTGGCAGAAGCTTTTTACAGTCACGTGCCACACAAGTTTATTCTCCACAGTAATGCTTATTATCCATACAACAACTACGTAGAGCTCAAATTGTCTTTTCAAATGAATAATTTGGGCTACACTGGATTTTTTTTTGGAACGATTCTTGGCTCTCTTCTAATTGGCAGCGAACTAATTCTTTATTCCAATTGCAGTGGAGTAGTGTTGCTTTTCTTCTTCACAAATTTTGATTTTGAAATGGCTAAAATCCTGTTGTGGTCAAAAACCCAAAAATCAGAGAAACTCTTGGTAATTTATGGGGTAGCCACAGAATGACCAGACAATGTCCGATGATTAGTGTGGCCAAGGGTTGGGACTAAAAAGGACGCTCTGATACCAATGAAACAAATAAAATTTGTTTCTATAGGAAAATCCAATGTAAATAGGATAGAAACTCCATAAATGGATAAATATATAAATGAATTATTGAAAAGATGATATTACAATGAAAATGATGCTTGTATAAATAACCATGCTGGGTGCCTTTTCGTAAAGAGACATAACCTTTCATCAAGGTGTCTCTTAATTTAATTATTAATATTTATTATATATTTTGTTCATTACATTTATTAGTTATTTAATTATTAATATTTATTATTGTTTATTATATATATTTTTCATTACAAATTGAGTCGTATGGACATGTGCTAGGCCCCCCTAAGTTTTTTTTTATTCAAGAGAAATATTTTTTTTTCTCGCAAAATTAGGCCATTTTTTAATGGTTTAAATGGGAAATTTCAAATTGTAATAAAAGTTGGGCTAGAAGTTCGATTTTGGCGTTGGGATGCTCGTTTTCACACTCGGAGCGTCCTCTTTACCCTAGGACCCACTTTTCCTAGGTTTCGGGTGACCAAATCATCACTTGGAGTCTTTTTGCCTAATGGGGCATCAAAACGTCATTTTAATGCTAAAAATGCGACAGAATGACAAAATCCAAAATTAAAAAAGGTGACAAGTCATACATGTTGGACTTAGTCAAAATGTTGGGTGAATGTTTTTAAGAATAAAGACGAGTTAGTCTTAGGTGGAAGGTGATGTGATTACCTCATGATGGGATCATAATTTATGCAAGAGTGGTGACTTCATCTCATTGTAGATGCGCCCATCATCCAATGCAATCACATGGATATATGGCAAGCCAAACAAAACGTGACATGTCAACCATGGTTAAAGACGAGTCTTCCTTAATTAGTCACGACATAATTGGATTTTGTTTTGAGTGGTGGCGAGTCCATCTCAATGAATATTACGCCCTCTCCTCATGATGGGCGTATCATGCACATGTGCCGCCTCTCTCTTGTGGTAGGTGATGAGTTGGGTGAGGGCGCACCCCTCTTGGAGAGGTGGCGCTCTCTCCATAAGATTCAATCAATCAAGATCCAATTTCTCATGAAGTCGACTTTAACTCCACTCAATCTCCAGTGATGGATACACCCCCCCCTGGGCTTCTTTGGCTATAAAAGCGAGGCACTTCTCCTTCATTTGGCATGAAGTGTGAAACCTTTGCTCCTATTGTATTTACTTTGTAATATTTGTGATAAATGAAATAAGGCTTTTGAGGTCCATCTTGTCTCTTTGTCAACTGGGGTTTTATGGTTTCTTGTGCTTATTGAGGTAACCGTAGAGTTATTTTCGCATGTTGCTTCTCTTGTCAAGCTTAGCCTAATTAAAGATTAGGATTAATCATAGGATTGAATAGTGTTGGTTCATTGTTCAATTGAAATATCTAGATCTAAGATTTAAGATTTGTATGCCCATTTGCTTATGAGTATGATCTCTTTATTTTCGATTTAGGATTTCACCAATATCTTGACAAGTTTATGCAAGTGTGAAGTTTCCTACAGGAATCTCGGTGGATTTGTAATGGATTTTGATTGCTTGCCTTACTCTCCTTTTTCTTTGAGAGAAACTTAATCTATTTGCAAGATTACAAGCATCTTTAATTGCCCATTTCAAATAGGGGGATTTCTTTCACCTTCTTCAACTTCAATTTTAAAACCAATTTGCCGGTTACTTGGTTACTCTCTTGTTGATTAGATCTACCATTTGAAAAACGCTAATATATTGTTTAGATCTAGTTTATAAGAGTATTTTTGTTGAGATCTAAAATTTACAAAGTCTTACCACATTTCAAGCCTAAATCTAGGCATATGAAGTGTATTTTTTGCAAGTATTTAAAAGTAGATCTAAAGCTTGCTCTCAAAAGTAGTTTCCTTTGAATATTAAAGTTTAAATCTAGCATTCAAGTGCATCATATTGGCTGTCCCAAAAGCAAACTAGGATCCCAAGGAAAACTTGCTTTCCTTGGTTATTTTATGCATCTTTTATCATAGGTTTAACTTAGATTTTTTTAGAATTTTTTCATGGATGTTTAAAGACACTCTTAAAGTGTTTTTGAGCATCTTTTAGGATTGATAGCTTGCTGTTTTTGCAGGTTTGACAATAAAAGAGAATGATGCTTTGGCCGATTTTTGAAGATTTGGGCCTTTAAAAGCTCAGTGGAGCTCCCTTTCTAGATTCTAGTCAAAATTTCACTAAATTGTAAGCCTTTGGATCCCAGATAACAAGGACCAAAGTGCATTTCTCATTTCTATTTTTGTAACCTCATAATAAAAAGTTTTGAGTAGGCTCCTAAGAGCCCACTCCCCATCCCCTTGGAGGGATTTGTGTCGGTGTGTTTTCCATGCATCTTTTCCTTTAGTAATATTTCTGATTAAAGTCTAACTTAGTTAACTTATATTTCATCATTGCAGACCGTATACTTTGTTGTATTTACATTCCAGTTATATTTTTGGCAAAGTAATACGAGTACTTACCCACTACTTCGACAATGTAGTAATTAGACAATCTTTTTCTTTTTTTAGTTTCTTTTCATTTTAAAATAAACCCCCTTGCTTTCTCGAGTACGGTTCATGGACATGGGCTTGCCCGAGTACTAGACCTAGCAATAAATTCTTAGGTTTTCATTTCTAACCAAGAAAACATTGTTCAAAAACACTTAAAACAACAAGGTTCATTCCCCGTTATGCTCTGGATCTCTGCGGCTTTGACCGACCAGTTAATCACATCTAGAAAGGGATTGAGTGACTAGTTTAATTAGTCTCACACTCAAATAACCTCCCCACAACAAAAATCCAACATTGCGTTTTGCTTCGTGTGGGCAAATTGTACAAAGGAAGCGGGAACAACTGAAAAGTGATCGTGGGGCACCATCAGGCTACATCCTTGTTGGTGTAGTGTTGGACATCCACCCGAGACTCCATTCAACCCACATTTTCTCATGTGCTACCACACTTAGTGAGTCTGGGAATATTCCCTGTACCTTCATGGTATATCGCGAATCCCCTCCCTCTCTAATCCTTTCATTAATTCATAAATCTAAAATTGACCAAGAGCGCTTGCAACCCATTTCTAGCACTGGTCTTTTACTTGTATCATACAATTTTTTGCTATAAGTTCATTTAGTTATCTGGTGTTGTATAATTCAAATGATGTTTTGTTTAAACTATCTATTGCAATAATCTTGTTTCAGTCTTTAGTTGTAAAAAAACTCCTAAACAACATACTCATCCATAAACCACCACTAAAACGCTTAACAAACCTTAGTAACTCTTAGGGTCTACCCCCCTTGGCTTCGTTAGAAATTTTCCTAAACAAAGGAGTCAAGATCAAGTGATAGTACTTGACTAGAGACTTGCCCCCAAGGACGCACTTAGTGGCTTGAAGATTTTTGCCACGACAACCTAAACCCAGGTGCGTGAAAGGAAACAACAAATCAACCACATCTTTGTGCTCTTGTTGGAAGATCTAAATCCCTCTTCTCTCCACTGGAAGACTCCATTGCCTAAAGTTTCTGTGCTTTTGAGCATTCTTTCTCTCATAACAAATTTAAAACTTTTCTGGTTACAAGTTACTTTCAGTAGTGTTAATCGAATTAGTGCAGTACAAAATATCATAAGCTATTCTGATTTAAACATGCATTTACAAGTTTAGATCTGATTTTAAAAGACTTATTTTTCGTAGATCTAACTCTTAAAACTAAGTACTTGCATTCGATATTTTCATATCGTTTAAAGTACTTGAGTCATGCTAAATTTTTCATGCTTTAATTGATTAATCTAGCATATTTAACATAAGTTTGTTGGCTGTTTTGCAACATTTGACAAACATACAGAGAGAAGTGCTAGCAAATTTTTGACATATTAAGCCATCCGGGAGCCCTCCTTCCATATCTTTTTGTCAGGCATTTTTAAAGCCTTCAAACTTTTAAACTTGTTGGTTCTTGATCTATAAAAGACCACAAGTATTCTTCATTGTAATAACCATTAATAAAAGAGAGGCAAGTGGGCATCCAAGCCCCCACGCCCCATCCCCCAGGGGGGGAGCCGTGACGTCTTTTTTTGTGGTTTGATTTTTTTAGAGTAGCTTCTTTCTTTTTCTTAGTTAAATTTTAATTTTATTTCTGATTGCTTTTAAAATTAACAAATCCGTATGTGTTCCTAGAGTACTTGAAAAGGGAAATGAGAGTATCAGTACTGTAATTTCTTTAAACAACTTCACGATTGATAATTGAAAAAAAAACCAAGGCTTTAGTCCCCGCATGCTCTTGTGAACACTGTAGGCCTTTGATTGGAACGGTGGGACAACCAGAAAGGGATTAGAGTGACTAGCTTAATTGGACACTCCACATAAAATGAATCTTTAAGAACTCGGGAGGTCGCGAAGAGTGAATATCAAAGAGTCAAGGGGATACTCCAACCAGGTTTATCCTCGCCTCGTTGGACATTTGGTAAAGCTGCTTTAGTGCTCTATTCAAGAAGGTGAGTCTTAGTGGGCCAAACCAAGAAGTAACCCACTCCTTAATCCACTCATTTAATAATCTTAAAATTTACCAACTGAGACAACTGCAATACTTTCATTCAGACCACAACAACAACCCTTATACACGAGCACTCTTTTCTTTGGAACTGGTCTATACTATTTTCATGTTTAAATCAATTTATACAAATGTCATAAATGGTGTTATATTTTGAAGTTGTTGATTTAATTTTCATATTGCAGTGATCTGTTGTTTAATTTCAAGTTATTTTATATTAACTCCTAGAATTTTTCTTTCATAGATTAACAACCTTAGATTATTTTATAGGGACCACCCCCCTTGGCTTTGCTAGGAGTTGGGCTAGACGGAGGAGACAAGATCAAGTGGCAACACTTGACTCTTATTTGCCCCCTTAGGTCTCACCCAGTGGCTTGAAGATTTTTGCCACATAACTCGAGGTGCGAATTAGGCGGCAACAAGACACAAATATTTTGATTTGGGAACTTACTAAGGGAGAAAACCCAACAACCTTTTAATAGAGATAATCAATTCAGATATCAATGTACATCCAGATACATAGTAGTTACATATAGTAGAGATATATCATATAAACCTTAAGAATATAAGAGAAATTTCTTCAATGTGGAGAACCCCAGAACTAGTCTGCTTGTAGCAGTAGCGAACTTGTCATCTTGCTTGCAGCGAACTTGCTTGGTTAGTATGAGTGAGGGTGCCTTCTATTTTTCCTTTATCATGCTGACTTTTTCATCTTTTAACTAGGGCCAATTTGTCTTCTCTTACAGGGTCTACTTGTCTTCTAGTGTGCAATTTATGTGTTATCTTCACATTTCTTCTGGGACCGACTTGGTGAGGATGCCTCATGCAACTACTACATCATTAGAATGACTGGTAAAGGTCCTTGTGGCATTGTCGAAGTTGGTTTTGATTTGTGAATTATTTGAAGAACATTCATATAGCTACAGGAGTTATTGAGCACCTTTTACCAGTGGGACAAATCCTTAGAAACCAATCTCATCCTTAGGAAGGATGAGTTTCTTGAGGTTTGTTGTAATTGCTTGGGTGACATCAGTAAGGGCTGGGGTCATTTCAGTGGTGATCACCTACAACAAGGAAGAAGTCAAGGTGTGCTTTGAAGCGGTTTCCTTTATCAGATTTGCAAAGTATGTTTCCAGGTCAGCATAACAAGCACAACCAGTAAATTATTTGCTTTGTATATAATATCTTGTCGATTGATCAATCCTCTTGGGTCTATATATTGTCTACTGCTGCAAACCCATAAACCTTGAATTCAACAAACCCAGGAATGCAAGTGTGAACCATTTGATGAAAGTCTTCAATCACTTTAGCCTGAGATTAGCCATCAAAGAAGTATATTTAAGATCAAATTACATAGTTGGAATCTTACAGTGGTTAAAGAGAGGTATTTCACATTCCATCTATCCCAAGGAGGGCACAATTTACTATAGAAGGTATCTCCGTACCGTGGAATTTGCATTTACTTGGTAGGTGTTCAATAAAGACGGTCGCTACAGTGAAGTGGACTATTTCCCCAATTTGCCATCATAACAAACTACCATATAAAGTCGAGATGTGTGAAAGGGATTATCAACATCTTCAAAAGTGAGAAAAAGGTATGTCCCAGTGACTGTGTATCTACCAGGGAAACAAGAATCGAGAGTCACTCACGATTAATTTAGAGTCATGATTGAGCCTTTGTTCAAACGATCCGTTTTAGTTCATTGACGAATAAATCGTGATTAATTTTGATTTGACTCAACTCGAGTCGCTTCCTTTGCAAACGACGGATAATCACGTTTTTTTATTGGCTGCAGTGTGAAAACGTGATTTTTGTCCTTTACTGACAACAAATTTTCACGGGTATAGTATTTACTATTTAGATAACTTCATAATACAACGTAGTTTAACACCTAACCCATGAACACGGCTAGTGGGATATCAATTTTGGACCGGGAAGGGCGGGTCATCTCGGGATAAACTCAACTAGGGACAATAACTCTCTATAGGAATTTTTTTATTTGGCTAGACTGTGCAGGACGGGATCGGCGAAGGGTAGTGCCCCTCCATAACTGGCTGGTGGCAGTATATCTTTTCTTTTGTTTTTATCGACTTTTTCCTGATTTTTTCCAGATTCGATTAAAATCTTCACTGCTTTGCCTCGTCGATTCATTGTCGATTTCGAGTCTAGTAACATTGGTATCTACTACCAATTAGAAGGCGAGTTCTGGGATTTTTATTTCTTCCTACAGGAGTTTAATGTTGTAATCTGCTGCTACATTTCACAAGAAGAGCTACCACTGTGGGAAAGGTCTACTCTATACCTTCTCTCATAGGCTGCCTGTGTGATTGAGATAGTTATTGTAAGGAAGGGGGCAGCGTACCTCAATTTGGAATCCACTCATTTGTCTTGAAGATTGTTGGGTGATTTGGCTAGTTGCTACAAGAAGTTGGATATCTTGAACAAGTTCATCTTTAACAAATATTGTCTACCAATTCCAGACCTTTGAAGCCTGTTACAGTACTAAAAAAGGGGAACATCTTATTTGAGACAGTGTTGACATTTCCAGATCTGCTCAAATAATCTATTTAGACAGTTTTTGGGAAAAATTGTATGCCTATCTTGCGTGGAGGACATTGTGGCTATGGCGAAGGGTCAAAATAGTGTAGAGGATAATGAAGCAGGAGAACGAGATGATGAGTTTACAGAGTGTATAAGAGAGTATATGACTCTCAGTGAGGCATTTCGTGCAGCCACATCATTCAAGGAATTTTGCACCATCAAACATTCGGAGTGGTATGAAACCTATAGGGGCTACAACTACAAAGAATCATGGGAGTCAAGCCATAGGTGCAAGGGCAAAGGTAAGGTGCACTATATCGAGGTACTTCTGGATGATGAAGATAATAGTGAGGATGAGACACTTAGCTTACCGGAGGGTGAACCGTTTAGGGGAAAGCCACAACACCTTGAGACCATAAGAGAGGAGCCTCCCTTGACGATTCTGCATGAGAAGCATACAGAGTTACAGGTACTTGGGGAGAGTTTGGACACAGAGAGTTGTAACCATGCACTTTGTTGCTGCCTAATTTGCAACTGGGTCACGTGGCAGAAATCTTCAAGCCACTGGGTGCGACCTTGGGGGCAAGCTAGAGCCAAGTGATGTCACCTGATACTTAGCTCCTTTGTCGAGGCTAACTCTTAGTGAAGCCAAGGGGGTGGTCCCTAATAAAATGAAAAAATCTATGGCTGTTAATCTACAAAAAGCAAGAAACAACTAGTCTAGGAGTTAAAATGATATGAATAAAATGTGACAACACACTGTTGGAAAATGAGATTATATCAACAACATTTAAATATTAAACATCATTCACGACATTGTAGAATTGATTTAAACATGAAACACATAGTAGACCAGTGCCAGTGAATATGGAGTGCTGATGTTGTCATTGTCGTGTAAGTATTGCAGTTCTCTCGTAAATTTTAGAATTATTAATGAGTAGATTAGGAAGTGGGTAAATTTTGGGTTTGGTCCAATAAGGCAAGCTCTCTTGAATTGAGCGTTAAAGCAACTTTACCAAATGTCCAACGGGATGAGGCATAACCTGCTTGGTGTAGCCCCCTGACTTTATGGTAGTCACTCTTTGCGACCTCTTGAATTCTTAAGAAAAAGCTTATGTGGATTTTTCTATTATTCTAGTCACTCATATCCGTTTCTGGTACAACCAGCTGATCAAACAAGTTGCAGCGGTGCAGAGCATACGAGCAAGCTCTTTACGGCGACATCGTAACTCGGGAAAGCGTGGGGTTAGTAGTTATTTTATTTCAAACAAATGAAAAACAAACTAAACTATGCAAAAATGAAAACTACTCTAAACAAGCACACTACACAGATCCGCAAACAGGGATTCAAAGAAGGCCTAACACAACCTTCCCGATCTCTGTTTATTACAGTTATTTACAATCTCATCTTTTTGGCGCTTGTGATCTTAATTTAGATCAACAAGTTTACAATGAACCTTCTTCGTGGAATGCCTTTGATCCTTTATAAGTGAGGATTCAGATGGCTTACAATGGTTTAAAAAGAAGGTTAAAGGCACAAAAAGGTCTTTGGGTCTTCTTGGAAACTTCAAATCTTGGAAAATCGACTAGAGTACCTCTCTACCTGATTGCGAAAACCTGAAAATCAGCAAGCAAACTCTAGTAAAAGACACCCAAAAACACTTTAAGAGTGCTCTAGGAAGGCCTACAAAATTACTCAAAATTTTCTAAGTAAAAACAAGCCAAAAATGCATTGAAAATAACTAAGGAAAGTGAGCTAAAAAGCTACTTTCTTAGGGTCTTTGTTTTCTTCTTAAAGAGAACAAACTAATCGAAGCACTTAATTGCTAAATTTTAAATTAATTTCAAATATTAAGTTTTAACTCTTCTATTCAAGCCTTTAGATATGCAAAACAAATAACTTGATAAGAAGCTTGTGAAATGAGATCTAAGCTATGAATGATAAAACCTTAAGATTTTAGCAAGATCTTAAAACTTGAACAATAATAAGACTAATTGTGAATGAAAAAATTGCTTTGTAGATATATCACTGCTTGAAGCAATTAACCGGAATATGAAAAGTGAATGTAAAGAGAGGGAGACAAAAGCTCTACCTGATTGCGAAAACCTGAAAATCAGCAAGCAAACTCTAGTAAAAGACACCCAAAAACACTTTAAGAGTGCTTTAGGAAGGCCTACAAAATTACTCAAAATTTTCGAAGTAAAAACAAGCCAAAAATGCATTGAAAATAACTAAGGAAAGTGAGCTAAAAAGCTACTTTCTTAGGGTCTTTGTTTGCTTCTTAAAGAGAACAAACTAATCGAAGCACTTAATTGCTAAATTTTAAATTAATTTCAAATATTAACTCTTCTATTCAAGCTTTAAGATATGCAAAACAAACCACTTACAAATCTTCAGGAGAGACCGGCGTTCTGGCTTCCTTCTGGGCGCGCGCGAGTCAAAGGAGAGCGAGGGCTTCAGGCTGCAGCAATGGCCGCCCCAGGGGGCGGGGACCCCCTTCCCCCCCCTTCAGCAGAGCTTGCTGCGTTTAGAAGACTGGTTGCCAGCGGGGGCAAGAGGAAAATCACTTCCTCGGTGCCGAAATTCATCAAGAAGCTTGAGGAAATTCCTGAGATTGCCTTGCCAGAGACGACATCGGTCAAGATTGCCCTTGCCCTGTCAGAAAGAGGGCTGGTAGGCCAGTTCATGGGGCTATGGCCCTCGGCAAAAACAACAGACGACTGGATCCAAAGGAACTGGAAGCCGCATCTCAAGCAAGGAGTCACCTGCTACCCCCTGAGCAGCGGCTACTTCCTCTTCGAATTTATTAACAAGGAGGATAAGGACCTCATCTTCAGAAACGGCCCATACTTTATGGGATCCCAGGGGCTGTACCTGAACCGATGGACCCCGGATTTTGACCCTACGGTAGATCTGCCCAAGGAGGTGCCGGTATGGGTCAGGCTCCCTAACTTGCCGGTCCAACGCTGCAAGTGATAGGGAATGGAATAGGGAAGTTTGTTGATAAGGCAGACAACAAGAACAATTACAACTGTGCAAGAATATGCGTCGAAGTGGATCTTGAGGCAGGGCTCCCGGAAGCGGTGAAACTAACGGTGGGCACTTGGACTCATTTCCAGAAAGTGGACTACGAACATCTCCCATTCAAATGCAGAGCCTGCCAAGAACATGGGCACTTCCAAAGAAACTGCCCGAAGCTCCAAACCCAAGAGAAGGAAGAAGCGGAAGGCTGGCAAAAGGTTAAGAAAAGCAAAACAGTACCAAAAACCAAAGATCCCAGAGTTGTTCAGGCAAAAGATCAACCCCCGGCGAATCCAAATCCTCTGAAGGAACCATTGAAAGAAGGCACAGCTACATCAAAGGAACCGGCGAAAGAAACCATTGAGATAGCCTCTCAACCCACGTCTCCCTCAAAAGCTCCGGCTAAGGAAAAGAGCGACCAGCCAGAAAGAGAACCTCAAAAACCGGATGATGAGCACATCACCATAGGCTCAGACCCGGGGGCTGAATCAGATGAAGGGGCTACAGAGACCAGCAGCTCGGTTGGCTCCCCTGAAAAGAACCCAAGAGGAAGGAAACCAGATCGAAAAAAAAAGGAGGAGAAATCATACAGGGACGTGACAGCAGGGGTCCAGCAAACCATTCCGGATATGATAGAAACCAGATCATCAAAGAAAGGCAGGGCTCCGAAAGGGGCCCCCCCCCCCCCCCCTCGGATCTTAATGCAATTCGTCTCCTGGAATTGCAGAGGTATGGGAAGCAAGGCTAAAGAAGAAGCAATAAAAGACTTAGTAAGAATGAACGCCCCGGAAATACTTCTGATCCAGGAGACGAAGATGGAGGAGCCTGAGACCATCCAGGCCAGCAAAAATTTTTGGAAAAAGGGAGATGGTAGAGCAGTCAGCGCCAGGGGAGCCTCAGGAGGTCTAGCCACCTTCTGGAACTCAAAAAATCTTGACCTGCTAGAGGATCACAGCACTACCCATTGGCTCTTCACGAAGCTGTACCATCGAGACTCAGGGCATCAGATCAGCCTATTCAACATCTACGCCCCAGCTCTTCTATCTGAAAAAAGAGAGTGCTGGGACTCACTGAAGTCCTTCTTGTCCTCCAACCGGCATGATAATATCATTCTTGCTGGTGATATGAATGTAACTCTGGCCCTTTCGGAAAAAAAAGGTGGCTCCTCAGTAAGAGACCCGGCTCGGGAGTGGATCGAAGACATTATTATGGACTGGGAGCTTGAGGATATAAAACCCAGCAAAGGCAAGTATACCTGGACTAATAAAAGAGTTGGCCCTGGGCACATTGCTGCCCGGCTGGACCGTTTCCTTGTCCAATCGTCCTTCCTTACTCTGGGGCTCTTCGCAAATTCTGATATCCTCCAGGCTTGCACCTCAGATCACAAGCCAATCTCCCTCTCTCTGTCTCCGGGAGAAAATTTGGGCCCTATCCCATTTAGATTCAGCCCCCTCTGGGTCTCCATGGACGGCTTCTTCGATCTGGTCTCGGAATCCTGGCAATTTCCAGTAACTGGGTCCCCATTCTTCATATGGGAAGAAAAACTGAGAAGGCTCAAAGCAGCCCTCAAAAGCTGGGCCAAGCTCCTGCCCTCCCCCATCGCAGAAAGGAAAGAAGCTCAAAGGCTTCTTGGAAATCACCAGATGCTAATGGAGAGTGCCTCGATCACCCCAGAATTGCTCGCTGTGGAGCTCGATTTGCAGAAAGCTCTCCACAAGGCGCTGAGAATAGAGGAACACTATTGGCAAGTAAAGGCTCGCTGTCAATGGCTCAAAGAGGGCGATAAAAACACTTCTTACTTTCACAAACATGCAGAATCCCGGAAGAATTTCAACAGCATAAGAGAAATTCAGTATCAAGGTCAAACTTTCAATCAAATCGAAGAGATTAAGAACGCTGCCTTCTCCTTCTACAGCGATCTGTTCACTGAAGAGCTCGACTCATCCCCTCAGCTGGATCGCTATCCCCTCAATATTCTCCCCACGCTCATCAACGAGGAAGACAACAGAAATTTGATGAGGCCCATTACGACTGAGGAAATAAGATACG
>LPNX010877970.1:360385-376614 GCA_001517045.1 Pseudotsuga menziesii
TAAAATTTAAGTTATATGTTACTTCATTAATTAATGTTTATTATTATTTTTTGTAAGCTAGTACCCACAGGGGATTTGATCTCGTGACCTTCCATTTACAACTTATCATCTCAATTACTCATTACCAATTGCTCTAACCCCTGTGGGCTAATGCTTATTATTATTTATTTGATGTTATATATATTTAATATTATTATTGATAATTATATATATTTATGTTCATTACATATGCGAACTACCTAAGAATTGATAATTTTTTTTTGATTATTATGTATTGGTCAACCAAGTTATTACTTGGAATATTTTGAACAATCTTTAGTCAAGGTGCCCCTTGGTATATTTGGATCAAATATGGCTGCTAATGAAACAAATTGTGTTATTTTTCGACAATATATTGAAAGAATCCTCTCTTGGACATATTACCCCTTGTCTCCATCTGGGTTTCTTTTGGAAAAGTAAAAGTGAAACTCTCTTGCATTTTCAAAGCAATCTTAGATTTTTTGGATGGAATGCTCACAACAAAGAAAGCTTTGACAAGTCCGTTTGAATGGAGAGGGTTGATCTCTTATAATATAAACTGTGCAACATGATGTACTTTGACAATGAGATGATAACTGAGGGGTATTTATTTTGTCAACGCCACCCAAACTGTCACATGGCCTCATCTGCATGCGTTGCATTAGCACAAAACAAATGTTTATCACATTAACACGATCTCACACTTCAAGAGGACTTGGTTAAATGCGTTATCTCATAGTAAGAATGCTTGTTGGGTTTTAAACTTCGGTCATTCAAATGGCAAGCACTCCAAGTTAGCACTAGACTACAACTTGATCATAGCTGAAAAAAAACTGTCTTTGAGTATTCACAAGTTAGACTCAACTCAACCTTGTTGTTGAGACAAGTTAACTTGGTCCCGAGCTAGACTTTGTCTGAGTCAAATTTGCTATAGGTGAGTCAAACTAGTGAGTAATTTTGTGGTTAAGACCTTGATTTGCAAGTTACTCGTGTTGATGTTTCTCCAGGTTGTAGCATCAAGCAGACATTCTCCCAGATTGGTCATGCTTATTTGATCAAGGAAGATTGATACATTCACCCTTGGAGCTTGAGTCATATGGCTAGAGGTGAACGACGCAGGCAGGGGCAGTCCTTCTCCCATTATTCAGAGTTATATTGTGTGGGGAGATTGGCCCCAGGGTGCTTTCACATTGCTTGCTCCCTGATGGAGTGATCTATTCTATATCAGAGATTTGACTTGTTTATTTGATAGGGGATTTTATACCCTTGTGGAATATACAAATCTAGTCTAATGTTGAATTGACATAGACTCTAAGAAGTGTTTAGGACTTCTTAGTGGGTCTATTCAACATTAGAGCTCTATCTGTGAATATATGTGCATGTGAGGAGATGACTGTCAACAATGACAACTTTGGTCGTAAAGAAGAAATAACCAAGAAGACAAGTGAACCGCTGAAGAAGTCTCTGATAGCATTAAAGAAGCCCAAGAAATATTGAAGACAAGAAAAGTCCCAGTTGGCCCAGAAGAGACAAATAAAAGCAGCTTGAAATGTATAAATAAGCAGTTAGACATTTCATTTTTATCATCACTCATCATCATCTCATCTTCTCTCTCCTAGTGCACAATTTCAGCCAAGTATAGCGAAGGTCCAAGGAGTAATTTTTGGGGTTTCTTATCATCTCTAGAGGTTCACTATCTTGCTAGGGCTTCCTCATGAAGGAGGGTGAACTCTCTATGTGCTAGGGTTTCTTCATGATTGGTAATGTACTTGAATAATTGGATTGATTTCTTCTAAGAAAAGTTTGCTGGATTTTCTCCTGAGTTTGGGTTTGCCAGGGTAAAAACTGTGTCTGTCGTGTATGGCTGTCCTTCTATGATCTTGTGTTTCTACTGCAATTTGAAGTTGAAATTTTCAGTGTATAATTATTCAATGATAACAGTGGGTTGAAATTAATGTTTGAAAATCATTAGGAAGTAATTATCAAGATTTGAAAATTGTATTTCTACTGCTAAAAGAAAATTATAAAACTCGTGGGGTAATCATTGCCTGACGAGTCCAACTCAAATGCAGATGGAAAAACTTGCCAACATCAATTATAAATGAAAGACAAAGAAAGGAACAACCCTAATTTTGAATTTTGTTTTTTCCCTGAGTTTTTCCTGAGTCCATGTCACAGTCTCACACTCTGCACTCACCAGTTATTCCTTTCCTTGAGGCGAGGTTTTCAACAGTGAGCTTGATGGACTTTTGTTGAGTTCTTTCACTGAACAAATTCCATGAATTTTTTTCTTCGTCAACTATATTGTAGTTATTGCTGCTGTGATTGTGAACACTTTTTAAGTTTTTATAAACTGTGATCACTTAGAGAGTGTTATCCACAGTATAAACTTGATAATTTGTGAACATTTTTTAGGAATAATAACTAATATTTTTTTTTCGTATTTGAATGTAACCTAGATACTATTTTGAAAAGTAGGGAAGTGAATGGGACAGACAGAGGTGAAATAGTCGGCTGTTATTGTTTGGCAATAATTTGGTGTCCTTATGTGTAGGGCTTGCCACTTTTGGGGCTAATAGAGATGAACTAATGGGCCTTCATTTCTTGCCTGATCACAACAAAATTATGATTTGGAGTATGTTTTGGATCATCGGGACTGTATATAGTTATCCACATGGCTGATGTGGACCCCTCCCAATTGAAAAAGAGAAAACGGGCTAATAAATGTTTTTGCCCTGAGCCTTACTAGGTCACTTCATAAAGAGAAATTTAAAAATGATAGAGATATATGAAGGTGTCATAATAATATTACAGAGGTTATCTTGTATGCGAGTGAGTGTTAGATTGCAGTTATGAGATGGAAAAAATGCTTGTTGAAACTTGAAAGTGATTTATGTTTTGCAAGATTAGAAGTTTGAAAATTTAATTATATGTTGTCTTTATAGTTGTTATTTTCAAGATGGGCTTTTATAGTGGAGGCATTATACTTTCCTCTATTTGCCACTATAATTTAAATAGTCATTACTTCATTCTCATTCTATGACTACCATGTTTTTCCTTTCAGGTAGAGGGTTCTTTCACTGGTTGATCCATGGCATTACGGTTTGAGGTATATTGTTTTTACAAGCTAGCATGTAGAATGCATATTTATATAAACAACTCAGGTATATGACTTATGTGTATTTCAGATATTTAAGTTGTGTTACTTGGAACTCTTCTTGAAGTTATAAGAAACAATACACCTGAATAAGTTCGCAAAAATTCCAAAATTGATTTGTTGGGAACTGGGCTTCACTTGGATCATTTACTATTGGAATTTGACACTCCCTAGTCTTCTGTGATGGTCTTCCTGTTCTTTTTTTTCTGTTTCTGTTTTTAGTACAGATCATGGCCTTGCTATCGTTTCAAAATCTATCAAATTTACCCTTCTATCATTCTGATTTCTAAATGTAAGATTTTATGTTGTATGTATTTTATTACTACAATATGCCTGCTCTTGCTTATAATGTATTACTAGTGAATATGGATGTGAAACAATCTCTAAAATCAGAGATTTCGGTGTTAGGAATGTCAGACTGTCTAATATTGCACTCTCTTAAGGTCTTTATTGTAGTGGAAAACCCACATTATTATTTTAGGAAATGACGGGAGTGCAGATGTTACGTGTGATTTTTTTTAGTCTAACAGGGGTATGTTTTGTAAAAGAATCAAATTGTTCTACACATTCTGTAAATGTAGGTGCTGGGAAACTTCAACCGAGCTCGTGCAGCCAGACTCACACTTCCTCATTTTCGATGTCAAACTCCTCTATTTATGCCGGTTGGAACAAAAGGTTAGATACTTCTAACTGGTCAGACTGGTAATATAAGAATACATGAAGAGAGACAGATAAAAGTTCAATTTTTGACAAATTGATTTATGTGATGCGATGCATTTAAGTTGTTAATGCCCTTCATCTTTATAAGCATTTATGTCTTGGCATCTAAAAGTGTATACTATATAATCATGGATATTTGTCTTTTGCATCGTTTTTTTTAACGAAAACGATTAAGATTTTATTTATAAAAGGCTGAAAAATTTCAGCAGAATAGTACAAAATTCCTCAACGAAGATTCAGAGGTTCTTGAAGAGTATCATGAGCAAAAAAACTTAAAAGATTTTAATTACAGTCATCACAGGCAAAAACAGAATTCCCTAATCTTGTTATCTTTTAATAATCAGATCTGATTGCAATTTATTCATTGATTTTTATAACCAGATTTATAATACAGATAAAAACTGAATCAGAAATTACAACACATTGATTACTATTGCATAGCGGAATAAAAACAAACAGTACCATACATATAGGATATACCCTGGAAACCCCAAACCTCTGGGGAAAACCAGCAACAACTTATCTTTTTATTTCAGATTTAAAACAATACTTACAGTTTAGACTCACTCCCATTGCAATCCTCAATCACTAAAGACAACCCCAGCTTGAGAGAATCACTCTCTCCAAAGCCTTTAAGAGAATCCCTCTCTTAGATGTGATCGCTCACTGATCAAACTCCCTCAACATCTCATTAACTCTCCCTCAAACTCTTTTATAACATTCACTTTATGCAAATACCACGGGCTCAATACCATGGGTCCTCCAATACCATGGGCTAATTGACCTTTTACATAAAGTATTATAAAGGTTACTTTTTACAAAGAGAGCTACAATTTGAGGATACTTCCATGTGATAGACACAAGCCAACGTAGAAGCACTTAACCTCACTACAAACTTCAAGGCTCCCTCTTAGTGAGGAAGGCATTCTGCACCACCCTCAACTTGTCCCTGAAGAACTCAAACTTGCCCTTAGACAATACTTTGGTGAGGATGTCTGCTATTTGCTCATTTTTGGAAATGTATGGAGCTTCACGGCTCCTCTCTGAACTCTGCCTCTGATGAAATGATATCTGATCTTGATGTGCTTTGATCGGTCATGAAACACTAGATTCTCAGCGAGCGTCATGCAACTTTGATTGTCACAGTAGATGATTGTTGGGTCCAACTTCTGACCAAATAACCTTGTGAGCATCTTCCGAAGCCATATGGCCTCACAACTCGTCAAACTGGTTGCCATGTACTCGACCTCCGTAGAACTAAGTGCCATTGACTTCTGCTTCTTGCTGAGCCAAGAAACAACTCTTGATCCCAAGCTAAAGCAACACCCTGAGGTGCTTTTTGTCCACTGCACTGCCTGCCCAATCAAACTCTATGTAGCCCACCAATTTCACTCCATCAGCTCGAACATACCTGAGTCCATACTCCACTGTACCTCTCAGATACCTAAGGACATGCTTTGCTGTTATCCAGTGCACCCTCGATTCCACCATGCATGGGCTGATGGTGTTGCAAAACAAATATCTGGTTGGTTTGTTGACTAGATACATCAAAGAACCAATCAATTGTCTATACACTATGGAATCCACCAACTTTGACTTAGAAGCGTTCAACTTCTTCAAGTTCATGATCATGGGCATAGTCATAGGCTTGCATTCCTCCATCTTGAATCTCCTCAGAATCTCATCTGCATATTTTCCATGACCAAAGGAAATCTCATCTTCATGTTGCCATATCTCCAATCCCATAAAATAGTGCATCAGTCCCAAGTCCTTCATCTTGAATTCCTCCTCAAGGTCCCTCTTGCATCTTGCTATGAGCTTCTCAGATCATGCTAGAAACATGTCATCCACATATAGTACAAGAATGAGTGGATCATCACCAACCAATAGGAAGTATAGGTTGGAATCCACCTCACTCTAGACGAAACCCATACTCAACAGATAACTGTCGATCTTGGAATACCAAGTTCTAGTTGCCTGCTTGAGTCATACAGAGCCTTCTTCAGCTTGCACACATGAGAATCCCTCCCATATACCTCAAAACCCTGAGGCTGCTCTATATACACTTCCTCCTCAATCACTCCATTGAGGAATGTTGTCTTCACATCCATTTGATGTATCCTCTGCCCCATCTCTGAGGCAATAGACATGACAACTCTAATGGAAGTATATCTGGCAATAGGAACAAAGGTCTCCTCATAATTAGCTCCCTCTTTTTGGGAGAACACCCTTGCCACGAACCTTGTCTTGAACTTCTCCATGCATACCCTTTGTAGTATGCTTGATCTTATAGATCCACTTGGAGCTCACCACTGACTTTCCCTCTGGTCTAGGAACTGTATCACTCACATCATTCTTCATGATGGAAGAGTACTCTTCCACCATGGCATCTTTCCAGAATGCTAGTTTGCAACCTCCTTAAAGCTGGAAGGTTCAAAATCAATAATGTTGCTTACGAGTGCCATATAATTGGAAAATCGTTGTGGTGGTCAGCTTGCCCTGATTGAATTCCTTGGAGCATCCACTAACTCCTGTGCCTCCTTCAAGGTTTGTTCTGCCCACTTTGGTTTCTTCCTAAAAGTTTTAGCTGGGTGAATTGAGCATTGTGCTCCTCCTCATGATACATGACCAGAGTCTATTGATGTTCTTGTGGGCAGAAGCTTCCAGAACAACTTTCTATGTACAAAATAGATGCCTTCACAGAATCTTGAAGAACATGACTCCGGAAGAAGCCTTCATAGGAGTGAATTCAAAAGTGCCCCACCTTTGTATCTTTGGCTGTCCAATCTACATAAATGTGCCCAAGGAGAAAATGATGAAATTGGAGCCTTCGGGAAAGAAGGGCACTTTCTTGGGATACAATGAGTCTTCAAAGGCCTACAAAATTTACTTCTAGGACCGAAGCAAATCGAAGTCAGCAGAGATGTGTCATTTGAAGAAGAAATGGCTATCCGGAAAGGAAGAAGATCTGACATGGAGATTGATGACAATGAAGAGATGAGATCATCTCCCCCTCCAACAGTTTAGAGGGAGTTACCAAAGGAAGAATTGATTCGCTCCATTGATCTAGTTGAGCTAGTTGATGCTCCCACAAACATTGTAGGAGGTCGGAAGAGGCCTTGACGGGCACAACAGACGTTGCAAGATGCAGAAGGGCATGAAGTTCCACATGCTACTTTTTGGAAAAGAAAAAGACCTCAGAGGTTCTTGAGTTATGTAGCATTGATGAGTCACATCATTGACTCAGAGCCAACCACATATGAAGAAGCATCTAAGCGCCAAGTTTGGAAGGATGCCATGATGGAAGAATACCCATCCATCATGAAGAATGATGTATGGGAGGTTGTATCGAGACCTGAGGGATGTCAATAGTGACTTCCAAGCAGCTTTTCAAGATTAAACATGGAGCATAAGGTAGTGTGGAAAAACAGAAGGCTAGATTTGTTGCTAAAGGATTCTCTCAGAAAGAGGGAGTTGATTATGACGAAACGTTTGCTCCCGTGGCTTGACATACTTCCATCAGGACCATTATTGCTATTGCTTCAACTATGGGGTGGAAGTTGCATCAGATGGATGATACATGACCAAAGTCTACCGATGTTCTTGTGGGCAGAAGCTTCCATAACAACTGTCTATGTACAAAATAGATGTCCTCATAGGATCTTGAAGAACATGACTCCGAAAGAAGCCTTCATAGGAGTGAAGCTAGAAGTGGGCCACGTTCGTATCTTTGGTTGTTCAATCTACATAAATGTGCCCAAGGAGAAAAGGATGAAATTGAATCCTTTGAGAAAGAAGGGGACTTTCGTGGGATACAGTGAGTCTTCAAAGGCCTACACAATTTACATTCCAGGACCGAAGCAAATCAAAGTTAGCAGGGATGCGTCCTTTGAAGAAGAGATGGCTATCTAGAAAGGAAGAGGATCTGACATGGAGATCGATGACAATGAAGAGATGAGATCATCTTCCCCTATAGCAATTCAGAGGGATTTACCAAAGGAAGAACTCATTGACTCCATTGATCTAGTTGAGCCAATTAATGTTCCTACAGACATTGCAGTAGGTTGGAAGAGCCTAGATGGGCACAACAGACGTTGCAGGATGCAGAAGGGCATGAAGTTCCACATGGTACTTTTTGGGAAAGAAAAAGGCCTGAGAGGTTCTCGAGTTATGTAGCATTGATAAGTCATATAATTGACTCTGATCCAACCACATATGAAGAAGCATCCAAACACCATGTTTGGAAGGATGCCATGATGGAAGAATACCAATCCATCATGAATATTGATGTATGGGAGGTTGTATCGAGACCTAAGGGGATGTCAATAGTGACTTCCAAGCGACTTTTCAAGATTAAACATGGAGCATATGGCAGTGTGGAAAAACACAAGGCTAGATTTGTTGTTAGAGGATTCTCTTAGAAAGAGGGAGTTGATTATGATAAAACATTTGCTCCTGTGGCTCGACATACTTCCATCAGGACCATTATTGTTGTTGCTTCAGCTATGGGGTGGAATCTGCATCAGATGGATGATACTTGACTAGAGTCTACCGATGTTCTTGTGGGCAGAAGCTTCCAAAACAACTGTCTATGTGCAGAATAAATGCCCTCATAGGATCTTGAAGAACATGACTTCGGAAGAAGCCTTCATACGAGTGAAGCCTGAGGTGGGCCACCTTCGTATGTTTGGCTGTCCAATCTACATAAATGTGCCCAAGGAGAAAAGGATGAAATTGAAGCCTTCGAGAAAGAAGGGGACTTTCGTGGGATACAATGAGTCTTCAAAGGCCTACAAAATTTACATTCCAGGACTGAAGCAAATCAAAATCAATAGGGATGTGTCCTTTGAAGAAGAGATGGCTATCTGGAAAGGAAGAGGATCTGACATGTAGATCGATGACAATGAAGAGATGAGATCATCTACCCCTCGAACAGTTTAGAGGGAGTTACCAAAGGAAGAACTGATTGATTCCATTAATCTAGTTGAGCCAGTTGATGTTCCTACAAACATTGCAGTAGGTCGGAAGAAGCCTAGATGGGCACAACAGACCCTGCAGGATGCAGTTTGGTATGAAGTTCCACATGGTACTTTCTGGGAAAGTAAAAGGCTTTAGAGGTTCTCAAGTTATGTAGCATTGATGAGTCATCATTGACTCAGAGCCAACCACATATGAAGAAGCATCCAGACACCAAGTTTGGAAGGATGCCATGATGGAAGAATACCAATCCATCATGAAGAACGATGTATGGGAGGTTGTATCGAGACTTAGTGACTTCCAAGCGGCTTTCAAGATTAAACATGGAGCATATGGCATTGTGGAAAAACACAAGGCTAGATTTGTTGCCAGAGGATTCTCTCAAAAAGAGGGAGTTGATTATGACGAAACATTTGCTCCCGTGGATCAACATACTTCCATCAGGACCATTATTGCTATTGCTTCTGCTATGGGGTGGAAGCTGCATCAAATGGATGTCAAGGCTGCCTTCCTCAATGGTGTAATCGAGAAAGAAGTTTATATTGAACAACCAGATGGGTTTGTTGTCCATGGGAAGGAGTCCCACGTCTGCAAGCTGAAAAAGGCTCTATATGGACTCAAGCAAGCACCCCATGCTTGTTATGGACGGATAGATGGATACTTGGTGAGCTTGGGATTCACCAAGAGTGATGTAGATCCTAATCTTTACTACAAGATTGTGGAAGATGAACCGTTGATTCTAGTTTTGTATGTCGATGATTTGCTTCTCACTGGAAATGAGAATTTGATTGCATGGTGTAAGAAGAAGCTTGCCTCTGAGTTTGAAATGAAAGATTTTGTATTGATGCATTACTTCTTGGGATTAGAAGTGTGGCAGAGGCAAAAGGAAATTTTCCAAAGTCAAGGAAAATACACCATTGAATACTGAAGAGATTCAGAATGTTGGACTGCAAGTCCATGGCTACTTCTATGGATGCAAACTTGAAGAAGTTAAGGGACTCAACTTCAAATTCCGACTTGATTGATTCCACCATGTATCGCCAGTTGATTGGATCGATGATGCATTTGACGAACACTAGACCGAATATATGTTTTGCTTTTCTCTTAGTCAGTTCTTGAGTGAGCCAAGGCAGATTCACTGGACTACTGCAAAACATTTACTTAGATATTTGCGTGGCACCGTGGGATATGGATTGAGATATGCTTTAGAATAGGACTTCAGATTGCAAGGATTTTCAGATTCAGATTGGGCTAGATGCGCTGCAGATAGGAAGAGTACTTCTGGATGTTGCTTCAATTTGGGTTCTGCAGTTATTTGCTGGTGCAACGGGAAGCAGATCTCAGTAGCACTCAATACAACAACGACCGAATATATGGCTTCTAGTACAACAGTTCGAGAAGCAGCATGGCTTCGGAAACTCCTTGCAGGATTGTTTGGTCAGATTCCAAGACCAACTGTGATTCATTGTGACAACCAGAGTTGTGTGCAAATGACAGTGAATCTTGTGTTTCACGATAAGTCGAAGCATATAGAGATTCGATAACACTTCATTCGTGATATGGTGCAGAAGGGTGCAGTCAAGCTACAGTATGTGTCGAAAGATGACTAGACTGCAGATGTTCTTACCAAGCCTCTTCCCAGGACAAAGTTTGAATACTTCCGTGGAAGACTTGGAGTAGAAGAAAATGTATCCTTCCTTGAGAGGGAAAGGTGATTCAAACATCTACCTTGCTTCTACATTGGTGCCTCTACTCGTTTTGGTTCTCAGCCTGGTATGAGAGAACTCTCATTAGCAGTGGAGACAGACTGGTTGTAGATGGTCGTGTACTCCGGTGCCTTTGCTCGTCTTGGTTCTCACACTAGTGTGGGAGAAATCCCATCGGTAGTAGAGACAGACATGTAGTAGATGGTTGTCTACACTGGTGCCTTTGCTCGTCTTGGTCCTTATCCTGGTATGGGAGAAATCCCATCGGCAGTAGAGACGAACATGTAGTAGATGGTTGTGTGAAGCATGTCTAGGTTCTCATCCAGGTATGGGATATTCTCGTTGGCATTAGAGACGGACTGGTTGTAGATGAGACATTGATTGCAGTTCTCTCTGATGGACTGTAAGAGCTTATGAATTCATCGATGGACAGTGTGGATCGAATGTATTATGACAACTCTTCGATGGACCATGCAGAGTTGCAGAATTGATGGATTCATCGATGGACTATGTGCATCGGACGTATGATGATGATGACTCCACTGTGCAGAGTTGTAGGGATGATAGATTCATCGATAGGCGGAGTGGATTAGATGCATGATGACACCTCTCGACGGACAAAGATCTTGTTGACAACCTTCAGTATGTATAGAGATGATTGAGACAAATGTGCTGTATGGAGGAGACCCAAATGATCGTGATGCTAATGATGTTTGTGATGCTGATGATGTCCATATGCGAATAGTATCTTCCTTGTTGAGAGGGAGTGCTGGATTTTGTGCAACTTCGGAAGTTATTCTTGTTGTAATTTTATTATATTGTTTTGTATCTCCTACGAGAGATCATACTGATGTAATCATTCATGTAAACCCTGAAAGAATCAATGTAAACCTTGGGGAAGTTTAGAATTAAAATAAAATTATTTTATTATTTTTATCTTCCCCCAAGGTAATTCGGCCCCAGTCAGTTAGACAAGTCGGCCCAGTTAGGGTCAAAAGTCAGTTTTGTAAAGTGTATAAATAGCAGTGTTACAAACATTGCCGATATATCGTGATGTTAACTCATTGACGATATATCGACAATATATCGCCCCAATATTTTCCCCTTTTTTTGGCGATTTTTTTCCCGAATTTTATTGCGATATTTGCCGATTTTTTTGAATATATTGTGATTTTTTGTATTTCGGTATTTTTAAATATTTTTTGTATTTTTTATTTTGCTGATACATTGCCGATGTTTGCCGACATTTTTCGCTGATAAATCCGTTAATTTTTTTTTGGACCCTCAGCGATATATTCACCGACACGATATTTGTAACATTGATAAATAGAGAGGTTGGACGCCTCATTTGTGAACACAGCTCAACAAGCAAGTTCGCTTAGTGAAGGAGAAGTTCACTCCAACAAGAGAAGCAATGTTTTTGTGGTGTTTTCTATTAGAGAGACTTTCTTCTTTCTCTCTCTCTTCTTGTACTATGTTCTTGGGATCGATCATCTCTATACGAAGGTTGCTGGGTTTTCTCCCTATTGGGTTTCCTGGGATAAACTCTTGTGTTCTTTGTTTCTGAGCTTTGTCTTTCTTCTATAGATCCTATTGTTCATTTGCAATAAAGTTATATTGCTATAATCTTGTAAAAATCTAACACAGATACCATGAAAGTTTTTAAGGTTCAATCCCAGCCTGGTTTCAAGTCTGAATTTCAATTGTTTAATGCCCAAACCAGAGAGTTGAGGTGCTGCAAATGAGTTGTTTATCCATAAACAATGTTAGAACTTGAAACACAAGATGAACATAGAAAAAATTTACAGGCAGAAAATTAAAATGGGCACACCATGAAAATATTTCAGACACTGATATTTTGGCAATTTGCCCACGCAAAACCCACAAGGGGAAAACCTGTTCTGAGAGCATTTTTATTTCCTTCTCTTAAATGAAATTGTACAGAAATTTATCCAGTTCAAAATCAACTTATATCAATCAGTTGAGTGCCTTGAAAACAGTGCAGAGGCTGCCATAATTCTGTGCAGTCTTGAAATTCGTGCTACCTCTCTGCATTGTACGGCTTGTCATTGACAGCCTGTACGACCTTGAATTTTGTGCCCAGAATTTCTCTCTTCTCAAAAAACGTGCCCACTGTAACAGCAGCAATGTATCTTGATTTAGTGCCCAGTCTGCCTCGAAACCCATGCCTAGTCATAAAACACATGCCAAATGGACTGAACAGTCTATAATAAATGCTGAACCTGCTCCTCGAAAATCGTTCCCAAATCCTTCTCCTTGATTTGTGTGCCTGCTATCTTAATTTTCATGCTGTTAAACAAAGCTGAAATGTCTTGGGATTCATGCTGTACGGTTTCGTCTCTCCTGGCTCGACTTCTCTTCCTCAAGAACTCGACCTCCCCAATGCTCATGGAAAAAATGAAGAATCAAGTCTTCAAAAATGCCCATTCCTTGCCTTTATGTTTGAATGATGAGAGAAGTTGAGGGATCACCAAATCCAAGGGTCCACATTGAATTTGATGAGATTAATGCACATTTTTTCCCCATGGATGAGATTAATGCACATTTTCTCTCCATTAATTATTTTTTCACTCAACCACAACTTAAATATTTCAGAAAGTCACTTTAATCTCTAAAGTGAAGTTAAATGCTCATCCTAAGTCATTTAATGCAAGGGTCATGTACTTTCCCCCTTTTAGTGACTTTGGCAAAATCACTAGTGGAACAACTTCCCAGGTACAAAATTTCAACAATTTCCAATCGTTAGGATGCTTTTATTTGATAGTGCTTACCCTTGGAATCATACTGATAGCTTAAGATGCTGCCGAGGTATGTTTTAAAATGTTTGTTTACATGACAAAAACTTAAAATAAAAATCTAGGCCTAAAAATATTAATTGTTCCTTTACAGTAACTTGAAAGAATATAGTCAAAGAAAGGGCTTGCACTGTTAAAGTTATGCAGGTTTGTTGTTTCTTAAATTTGATCCTTTAGAAAAAGTGATAAGCAGTGTAACCTTTCATTTTCCAAGAATCAATAAACATCATATCTTACTCATCTCTAGGTCTGAAGTTTTCTTGTTGCTGAAATTTGATGTGTCAGATGGATTATAATTCTGGTGCAACCTTCCAGTGCTCCTTTAGTCTTTAAGCTTTTCTTATTTCTCATGTCCATGTAGCAAGTTTTCAATTAGTTGCTACCAATCATATCATATGAAGTTTAATCCTCCCATGATAATTTTGACATCTAATAGATCTGTGAGATAAGAGTCTATTCCACGACAAAAAGCCAATGGAAACTGGTATGAGATAGGTAATGTTGACAATAGTTTACTACAAATCAGATAGAAGACGGAAGTGTGTGCAAGGATTCATTTTCTTTAACTGAAATATGAAGAAAAGACTTCTTTCTATGGTTCATTATAAAAAGTCTTTTGAGTGCTATTTTGGTTTAGAAAACTCTTTTTCCACTGTAATATATTTTTCCAACATTTTTTTACACTTGACACAGGCATTTAGTGACAAGCATATCATTCCTTGATATTATTCTTGTTTTACCTTGATATATATATTGTTATTGGTCTCAGGTGCAGTAAAGGGACTCGCAAGTGACCAATTGGAGGAGATTGGCTGCCAAATTATTCTTGGAAACACTTACCATTTAGAACTTTGTCCTGGTGCTGATTTAATTGATGAGTTGGGTGGTCTTCACAAATTTATGAATTGGCCAAGGGGCTTGCTTACAGATTCTGGTGGTTTTCAGATGGTTGACTCTTACTTCCTTTCTTCTTTTGGATTGCAACTCAACCGCTTGCCCATATTATTACTTTATTTTATACTAATTTGATATGTGCTTCTCATGTAATTCATTTAGTGACTCCATATGTATTTTCCTTAAATTCATGCACACAAAGAGGCACCTTTATTTGTAGATGCCTTTTTACCCATATGTTATCTAGTATTGGTTCTCTTCAAAATGTAGAAATTTTCTGAGTTTTACTGTTTGCTGGTTTATGTCACATTTCGTGATTTTCACCTATAGCCGGTTTTGCATTGGCTGTAAGTTACTTATGAAATTTTTGCTGAACAATTAAACACACAGTAAAAACACTAACAGGCTGAAAAACACATTTTAACAATCACACCATAAAAATGACTCAGAGATTTTTGGCCAAAACAAGCCCTGGAAAAACCCCCACGGGGAAAACCAGTCAGAGAGAGAGAGAGATTTTATTATGCCTCTAGGAAAAAAAAAATCAGACATTAATTTACAGTAAAAAATCCAACTTATCTCAACCCAGAAATTTGACCAGCAGACTCTCGTTTTCCGTGCATATGCTGCCTACATTTCTGTGCAAATCTCTTCTCGAAAAATGTGCCAAAAAACCAGCAGCAACTCAGCCTCGATTTCTGTGCAGAAGATGAAATAATCTGCCCTCGATTTTTGTGCCAAACACAGCAGAAAATCTGTACTGTACGGACAGCATTAAATGCTGCCATACTCCTTGAGAACTGTGCCTGAAAAGTACAGAATGCTCCCTAGAAATTCGTGCCTGTCCCTGCCTTGAATTCCGTGCCCAAACAGTCCTTGAAAACGGTGCTGAAACCGTACTGTACGGCTGCAATAAATGAGGCCGTACTTCACCTCGATTTCTGTGCACAATAAATGCTGGCCGTACCTTCACCTTGAAACTCGTGCCAGCAATTAATGGTCTTGGTTTTCGTGCCCACTGAAAATCACTCTCAGCCCTGTCTTGGAATTCGAGCCCTCACTCTCTCCTTCAGCTCTCTCCTTCTCCAAAAATGAAAAAGTGAAGTGAAATGCCTCCCTCAACCCTTTTTGTCTAAACCCTAAGTGGGAATCTAATCCAACGGTGGAGAAAGATCCAATCCAATGGCTAAGATTCAATGAGAGTAAAAATCACATTTATTTAATTCACTTAAATAAATTTACTCATCCACTTAAAGTTATCAAAAAGTGACTTTAACTTTATAAAGTCTCATTAAGTAGCTTTTAATGTGAGGGTCACCTTTTTCCTTTTTCTAAGTGACTTAGGCAAAAAGTCACTTAGGGAACAAATTCCTAGGTACAAAAACTAACACTCCCTCTTACCGAGGAAGGTGTTCTGCACCACTCCCAACTTATCTCTGAAGAAGACAAACTTCCCCCTCCCCAAAGACTTCGTCAGAATGTCTGCTACCTGCTCATTAGTGGATATATACTGTAGCTCAACTGCCCCTCTCTAAACATAGTCACGGATGAAATGGTACCTGATCTCAATGTGCTTCGACCTGTCATGAAACACTGGATTCTCAGAGAGCTGAATGCAACTCTGATTGTCACAATAGATCACCGTAGGCCTAAGCTGCTGATCAAATAAATCTACCAATAACTTGCGAAGCCACAGTGCTTCACAAGTAGCCTGACTGGCACTCAGCCTCAGCAGAACTCAGTGCAACGGACTTCTGTTTCCGACTGAACCACGACATTGCTGCCGAGCCCAAACTGAAACAACAACCGGAAGTGCTCTTCCGATCCCTCAGACAACCTGCCCAGTCTGAATCTGTGAACCCAACCAAGCTGACTCCACCCGAACCCCTGTAGTCCAGACCATAATCCACTGTACCTGCAAGATATCTCAGAATGTGCTTT
>LPNX010877970.1:376802-599041 GCA_001517045.1 Pseudotsuga menziesii
ATACTGCCCTGATAGAAGAATACCGAGCAACTGGAGCAAATGTCTCATCATAGTCAACTCTCTCAACTTGTGAGAACCCCCGCGCCACAAACCGAGCCTTGTACTTCTCCACACTGCCATCCGCAGCATGCTTTATCTTGTAAAGCCACTTGGAAATCACAACTGACTTTCCCTCAGGTCTCGGCACTATCTCCCAAGCATCATTCTTCACGATGGAATGGTACTCTTCCATCATGGCATCTCTCCATACCTGATGCTGGGAAGCCTCCTCAAATGTGGAAGGCTCAGAGTCACGAAGACTCGCAACAAGGGCCATACCATCCCTGTCTGGCACCACGCCATACCTGTCTAGCTCCACCACTGTCCTGATCTGCTCCTGGGGCCTACCAAATGTCTCAGCTTCCTTCAAGGTCTCCTGAAGCCACTTAGGCTTCCTCTTCCTTGAAGACTGCTCCTCCAAATTGGTCTTGGGCTCTCCTCATTTGAGGAAGTCCCAGTACCTGAAGGTCCAACACCCCGAGGACCAGTACCTGATGAACCTGTGACCTGAGGACTCAACCCTGAACCTGTCCTTGAAACTGTTCCTGAAGTGCTAGCCACCTGAATCATTGAACCTGTAGAAGCTGTGCCTGTACCCTGTGATCCAGTCACTCCAGAAACCTGTGGACCTGATAGCTGCATCGAAGAAGCCTGTACCAACTGAGGTGTGGGAGCTGGTGTCTCCCCCTGCTCTAACTCCCTAGACTTCCTGAAGGCTCTCTCCTCATCAAACTTCACTTCCCGCCGGACAACAACTCTCCTCGAGCTAGGTAAGTAAAGCCGATAGGCCTTCGAAGTCTCGTCATATCCCACAAATATGCCTCTCTCTGCAGTGGGATCAAACTTCGTCCTCTTCTCAGAAGGGACGTGAGAGTAAGTCAACGAGCCAAATATACGAAAGTGGCCCACCTCAGGCTTCTTGCCTGAATACATCTCCTTAGGAGTCTTACTCCCCATTGCCCTGTGAGGACTCCTGTTCTGCAGATAAACTGCAGTGCTACATGCCTCTGCCCATAGAAAGAAAGGTAACCCCTGATCATGAAGCATCGCTCTGGTTGCCCCCACAATCGACCTGTTCTTTCTCTCTGCTACTCCATTCTGCTCAGGAGTGTAAGGAACTGTCAACTGTCTCTGAATGCCCTCCTGTCTGCAGAATGCATCGAACTCCTTGGAGGTATACTCACCCCCATTGTCCGATCTCAACATCCGGATCTTCCTCCCTGTCTGCTTCTCCACAAGGGCTTTGAACCCTTGGAAGACTCTCAACACAAGTGAGGACTTCTTGCTCCTCAAGAAGTAGATCCAGGTCTTCCTGGAGTAGTCATCAATGAAGCTAATGTAGTACTCAAAACCTGTCAAAGACAATGAAGACATAGGATCGCATATGTTAGAATGGATAAGATCTAGCACCCCTGCAGCTCTCGTGTCACTGCTCGGAAAAACAGTCTTGGTGTACTTTCCCAAAGCACACCCCCTGCACACATCACTTTACTCACTGCTGAACTCCGGTAATCCTGTAACCATGCTCCTCAACAATCTGAGAGCTGGGTGATGCAGGTGGGCCATCCTCCGATGCCAAAGCTCACATAGCTCACTGCTGCTGCTGTGTGCTAGAGCGCACTGTGGCTGAAACAAGAGCTTGTACAGCTTTCCACATCTGACTCCAATGTCCATGGCACTAGACATACCTGTAGCCCTGGGATACACCTGCACTCTCCCATCTGAAAAGCACACCCCAAGACCCCTGTCCTCAATTGTGGAAACTGACACAAGGTTCTTCTTCAGCCCAGGGACATACAACACATCCCTCAGAGTCATGAGACTCATCGACTCCCTCTGAAATGTAATGGTCCCCCGACCAACAGCTCTAACAACGGTGTTGTCTCCAAGGACAACCTCCACATCTCTACCTGTCTCAGATAGCTCTGAGAACATCTCTCGAGCTCTAGTCATGTGGCTCAAGGCTCCGCTGTCAATATACCAAGTAGTAGAGGTGGATGGACTCCCCTGATGACCTACCAACAATGAATGCTCACAATCCATATCCATGTCTGTGCTGGTGGCTAAAGAGACTCTCTCTCTCTCCATCTGTCCAGCATAAAGGGAAAACTCCCTCTGAAATGCATCACCAAACTCATCAACCTCTGCTGAGGCTGCAGTCTGCTGTCCCTGTCCCTTCTTCTTCTTCTTGCTTGGACACTGTGAAGCATAGTGTCCAAATGCCTGACATGCATAACACTTGATTTTACTCAAGTCTTTCTTCCGCCCACTCTGCTGGTGCTGCTGGTGCTGCTTGGCCCCACCCTTCTTGGGACCCTTCTTCTTCTTGCCCTTAGCTGCCAAAGCCACATTCTCGTCATCAACCCCACTGTGAGAAGTACTGCCCTGTACAAGACCTCTCCTAGTCTCCTCCTGCACAAAGTCATCCCAAAGTCTCTCCCAGGTAGGTAGGTTCTCTCTGCCCACTATGGCTTGCACAAATGCACCCCAGGGCTTTGAAGCCCCATTCACTGCTGTGCGTACTAGCTCTGTAGGTTCTACCACCTCCCCAACCGCTGCAAGTTCATCCCGAACTGCAGAAATCCTGGTAAGATATGCTGTGACTCCCTCACCCCTATTCATCTTTATACTTTTGAGTTTCTCTTTGAGAACCATTTTTCTGTTTTCATTGGAACTCTCATACAAACTGAGCAAGGCTGACCACATCAAGTGTGCCCTAGTCTTGCCAGAAATGTGAGGGATTATGTGGTCTTTAACTGCATCTAAAATGATCCTCCTAGCTTTACAGTCCTGCTTGTTGAAAGCTGATAGAGCTGCTGCATCTGTTGATGCGGGAATGACAATCGGGTCAGCTGTAGTGTTCATAACTACATCCGGCCATAACTCATTCTCCTCCAATATCAGTAAAATTCTGGCCTTCCACGGCACAAAATTTCCTGTCCCATCCAGCCTATCCTCCAGTCTAAGGCCTGTAGCCATCTCTACACCAACCCAACAAAGTGCTGCTCACTGACAGAAGGTAAAATACTAACAATTTATGAGTTCTGAAAATTTCTGTGTGTCTGCAAACTATCACTGTTTTCAGCGCCCAAGCTCTGATACCATGTAGAAATTTTCTGAGTTTTACTGTTTGCTGGTTTATGTCACATTTCGTGATTTTCACCTACAGCCGGTTTTGCATTGGCTGTAAGTTACTTATGAAATTTTTGCTGAACAATTAAACACACAGTAAAAACACTAACAGGCTGAAAAACACATTTTAACAATCACACCATAAAAATGACTCAGAGATTTTTGGCCAAAACAAGCCCTGGAAAAACCCCCACGGGGAAAACCAGTCAGAGAGAGAGAGATTTTATTATGCTTCTAGGAAAAAAAAAATCAGACATTAATTTACAGTAAAAAATCCAACTTATCTCAACCCAGAAATTTGACCAGCAGACTGTCTCGTTTTCCGTGCATATGCTGCCTAGATTTCTGTGCAAATCTCTTCTCGAAAAATGTGCCAAAAAACCAGCAGCAACTCAGCCCTCGATTTTCGTGCCAAACACAGCAGAAAATCTATACTGTACGGACAGCATTAAATGCTTCCGTACTCCTCGAGAACTGTGCCTGAAAAGTACAGAATGCTCCCTAGAAATTCGTGCCTGTCCCTGCCTTGAATTTCGTGCCCAAACAGTCCTTGAAGACTGTGCTGAAACCGTATTGTACGGCTGCAATAAATGAGGCCGTACTTCACCTCGATTTCTGTGCACAATAAATGTTGGCCGTACCTTCACCTTGAAACTCGTGCCAGCAATTAATGGTCTTGGTTTTCGTGCCCACTGAAAATCACTCTCAGCCCTGTCTTGGAATTCGAGCCCTCACTCTCTCCTTCAGCTCTCTCCTCCTCCAAAAATGAAAAAGTGAAGTGAAATGCCTCCCTCAACCCTTTTTGTCTAAACCCTAAGTGGGAATTTAATCCAACGGTGGAGAAAGATCCAATCCAATGGCTAAGATTCAATGAGAGTAAAAATCACATTTATTTAATTCACTTAAATAAATTTACTCACCCACTTAAATTTATCAAAAAGTGACTTTAACTTTATAAAGTCTCATTAAGTAGCTTTTAATGTTAGGGTCACCTTTTTCCCTTTTCTAAGTGACTTAGGCAAAAAGTCACTTAGGGAACAAATTCCTAGGTGCAAAAACTAACACAAAATAACGATTTAATCTCTATATGCTATATTATATTGGAAGAATCAATAGAAATATGGTCAAACTAGGTTTTTAGCCTAATGTGTGATGAATGAGTTGAGTAATGGAAACCTTGTAGAGGGATTCAGGTGGCTTTTTACTTGATGCATCCATATTTTCTTATTGTTGAAATATTTTTATTCTGGTACATGTGTACTACGAATTACACTTCTTATAACATAATTTTGTGTATGATTGTTTGTAGAACTTGATGTTGTGTTTAGAATATCAAATGCTAATAGTAGTTTCTTTTCTTTCTACTTTTATTTTCTATGGCACTAGAAATGGTGGAGGAGAATGAAAAAGTGGAATGATATTCAAACAAGAGATGAGGATTAGAGGAGATTGAGTATTTGAATTAGTACCCTATAAATCATAGGTCTCGTAGGCCTTGTTCCTCCTTTACCTTGGTTCTAGTAGCGTATCAAAGAATATTTTGAGACTAATTGTACACGGAACTCTTTTGTTTTGTTGGAAGTGCTTTCTTATGGGCTCCATAAGTATCACAGTTGGCTTGGCTACGTTTTTTTTACAAGAACGAGTAAGGATTTATATTATAAAGAGGCTGCGGAAATCCTGAACAACCAAGAGTATACATTCTGAATTCAAATACAAAATTTCTGCTACTTGAGCAGATCAATCAAATTTTTTCTCACGATATTTACTGAAAATATCCATTAACTCACGATATTTACTGAAAATACTGTGATAATTTGAATTTATCACAATAATTTCTAAAGATGAAGTTATCGTGATAAATAGCATTAATAGTATCAACTCAGGGTATAACTTGTGATATATCATATTATCAACGAGATATCATCAATAAGTGTAACACTGCTTCGTGTGCATTTATTTTTGTGCTTGGTGTGCGAAATATTTATTACAGGTGGCAATGGCAAGTCTTTGATTGATGCTATTATAAGGCTCTATGCGAGTTATAGGTTGGCTTTGTACATCCCATGGAATTTGTGAGCCTGTCAGGAGCACCATTGGCATCAAAACAGGGTGCCCCCTCTCATCATCCTTATTTGGGATCTACATGGATGAGTTGGAGGCAGACCTAATGCAGCACACATGTTGATGGTAGTTGCCTCATTCTACCATTCTGAGTCATTCACTTGTGGACACTAACAAAATTATCTAATCTTGTCTTATCTAGTTGGCACTACTTGTGATCAAGCCATCTTAGTCTCTTCAGCTTGGAGCCATGTAAGATCCTTATCCAGATAAATCTTATTAAGGGGTTAGGAGAGCCTTGAATGTTTTAAATGAGGACATCGAGAACCACCATCATTTCAGGAAGGAACAGATGCAAAATAAAGACGTTGAATTGTATTGCAGAAATGAAGATCAGTTTACTAATATCTTCAGAAAAGTGTCAAGCAGGGAGAAGATTCAGAGGTTTAGGGAGCTGCTTGGTGTAAAAATAAAACCTTATTAAGGGGAGGTGTTTAAAGACATAATGCCCATTTTTAGTTGGACAGACTACTCCACTCAATTTGGAGGAAGGGCCATATTTAGAGGTATATGTCAAGTTTACAGGGGAGAAATCATTTTGAGGTTGTTCTATTTTTGGTTGGAGATTAATCTTTATCCTTGGCTGTTTAATGTTGGAACAATTTTTGTACTAGAAATATGTATTCCTGTGTAATAGGTGTTGAATTTTAACATTAGCATGAATACTTTTAAAATTTGCAGACTAACATAAACAAATGATAAGTGCAGTAAACAACATCAACACATCAACACATTGAACACAAGATTTTTCACTGGGGAAACCTTTAAAGGACAAAAACCCCAAAAGCATTAGTAATTCATCTCGTAAATGAGATGACCGAGTTTATCCATAATTCCACAAACTCTAACTGAATTTGTACCACAGATCCACAACTACATAAGATAATCCAATTACACAACAAAATACCCAATTAGGGCCTTTTAACAAATTAGGGCTTGCTGCCCTAATTTTCTCTCTCCTGCCCAGAATTAGCAGGCTGCCCAAACTCTGATTTTTTCCTGCCTGGATCTGCCCAGATCTGCTCTGTCCGTACCTGCCCTGTTCTTCCCGTCCGTACTGTTGCCCGGTCGTGCTGCTGCTCGGTTCTGCCCTGCTCTGCTTGCCCGGTTCTGCTGCTCGAAACCTGCTGGGCAGGTCTGTGGGCTGCCGGTCTGCTGCCCTGATAGCCGGATGCCCATACGAGCAAGCCAGCAGGTTTCCCTAGGGCTAGCCATAGGCACAAACCCTCACTGGTTTGCCTGCTAGGCTACCTGAGGGTTTGGCCACAGGGTAAGCCCTCACGGGTTTGCCTGCAAAGGCTACCTGAAGGGTAGACGCAGGCTAAACCCCTCACGGGTATGCCTGCTAAGGGCTGCTCGAGGGTAGAGAGAGGGCCTAGCCCTCACTAAGGCTGCCTGAAAGAAGAGAGGGGCAGCCCGTGTAGATTAGGGCTGCCCGTGAAAACTTGTAGCTGCTCGGTGTGTACTTGAAGCTGCCCGTGAGAGGAGAAAAAGAGGAGCTAGGGTGAAGACCCTAGCTCATAAAACAGCTGCTGCAATTTTGACAATGAAACCCTAGTTTAGGGTTTTACTTCAGGAAGTGATAATGCCCTAGCTAGACTCATCCATGCTAGGGCATAATCATAAAAACTTTCTTCTTCCAAAACCTGTGAGATCTTCTGTTGGAGTAGCTTCACCTGTGAGAGAAAGAGTGTGTAATAATGAAATGGATTGATCTTCTTTTATATCCTATGAGTCACCTGTAATTGGACCAAAATTAGGAAGAACAAAATATTATTATTTTATTCTTTTCTAATTTTGACTTATGCCTTTAGTGGTACCTAAGGTCTTTTTGCACTTTCACTTTTACACTTTAGTGGTACTAAGGGTCTTTATGTATTTTTGACTTTTGCTTTAGCCTTCTTCAAGTGCCCTGTGGTCAATACAAGTGGTCAAGGTGGTCTTTCATCACCACTCAAAGTACATCATCATAAACAGAGAGAATTTCTAATGCTTTTATCTCACACTCTGTGTGACACCAAGATCGGGTATTAAGGTGTCTTAACCAAGGGTAGCTAAGCCTTGGAGAAGATCACAAAGCCCACCGATCGAGGGTCAGAGTGTCACACATGCCTAGACCCGGTCTAGGGCTTATAGTGTCTTCTGGGTAACAGACCAGCTGCCTTGGCCATAGGCTGCATAATTTGACACTAGGTCAAATACTTGGTAATAGACCAAGCGCCTCCATTCTCCCGGAGAATGGCCCTCAGCCTCGGGCTGAGTCCCTAGTCCTAGACTAGGTAAATTCCTGGTAACTGATCAGGTGCCTCAATTCAAAAGAATGGCCACTTAGCTCTAGGCGGAGTCCCCAGTGCTAGACTGGTTCCACATCTTGGTCCCGGACCAGATGTCATCATTCAATAGAATGATCCCTCAACTCAAGGTTGAGTTCCCCAGTGCTGGATTGGTTCCATATCGTGATACCGGACTAGATATCCCCATTCAATAGAATGGTCACTCAACTCTAGGTTGAGTCCACACCTTGGTCCCGGATCAAGTGTTCCATTCTCGTAAGAGAATGGCTCTCGATGCTGCTCAGAAAAATCAACAATAGGAAATAAGTAGATTTTGTGTGAAAATTATTTCTGCTTGTGCATATGTGCTCAAAATCACCATCATCTGGTACACAGCATACTTCTTATATCACAATTGAAACTGACGCCTTTACATGTTATATCCATGGACCAGGAACTGCCTAGTTGACTTTGTCCCCCAACATATGAAGGACTTATTTTCTAAGAGTGATAGCAGTTCATCCTCATAGTTTTCCCACAAAAAAAACAGTTTCTCCACATGCCTTTACCCTGCAAAAATCTTCCTTTTCTAGGAGTCATAGCAGCTCATCCTCACAGTCTGTCGACAAAAAACAGCCTATCCATGCTCCGCTAACCAACTCTCCCTTGCCCTGAAAATAAGGAGAAAAGTGGAGGATGAAGAAATGAATACCTGCCGATGAATAATGTATCCCACAAATGAATAATGCTTCCCTCAAGTACAAAATACTTGTCGAAAATTGAATTCTGCAGCTTCCTGTTGAAAATTCTGCACATGAACTGCTTGCAGTCCTCCAAGCGAAAGTGAGAAAATGAGTGATACATGAGTGGAGAACATGTTTTATATGTTTCTCTTCTTCAGTTTCATCCCATGTGAGACCTCCCTCCAATTTGAGGGATATGTTTGAGTTTGTTCAAGAATTTATTGGGTACATTGACATTGGGTATGAATTTTGATGCACTTCAGATGGGGATCTTCTTATTTGCCGCCTTGCACTCTGGATGGGGATCTTCATGTGCTGCTTTGATTCTCATTAAAACCATTGAAGTAAAATTGAATCTGAATCCATCCATGAGGAGAGAATATTGAGTGTGTCTCCATTGAATAATTTTTTTTTGAGAAATGTGAATGACTTCCCTCTTTTTACAAGTGCTGCTTGTCTGTTGATTACCCCCTTAACTGATTTTTTCCTTCTTTGCACTTGTCAATGTGTTGTCTTTTACATTAATGAGATTTTTAAGTACTATTACATGTGAGTTGATGGTTATATTTGTTAAGTTCTTAGATAATCATTCTTATATGTCTGTCTTCTCATGTTATATATTGCAGCTTAGTTTTTGTAGGCTTTCCATTTTGTTTGTTATATAATTGCACAACAGGACAATAGATACTGAAAGGATATCTTACATGGGGAAGATGCAATTCTTCTTTGATATATATATATACATATTTATTGCAGGGTGATCTTACTTTTCAAAATGACCTAATAATGGCTTTGGTTGTCAGGTCTCTTTATTGCACTTGGCTGACATCACAGAAGAGGGCGTAACTTTCCAGGTATTTATTATTCTTGGTTTTGAGTTGTATTAAAGGGAACACAAAAGCACAAGGTACAAAGTTTAGGATAGGTTGTTGCAAGGTTTATCAATTTATCTATGGGCCTCAATTCCCATCTGTTCAATATGTGTGGTCTTTTGTATGCATCTAAGGTTTTGGCGACGCTATTTCATTTGATTAAATATGTATCTGTTGTATTGACCTTCACTTCTGATATATCGTGTTGTAGTGCTGTTTTAATCTGTGGGATGAAGACAATGCTCTCATATCAGGGCAAAAATGAACTTTTCAGTAATTAGAGAGTCGATTCGTACTGTCTAGTATTGAATGCATAGTGTGTGCTAGCTATTTTTAATGTTAAGACTTTTGGATTGAGGAGAGGAGCTATGCTTTTGTGATTCTGATTTGTTGTGAAGAGCTTCTCATATCACATTGATTGCATAGTTAATGAGTCTAAATGGAAGAATACTTAGGCAGAAGATAAGAAGAGAGAAGAAGAAGGGTATTAATGTGGAATCAATCCCCAACATAGTGATATACCAGTGTAGAAGTACACCCTGCAACATCACATAGATAACAACCACGAGCTGAAGATGTCCCAAAAGGCATAACTCCGAAACTGCTTGCGATGTTGGTCTTGGGGAATCCTGCTTTAGTACTGTAGTCTCCAAAACTGCTTCATCTGAACCTCTTCAAAATCAATGAAGCAAACATACGTTTAAATGAGCATAAATACAAATGGTCAAGAAACAGTCTTACAAAGATGTTGGCAAAAGCATGCTGAAGCTGAAAGTGATTTGATGAAGATTTGTAATTAGGCAAGACTGTTGAGGATCAACAGAAATGCTTTAAACAAGCAACTCAAGAGAGTTAACTTGAAGCTAATGGCTCAGAATGCTCTTGATAAATGTTCCAAACATGATATGCAAAAAGGATGCAAGGAATGGTGCCATAAAAATTGTCAAGTAGAGACTGTCACTACATTTATCCAATCGTCAAAAGGAGTAGGGATGTCATGTCCCCATCCAAATAAGACTACTTGCAAACAATGTTTCACCAACCTACTAGTTCCCTAGGTTGAGGTGGAGGCATAAATGTTGTAATAACGGAGCTATGGGACCCAAAATGACCTTAGTTTACCATATTCACATTAAATTGGGTCACATAAGTAATGAATGTTAAGAAAACAAAGTGGCATTTGTTCATGGAGACAGTTGGAGGCTTAAGGAGTCCTTGGGTGGCTAAATTACCCCACACACTTGGCATGACCTTCATTCAAGTTCGAATCCATGGGGAATGTAACGTTCTTGGAGGGTGATGTGGTGTCACATAGCATATCATGAGCCAAGGAATTCGAATTAGTAGAGGAGAGTAACTCCCATGGAAGAGGAAGAGACTAAGAAGACAATGTGTGCCACTTGGAAGGAGATTCCATGCACTCTATGACAACAAATGATGGAAGATTCAATGACAAATATGACAAATTCAGACCTGATTGCAGACCTATGACAAATCTGACATGACAGGGCTAAAAATAGCCACCAAGAGGGCGCATTTGGGAGTTAGAGGCAACCATTTGAATTGGGGAAAGAATTGGAGCATGAGGGAGAAGACAAGTGTCATAGGAGGAAGCCTATGGAGGGAAATTCGACCTTAAGAGGCCTCATGAAGTTAATAAAATGATGTCTTGAGGAAGGAGAACAACTTTTGATCATTTTTTAATTGGCCTTTGACATTTTGGAGAGCTTTTGCTTCTCCATTGCACGGTGAGTGTTCACTCTCCCTGCTTGTGAACCAATTTCGAGGGAGTTGGATGCCTTTACAAGTTGATTGATGGAGAGACCATCCAGACGTCTCATTGGAGCTGAATGAAGGTGTTTTAGTTGTAGATTGAAGGTCCACACAGTTCGAGATTCCATTTGTCTCCCCCTTCTCTCATTCCTACTTCACCATTCCCCATACTCTCATGTGATGGCGCACTTTTTGGAGTGGTGCTTGCTCTTGGCTGAGTCTATTTGAAGCCCAAGCTTGGGTATATGATGGTTTGGCTCTGTACTCTCATGTCCATATTCTCTGTAACTTGAAATCTAAGTAATCCATATGTGAAGAGCTTGCATTTCCATGCTATTAAACCACTAGTTTTCATGTATTTGGCTTCCATTTTGAAAGAGTTGTATATCATATCTATATGAAGGAATTTCTCTGATGTTTAATGTTGTTGGGGCAACCATTTGGATGCTGTAGATGGTCTCTATATGTCATGTCATTATCTGAATCATTCAGTCTATTTTTCATGTGTCAAAATCGAGCTATTAATGCCATTTTCCCTTAGGCAATTTCACTGAAAGTTGTTAGATGAATGTTGAACATTATAATCTTTTGCAGAGCTAATAACCATGATTAATGACAACTCTTCATGTCTGATAATCATCCCCATACTCTGTTCTGAAAGTTGGGAGGGTCGTACTTGAGTTGGGAAACCAATTTGGCCTTCCACCCTTTGGGGGAATTTGACCTCATTTTCCAAGGAAATTTGCATTTTCTCTCATTAGCCCCAAACCATGTTGCAGAGGCTTGAAGTCAGATCCAAAGTGTTCAGAGGTAATCTTGGGATGTCCTAAGGCTCCCCATACCATTGCATTGCAAATTCAGGACCATTTGGTGTCAGTTGGAACACCCTAGAGTCATGACTAGTTAAGCCCGAATTTGCCCAAATTGCACTTTTCTACAAAAAATTCAAGTAGGGTCATTACAAGGGAGTCCTATACGATTATATAGTGGATTAATGGATGAAACCCACAAGAAGATGTTCTCAAATAAGAATTTAGATGTTTCCATGATCAATCATCAATCCACCCACATCTAATCTTTGATAGTGGGCACTGACGTAAAAGTCTGCCATCTATGCCTCTTTGTTGTTGATCTGCCAGTAGAATTGTGGCAATAAAGATATTGATCTTGAGGTGAAGAATGATAATGTGTCTGATTAATATTATTATGGCGTTATTATAGCTTTGGTATGGGTGGTGTTACCCCTCTTTCAACAAGGGGTAAATGTTAATCCATACAGGAGTCTGTTTGGACCATGATTGAAGAGTTCAATTTGGAACCCTTTCTCATCTGTTGTTCTAGTAGAACTCATGCCCAAATAAGCTCCTGTACATCATGGGGAGTGAATAAGAAACAAGAGGGGGGAAGAGATAACCTGGATAAGTCTTCCCTTATTCATTCCCCTAAACATTTCTGGTGTACCATCTTACCTCACAACTCCTATCTCCCACTTGATCTTGATCCAAAAGCCATGTTATCCCACACCTCTTCCCTTTATGACATCCCACAGGCTTCTGTACATCATGGTGAGTGAATAAGAAACAAGAGGCGAGGAGAGGTAACCTGGATAAGGGGCTTCCTTGGGATGTCATAAAGGGAAGATGTGTGGGAGAACATGGTTGTTGGATTAAGATCAGGTGGGAGACAGGAGTTGTGAGGGAAGATTGTACACCATAAATGTTTAGGGGAATGAATAAGGGAAGACTTAGCACTCATTGCCTACAAGAGATGAAAAAACGTTTCTTGTAGCGGAGGAGACGACAGTAAGAAGCTTTGAGAACTTGGTAGGAGGGGTGACCATGGCTGAAGGCATGTTGAAGCTGGTCGTGGAGGTGCTGGCAGTTATTGTCATACCTCTGGTTCATGGGATAGAACCTAGGATTTAGGGGAAGGGGGTGGATCGAGTTGAGTGGGGATAAGTTTGAAGGGAATTCTCCCAGATGATAGAAGAAAGACAAGTGTACTTGGTAGAGGCGGAATCAAGGGAAGCAAATTGAGACATGGAAGGGAGCATTTGATGAAGGTGGTTAGGGTCCCTCAACAAATAGAATATTAGTTTGAGGCAATGTGTTAAAACTCAGAACTAGGAGTCGAACTGGTCGAGGGTCAACTCAGACCGACACTGGAACCGGTCATGAACCAGAGCGGTTTGATTGCAATGATTTAGACTTTTAAAAAATATATCACAAATTTCAATTTTAATAAAAAAATATAATTGATCCTTAAACACAGAACGTGAAAGTCCTTGGCACTTCTTTTTGCATATGTGGTGAGAAAAGACTGTGTAAACGAGAATGAAGGTGTTGACTGCCCATTATCTCGACCCCAAGCTGTCTCCCTTTGTGTAGCCATGCGCCACATTGTTAGCGCCTTCACCATTGTTTTGGCACCCGATTTGCTTTCTGCAGAAGCAACACATCATCCGAGATTCAGTCATGAACATGAATGCGAGCCGAAATGGGAGTCCTCTCTTTGTTGGGGAAGGAGTCATGAACACGAATATGAACTTGACCATCGAACTCGAAGACAAAGTCCCTGTGATAGAGGAAAAAGGTGCAAATTCAATCAACCTTCGTGGATACGCTTGCCTAGTATATGCAACAGTAGATTTCAAACAAAAACTTGCATAGATGGTGGAAATAATCCAAGTTTCAATTAAAAATTTGTTCTTATTTTGATTCAAAACGTTCACGAAAAAAATATATTAGTACCAGATTAATCTAGAAGACTCGACCGGTTTTTGATAGGCTCAACCGGTTTGGACCAGTTCGGTACTAGACTGACCGATTCAGGCATCGAGATGGTTGGTTCAGTACCAAACCGGTCCTTGGGCCAAGTTTTCTTCCAATTCAAGGTTGGATATGGTTTGACCAGTCAACCCAGCTGGTTCCGGTTTTCGCCAGACCCGTTTTTAAAACATTGGTCCGAGGTGGTGGAGGGGGGCTCGGTGGTTGGGGGTTGTCAATTTGAAGGGAGAAGGAGAGGAGAGCATGATCGACCAAAGGGATGGGGATTACACCGAATTGATGAATGAAGGGGAGAATGACTTGATTGGAAAGGACATAATCCACTACGCTTTGGCCACCACCGTGAGGCTGACAAGTGAAAGAGGGGGAAATTGGGAAACAGGGTAGGTTTCTAAGGATTAGTGGCTCATGGGATTCTCCAATCCGTAGGAGGTGCCTGTCGTACCCTTTCAGAGGTCCCAAAATATCATTAGATGAATGATGAGGTCCCATAGAAGCTAGATCAATCTCCTGAACACAGAACACGTCTTCAGAGCGATCATGTAGAGGGACCTGGAGGGCTCTGGTGCAGGCATTAAAGTTACCCAATAGGATGAGCTCTCGCATTGCGGAATGTTAGATGATGTTAGAGCATAGATTGAAATATGGGTCGTTGTCAGGTTCGCCATGGATGGCGAGTTGGGATGAGGCTAGGGGAAAGTAGCAAAATGCTATGAATACATCTTTGAGGGGATGGGGTAATCTATTGATTCAGACACACATAAACCTAGCAAACTCATCCATTGTGACCAAAGAAACTCTACCCCGAAGAGACTCTTGCACTAAGCATGCCACACCTCATGAACCTCAGACCTCACCTGAAGGCCGAGTTTCCTAACAACATGCAAACAACTAGTGATAACTTGTGATATTTGGAAGTGGCTTGGCTGGACTCTCATGGGTCTGGTTAATAAAAAGGGGATCAAAATAACAAAAGCATCATGTAGGGTGCTCGACGAAGACCAAACAAACGCATTACCATTCTAGCATCCTAGTGAAAGGCCATCCCCAAATCATCTCCTCCAATTGGCTAGTCATTGGAGAACTCAGTCCAAGAACACCGAAGAGGCGGGGAGTTAGATAATGGCCTAGAGCTCTTGGATGATTGCCTATTTATCTTCCTGTTGAGCTGCGACAACAAGCTCACTAGAGCGTTTTAGCTCTGCCACCTAGGATCTTGTAAGATTGACATCTAGAAAAATCTTAGTAGGGAGAGAGAACAACCTATGCTTAGTGCAAAGAGCCCGAAGTCGGTCACTTGTTGATTTGAATTGGATAAATTGTGTAGAATCATGACGAAACCAAGCCCTATCAAGGGGAATGTCGGTAAGCTTGAGGTAATTTTGGAGGAACATAACACCCTCTTGTAAGGGGTCTCTGGAAGGAGAGGTGACGGAAGCCCTCTAACCTTCAAATTTAGTTCACGAGCCCTTCAGTTTCTCTCTACAAGTAGCTTAGCTTGCACAACTGTAAGGAGACGAGGGGGAATTCTATCCTCGCCATTGACGACCTCTACCCTAGAATTGATATGTGTCTCTCTCCCTTGTTTGAGAGTGGCATGGTATTGACAAATTTCCTCATATTTGCTTTTAAGGCAATAATTTTAGTATGCAAGGTATCAATCAAGGGTTGGAGAGGTTCTTGCACTTTTTGATCATTCAGTGGTTTTTCGAGGGATAAGTTTTCCAGTTCAGCTCTGCTTACTTGATTCGAAAGAGTCATCATAGTTTGATGGGCTTGTTGCATGTTTGAATGACAATTGTGAGTTTTGGATTCTAGGGATTCCATCCGTTTTAGTAGATTTTTAATTTGTGATGTCCGGAACGAGAAGTCGGCTCCAAACATGTATTTGTGTGACTATGAGATTTCTCTCTTGTTCTTGTTGCATTTATTGAGGTACTCTAGATGCCCCCTATTGTAAAAGTTTGTCTTTGAGGATACCGTGTCTTCCGATTGACTGTCCCCCATTAGTTACTTTCAGTTGGGTTTGAGACCTTCCCACGGAAGCCAAATCCTTCAGGAAAGAGATCATCATAGGAAACCATGACAAATGTAAGCCTTTTGTTTCACGAATCTTGGATCCATTTTCTTTGTACATCTCTTTCCTAGATTGAATCTCCATCTTTGGAGCTCGCTTTTTGTTTCTTAGGTTAGAATCATATTTTTTTTTTCTGCATCTTGTTTTTCATAGGATCAACTTTAGTGCTCTCACTTTGTATTGACAGTTTGGTATGAAATAGTCCCATTTACCTAATTTTGTTGTCATTCATTGGACATTAGTAAAATTATCTTATCTTATCTTATCTATCTCTCACGTGTTCTGTGATGTAACCCTATCTAGTCGTTCTAGCTTTTGGAGAATCTAAAAAGCTTGATAAAAATACTAGATTGTCACAAAATACAACCAAGTTGTCGAAAGGAGTTGAATTGTTTAATCAACTTTCATGTTTATGGAGCCATCAAGGAGTTGCGCTATCAACACAATAACCATCAAATACCTTGAGGTTTATCTATTCAATTCATCATCCTTACTAATTGTTCTAGAATTCCTTCTTAGCATTTCTTCTTCCAACATGGATACATGCAAAAAATAAAACAACTTTAGTTTGAGAGGGGATGGATCTAAATATTGGGGTTTATAAAAGTTAATTTATAGTTAGACACTTACAATTCAATACAAATTTTCTTATATATTTTAGTTTTCAGATCAAGCAAAAGATTAGTTTGTTTGTTTGATTTCTTTGATTAGGACGTTAAGCACGAATATGCCATTAGGGAAATGCTTTGGTTTCAATTTTAACACTAAAAAACAACTAGATGCAATGGATGAACAAAAAACTGTGGGGAATAGTAAAAGATACTGAGCAATCATTTACAAATACTGATAAATTATTGGAACGACAAAGTAGAGATGATAAAACTAAACACATTATGGTGTTGCCTTCTCAAGTTTAGAGGTATATTATATAGATCTAGAAAAGTCATATGAGGAAATTTGGGATAATTTGAATTCATTGTTTGGAGCAAAAGTGGAGAACACAAAATTTTCTCTGAAGCTACAATTATTTAGCTTCAAGCTTCCTGCTGAAGACACTATGTCTAACCACATAAGCTATGGTGGAGAAAGAGAACGCCAAAGCCATCTTGTTATATGGTTTGCCTTCTAAATACAATAGTGTTATTTTTACTCTTAGTTAATGTCTTCACAAGCTTTGGAAGACATGATTATTTCCCTCTTAGTGGAAAAAAGCGAACCATTGCAAGCGATACAAAAGATGATCCTCAACCTGAGACTGCATTACATCTCAAGATACAATTGCATAAGATCAACCAAGCACAAGGGGGAGATGGAATGTTATTATTTCAGGAAAATGGGCCACACAACTTAGAACTAGAGATTTCAAGCAAATACTGTTCTCAAGGGAAAAGTCAAGTACAAACCACATGTAACCTAAGTAACAGGATACTTCCAAACAAGGGCTGTGCCCTGTATTCCACGTGTCGGACACGACACTTTCCCTAATACGTGTCCGACACCAAAATTGTCGTGTCCCGAAATCTAGACACTTTCCAGCACGTGTCGGACACATGCCAAACACCTGCCAAAAGCATGTCCTGATTTCTAGACATGTGTCATGTCAAAAAAGGGTATAGAGGAGGAGGATAGAGGAAAGAGCTATGACAATAATGCTAATTTTTACATGGAGCAGCAAGAAGATGATTGACAGTGGCTAGTACCATTGATGAGCTATGATATTTTTCATTTTGTATTTTCATTTTGTATCTAGTAGTACTGTAGATACTAGACTTAGTACTAAGTAGTATCTACTCTATTTTGTATTTGTCGGTGGCATTCTCTCAATATCTATGTTAATACATTTTGATTTTTGTGGTTTAATCAGAAATATCAAATATGCAGTTTATGGTTCAAAGTTCATGATTCATTGCTAATTTTATTATTGATTCATCATTGTCATATTTCAATTGAATGATATTATGATTGATGTACATTGTATATACTTCTAGTTTTAAAAAAATGTAGATCTTTATGTATTTTTTTAATATATATATATATAGAATTTTTTAATATATATATATAAAACATGTCCCCCGTGTCCTATTTCCGGGGTCGTCGTGTCTCGTGTCGAATACTCATTTTTTCGTGTCTTCCCTGTCCCGTGTCTTTGTGTCATGTGACTTAGCATGTAACTAATGGAGACTAGATGCTATCAGTGGTGATGACCTTTTTCACCTTATTGAAAAAGGTCATTTTATTCATTTTAAGAAGACCGCACTTTGAAGATAGGAATAGATCTAGTGTTTTGAGACATATATGTGGATTGTTGTTCAATAATTGGCTTATGAGACATGCATGTGGATTTCTATCTAGAAATTTAATTTGAGAGTTAGTGGAAATGAAATTTGGGAATTCGTGAATTAAACTTGAGAGCTACCTTTATGATTTTTACGAGGCAACTTGATAGAGCTCTGCCTAGTCCAAGAATTGTTTTAACAAAAGAAGCTTCGAAATGTTAAAGTAAAACTTAGCTTTATATAATGGTCAATTAGATACTAGACTTGGGACTTAATAAACTCACTTCAAAGTTAATATTATTTTGTGCTTTGTTGTATTTCTCTGTCTATCCCATATTCATAAAATGGATTCACTTGACCTAATTGTAACCCTATACGAGAAAGCTTTCTCTTTCTCTTCTATGCAATACATTACAATAACTCTTCTTAGTTATTTCTTGGTTTCTTGATGTACCCGATTTCTGTGATATGGTATCAGAGTTCAGTTAGAGCCTCGAAGACATGGAGAGTGTTTTCGCCTGATACGCACCTTGGGTAACGTGGCATAAATCTTCAAGCTACTGGTTGCGTCCTTGGGGGTAAGTCACAAGTTGAGATATCATCACTCAACACTCAACTCTTCCGTCTAGGTCAACTCCTAGTGAAGCCAAGGGGGGTGGTCCCTAATAAAAGAAACTACGCTAAGTTACGAAAATGAATTTATTCTAGGAGTTTGAAACACTGAACAAGAAAGCAACAAGACCAAGTTAAAATAGCAGTATGCAATAAAATCAACAACGACACATAAATTGATTTAAACAACACATTTGCAAAGATAGACCCATGCCGAAATAAGTTAAATAATTGTCGCTGAAAGGAGATGTGCAATACCTCTTGACAATTTTAAATTATTCGATGAGTGGATTAGAGAAAGGTTAATTCTTGTTTGGTCCACTTCGGATTTTATGCTTGCTAGTAAGTGCATAGCAACAATACCAGGTGTCCAACGGGGTGAGACATGATGTGGTTAAAGTAACCCTTTGGTTAAAGTAACTTGGTAAGTTCAATGCAAACCGCTTACTATTGACATTAAAACTTGGGTGGATTTTCCTATTAAACCAGGCGCTAAAATCCCCTTTCGGATTGTTCCAACGATCAGGTAAATGCTTGCAATGGACAAGAACATACGGGGGACCAAGCCAAGGTTTGTTACTTCTTTGTTGCAAAATGAAATAACTGAAAGGAAGCTAACTTAATCTAACTAAGCAGATAAAACTGAGCTAATAGTTAGTAAATCCAAAGCAAAACAAAGCAAACAGGGAAAAGGGTTCACGCCACAAAAATGATGCAAGTCCCCCAGGGGGGATGAGATGTGGGCGTTGGGTAGCCCACTTGCTTTTATTATTATTTTTACAATTTATGGGTGGATGCCTTTGGTCCTTGATAAATCACTATCCAAAGGCTTACAAGTTTCATAGATTCGATTCCAAGGAAGGTTGGGTGCTCTTGGGGTCTCGGATGGCCTAAAACCTCGAATTTTCGGCAACGCTTCCTCTTACCTGTTTGTCAAAAAGTAAAACCAGCCACTTGAAAAGCATTAAAATGCTAGATAAAGCGTTAAAAGCATAAGATCCTACATGAGTATTTAAAAGATATAAAATTTTATGAACTAAGTACTTAAATAGGAAATCGATCTACTAAAGATAAGGATTGAATAACTAGATTTAGTTAATAGAAAGCATACTTAAACAAGGTAGCTTTAGATCTTCTAAAAAAGAGACTAATTAGCTAAGCATGCAAGATTGTAACCAAAGAAGAATTTAATTTTAAATGAGGGAGAGAAAAGAACTGAGAGCTCAGGAAAATTTGGGCCGTGGAGTCTATTGGTGGAGAGCGGAGGGGCTATACTTTTTCATAAGTGTTTGAAGATGGGGAGGATGCTTACTAGCTCAACTCCTTCTTCAAGCTAGGCACTTGCAACTACTCAAAGATTCGTGCACAAAGAGATGGTTAAACAAAGGTGCTGTCGACAACAAAAACTTGAAAAGCATGCAATTAATCCAAAATTACATGCATCTCTAAGAGATCTACAACAAGCAAGCAGTAAGAGCATAAATCAAGCTAGAATAATCTCTTATCCTACTGGGAGACAACTCCCTTTGCAGGCCCGCAGCTAACAAAAAATACACAAAATAAGTAGCAAAACAAGTTACCTCATAAGCAAATCAATGTTCATTCGGTTTTCCTCCAAATCTTTTTATTCCAACAATTACTAACAAATTACTAGAGCAAAGCTTCAACCTTCCAGTCCTTTGGCCATGAGAAAAAGAGAGGCAATGCCATGCTTAAAAAAGAAATAGGTGCCCAAGAGGGCACACCCTTCAAGAGGGAGTTAACTAGGGCGAACTATAGTTGAGAGGGAGTTCGAGGAGTGATTTGAGAGATAGAGAGTGAGTTGAACTCCAGAGGAGGGTGCCACCTCTCAAGTGGTGCGCCCCTCATTGGGATTTCCATCCATCCACCATTAATTCGCCACCTCAAGAAGTCCTCCCTCATTCTGGAGATATGCATCCCCTTCAAGATGGAGTTAACTCACCCTTGAAGGATTTGATTGATTCAACCTTCAGTTAACTTGATTTGATTACTGATGAGCTTTGCCACCATTGAAGACATGCCTTCTACATGTTCCCTTTAATTTTGGGATGCCAATTTTGCCTTTATTATGTCTTTTTTGGCCATTTATTTGGTATTTTCGGCCACTTTTGAGAGAATATCAAATTAAGTGATAATTTATCACTAATTTGAGTCTCAAAGCGGGTACATAGGTAAAGTGGGTGCTCTGAGGTAGAAAATGAGCACCCCACGACATATTTGACCCCTTAGTACCACTTTTATGACTTAGGTGGTAACGGAGAGCATGAAGAGCTAGGGACTGTTGTCGATAAAGACGGATGAAGGGATTGCTAGCACAACACGTCAATGAGTTGAGAAGGGTTTTGTTGAAAACAAGTATTGTTTTGATAGTTTTTTTCATTTTGAGGTAACGAAATTATACGGATTTGTGTGATTCTACAAAATTGTACAAATTGTACGGAATTGTATGGATTTGCACGACAATACTAAATTGTATGGAAGGCATGGAATTGTTTGGACTGTAAATAATTGTATGGAGTGTACATACAATTTTTTTTTGGGAGTAGAAATCGATCTATAAGGCCCTGTTTGGTAGTTTATTAACAATTTCAAGAAAAAACTTATTGTTGTGGTGTTGTTTTGTGTTTCAACAGATCTAAGCTTTTTGAGCTGTTTGAAGTAGATCTACAGAGATTTGTTCATTTTTCCACTCTTTGATGGTAGATCTGAGATTTAGTGGGCTGATTTTCAAGCTGATTCATCAAAATTTGCATGTTTTACTGTTGTTGGTGGGTAGATTTGGATATATCTGAAATTTGTGTGTTTGAGCAGTAATATGTGGTTGCGACAGTGATTTAGAGCCAATATCCAACAATCTTGCTAGGTATTTTTCAGCATTTTACTTTGTTTCAGTTCATTTTAGTGCATTTGTGACTTACCATTATGGCCTCGGTGACCAACATCATCTTGTATCCCAACCATAGGCTGTCTTGCAAGAATTACAAGACTGGGATCTACACCGGGAAGACTTCAACAACTACTTGGAAGTAGTTGAAAGATTTCCATGAGATCATAGACAAGGGTGTAGCCTTCTTCTTGAAGGATGTGTTGTTCTTGATTACGATGGATGAGAGTGCCTCATTGCAAGAGCACATACTCAAAATCAAGGATATTTGAGAACAACTAGCTTGCTTTGAGCGCAAGATGGAAGAAGACATGGTGGTGATCATGCTAAAAATCCTACCACGTCTTTTGAGTATTTTATTGAGGCTCTGAACATAACCTTTATGGGTGTTGACCTGAAGTTCGGTGAGTTTTGCACTAAGCTCTTACACTAGGACAGATGGAAGAAACAATTTGGTTGTAGCGGCGAGACAGAGTGTTGAAAGCATGCCTTTGCCTCCAATTTCAACGTCAAAGGTAAATCGATGAAGAAGCAAGGTTAGGGTAGTGTAGATGATGCCACACAAAGTAGAAGACCATCACTTTGCCATTGTTGTGGAACGGATGACCATATGAAGAAGTTTGGCAAAAGACATTGGTTGAATAGAAAACCAACCGGGGAGGGCCTTAACAGAAGGATCATTTCGCAGAACATACAGAGGAGAAGTCAACCTTCTATTCACTCATGGCTAAGTAGCAAACAAATTGTAGGTCATTTGCTTGGGACATTGACTTGGGTGCATCTTGCCCTTTCACCAATAGACGGAATTGGTTCACAGAGTACACTCCCAATGACTCTGAATATTCAATGATCTTTGGTATTGGTGCATATTACAGAATCATTGAGAAAGGAAATGTTCAGATTAAATTTGGAGGTAACATGCTCATTTTCCTTAATGCGCATAATGCGCTAGGTATGGAGCTTAATCTGCTACTAATTAGTTAAATTATGAGATATTGTCCCCACTTTGCTATCAACTTTAGCCATCACAAATCCTATGTAGTTGAAAGGGAGACGTAAAAGACCATTGCAAATGGTGTGGAGGATCATGGACTATTTCAACAAGTCGTTAGTGGATAGGTCAAAGATCTTGCATTGGTAGCCAGAGTGCATTAAACATCAATACACTTTGGCACCAACAATATGGGCATCTCAATCTCACCTGTCTCTCTTAGGTGGCTCAAGAGAATTTGGTAGATGGACTTCCAAACATCTAGTAGAAAATTCAGGGAGTATGCAAAGCTTACTAGGTAGGGAAGCAATACAAAACACCATTTGACGAAGGAAAAGCTTGGAGAGCAAGCAAAGTCCTTTAGTTAGTTCAGGCAGAGATATGTGGACTAATGAACTCAACATCAATCATTGGTTCCAAGTATTTCCTTTTATTTGTTGATGACTATAGTAGGAAGATGTGGGTGTATCTTTTGAAGTTAAAATCCGATGGGTTTAATGAGTTTCAAAATTTTAAAGCATTAGTAGAAAAGAATCTGGTTGTTCTATAACCACTTGTAGGTCTGATAATGTTGGAGAATTTTGCTCCAAAGAATTCAAATGATTTTGTGCTAAACATGGGATCCAAAGATAGTACAATACACTTTACTCTCCACAACAGAATCGAGTGGTTGAGAGACGAACCGCATGGTCATGGAGATGGCACAATGTATGATGCAAAACATGTCCGTTCCTTATAGGTTTGGGCTAAGGAGGTGTTCACAACAATATGTTTGATGAAAAAATCTCTAACAATGGTGGTGAAGCAAAACATCCCTTAGGAAGCATGGTCTCGGAGGAAGCCTAGAGTTGATAATCTCAAGGTGCTTGATTCTATTGCATATGCATGGATTTCAGATGAAAATAGAACCAAGCTAGAACCTAAGAGCAAGAAATTGACGCTTTTAGGGTACATCGATATTCATAAAGCCTACAGGTTGATTGATGTGGAACTCAATCAGGTGAGCTTTAGTAGAGATGTTGTAGTTGATGAGGAAGTTGGACTATTTCATTCTTCTTCTTTAGAGTCTAAACCATGGAGGTGCCCATCATAGCTTAGGATTCAAACGTTCATTTTCAACTAGTTCCATCTGAAAAGGAGGAAGATTTTGAACATTCTAACAAGTCTACTAGGCCTACTACAATAATTTCTAATCCATAGAGCCCGAAGCACATTTGGGTGACATAGGTACAAGTAATCCAAGTTCTAGTTTTGATACTAGCTTGGATGAGGAGGTTCCAAAGAAGAGACTCAAGAGGTGGTACAACACCAATGGAGATCTTTGAGCAGTAGAAATGATCAAGGGACAATCATCGAGAGGAAAGACTAAACAAAAACCCAACACGGTTAACTTTTCTCTTATGGCCAACGTTCAAGAAGTGTTTGAACCACAAGTGTTCGATGAAGATAAAGAGAGACTTGAATGATAGAAGTAGATGATTGTTGAACATGAAAGATGGATGGGAAATCAGAATTGTTGTAGTTCTTCCACGAGGGAAGAAACCCATTTGTTGCAAATGGGTGTGCAAAGTCAAGTACAAGGCAGATGGCATAGTTGACAAGTATAAGGCACGATTTGTAGCTAAAGGGCTCTCTCAACAAGAGGGCATTGATTATGAGGAGACCTTTGCTCCTACAACAAAGATGAGCACCCTTCGACTTGTTCTAGCCATGACAATGCGATATTGTTGGAAGGGCTAGTAGACGGATGTGAAGAGCATGTTTTTCAACAAAGATCTGGAGGAAGAGTTCTATATGTATTGGCCGCATGGATTTGAGGTTTTAGAGAAAGAGAACATTCTTTGTAGATTAAAGAAGGCTTTATATGAAGCATTGTCTCGGAGGAAGCGTAGAGTTGATAATCTCAAGGTGCTTGATTCTATTGCATATGCATGGATTTCATATGAAAATAGAACCAAGCTAGAACCTTAGAGAAAGAAACTGACGCTTTTAGGGTACATCGATATTCATAAAGCCTGTAGGTTGATTGATGTGGAAATCAATCAGGTGAGCTTTAGTACAGATGTTGTAGTTGATGAGGAAGTTGGACTGTTTCATTCTTCTTTTGTAGATTTTTAACCATTGAGGCTCCCATCATAGCTTAGTATTCAAATGTTCATTTTCAACTGGTTCCACCTGAAAAGGAGGAAGATTCTGAACATTCTAATAAGTCTACTGGGCCTAGTACAATAATTTCTAGTCCATAGAGCCCGAAGCACATTTGGGTGACATAGGTACAAGTAATCCAAGTTTTAGTTCTGATACTAGCTTGGATGAGGAGGTTCCCAAGAAGAGACTCAAGCGGTGGCACAACACCAATGGAGATCTTTGAGCAGTAGAAATGATCGAGGGTCAATCATCGAGAGGAAAGACTAAACAAAAACCCAACACGATTAACTTTTCTCTTATGGCCAATGTTCAAGAAGTGTTTAAGCCACAAGTGTTCAGTGAAGCTAAAGAGAGACTTGAATGGTAGAAGTAGATGATTGTTGAACATGAAAGATGGATGGAAAATCAGACTTGTTGTTCTTCTTCCACGAGGGAAGAAACCCATTTGTTGTAAATGGGTGTGCAAAGTCAAGTACAAGGCAGATGGCATAGTTGACAAGTACAAGGTACGATTCGTAGCTAAAGGGCTCTCTCAAGAAGAGGGTATTGATTGCCTTTGCTCCTACAACAAAGATGAGCACCCTTCGACTTGTTCTAGCCATGACAATGAGATGTTGTTGGAAGGTCTAGTAGACAGATGTGAAGAGCATGTTTTTCAACAAAGATCTGGAGGAAGAGGTCTATATGTATTGGTCACATGGATTTGAGGTTTTAGAGAAAGAGGACTTTGTTTGTAGATTAAAGAAGGCTCTATATGAAGCATTGTCTCGGAGGAAGCTTAGAGTTGATAATCTCAAGGTGCTTGATTCTATTGCATATGCATGGATTTCAAATGAAAATAGAACCAAGCTAGAACCTAAGAGCAAGAAACTAACGCTTTTAGGGTACATCGATATTCATTAAGCTTGCAGGTTGATTGATGTGGAAATCAATCAGGTGAGCTTTAGTAGAGATGTTGTAGTTTATGAGGAAATTGGACTGTTTCATTCTTCTTTTTTAGAGTTTAAACCTTGGAGGCTCCCATCATAGCTTAGTATTCAGATGTTCATTTTCAACTAGTTCCACCTGAAAAGGAGAAAGATTCTAAACATTCTAACAAGTCTACTAGGCCTAGTACAATAATTTCTAATCCATAGAGCCGGAATCACATTTGGGTGACATAGGTACAAGTAATCCAAGTTCTAGTGCTGATACTAGCATGGATGAGGAGGTTCCCAAGAAGAGACTCAAGTGGTGGCACAACACCAATGGAGATATTTGAGCAGTAGAAATGATCGAGGGATAATCATCGAGAGAAAAGACTAAACAAAAACCCAACACGATTAACTTTTCTCTTATGGCCAATGTTCAAGAAGTGTTTGAACCACAAGTGTTCAATGAAGGTTGTTGTCACCAACCTTGTAGTTGCCAATGTGAGATGGATCCAGAATGGATGGTAGAGGGACAAGCAACTAAAGAGGTGGAACCAAGATTGCTTCGACTCCCAAATGGATGGTTGTCATGCCAATCGAGGCAGTCTTCGCTTTATGTTATCTTATCCCAAGACAACAAAGGGGGAGACCCTGATCTACTCCCGATAGGAGAGATCAGACCTAGACACCAGATCAGATCAAATAGACTTGAGTTACGTAAGGTGTAAGGTAAATGGAAACCCTAGATCTATGGAGCGTGTCACTAAGTGAACCAAGGCTTTGGAAGTGTGAGGTTTGATCCAAGGTTGGGACACAGGTGACCTATAAGGTGAATACTAGATCTTGGGTTGGGGTACTAGCAATAGATGAAGGTATCCGTTGCCTTGGGAAACGTAACCAATGCAGGGAGGGCAAGGACAGGATTGGGGCTATCTGGTATCGATGGACAGACTCGATGGAATGGTATAACTATGTCACGGTACTCGAGTCACCAGGGAAAAAAACATTTCAGGAATAAGAGGCCAAAGAGGGGGTAGCGCTAGGGTTGGAGATTAGTGCCTGTCAAATCTAGGGCAATGGAGTCACTATCTGCCCAGCGTTGGAGGAAACCCACCGGGGAAATAGCCCGATCTACAAACCCAAAAAGGTGTTTGGCAGGAAAAGTCAGATCACGGGAAAAACCAGCAGCAGGATGGCTAGCGCTAGGGTTTGGGAGGTTAGTTTCTCAGATCTAGGGAAACCTGTCAACTTCTAGCTCAATGTTGAAGGTGATTTGGTGAGAGGATGACTCGATCTACAAACCCACGAAGGTATTTTGCGGGAAAAATCAAATCACAGAAAAAGTCAGAAAAATGGTGGATAGCGCTAGGGTTTGGGAGGTCGGTTTCTCAGATCTAGGGAAAACCAGCCACTTTCATATCAACATTGAGGGTGATATGGTAAGGGGATGACCTGATCTACAAAACCCAGCAGTGGTTTGGCTCGAGATCAAGCGGTCCGTTTTTTAGTACTTTTTGGTTTCTCTTATGATAGAATTTTCAGTGTAAAATGAAGAAAAGCAGAGGCCAATGGATTGAGATCTAGAAGAAAGGGACTAACCTGCAGATCTTACCTGGAAAATCTTGTAGATGTCTTGATGATGATGATCCCTGCTATCCCGATCAATTTGATAAGCTTTGAGCGAGTTCTATGTCCAATGTTTTGCCCCAAGGAGTCAATGCGCCCTCTCCTGCACAACAAATGTCATCCATATCAGAGTTGCTACAACATGAGAAAAAAACTAGATGCTACAGAAAAATAGCAAGAAGAAATCATAGATTGCAATGACACTAATGAAAACCCCTCTGATAAAAGCGAAGACAATCCAAGCGAGTTGAGGCCCCCCTGCAAAAACGCCCAAGATGAAGTCGCCCTCCTGTAGACAAGACAAAGATTCCTGAAAAAGATATAGATCTCACAACAATTTCCCGAATGCTAGGAAGCAAAAGACTTTCCAATCACCATCTAAGAACACCAGATGCAAAGGAGATCCAAGAATATCCACAAGATTTTTTTTTCTATTATTCAGATCCAAGAGCCAAAGACCCATACAAATGAGAAGCTCTCTCCTTTAAATCTAAGTCACCTGGTTCGAGTTCGTGTTCGAATTCGACATGAATAAAATTCGGAAAAAAATCGTGCAGCAATTTTTTTGATAAAATTCGTCATTAAATTCGTGTATATATATAAAATAATTACCCAAACTTTATTTTCTATAATATAACTTTTATAAAGTATAAAAATATTAAATATATATTTATATTGTTATATGTTATAAATTTTATTATAAGAAAACTTACAAGTTATGTCTTATAAATTACATTACAATTAAATTAAATCACATTACAAATAAATTAAATGGTATAGTTTTACAAATTACATTACAAATAAATTAAATTACATTATAAATAAATTAAATGGTATAGTTTTACAAATTACATTACAACTTATGTATTATAATATATGTAATATATCAATTAACATGATAAATGTTAAATGTGAGGTTGAAGCTAAGGCTCACGGCTCACACCCTGTAGACTGCTCACAGCCACGGGTAAAGGAAATATCAATCCATTGACAAATTCATTTGGCCCCCGCGGGGCTCAAACCCGACGATAAATATAAAAATATAACAGCTATAGGCTATCATAATCCAAAACTCATATAAACATTGGTCTCGGCGGGGCTCGAACCCGCAACCTTCGGCAAAACTCATATATTTCGTTGGTCTCGGCGGGCCTCGGACCCGCAACCTTCGGCAAAACTCATATATTTCACTGGTCCCGCCGTTGGCAGCCTCCATAGAGCAACTCAAACCGTCGGCGGCCTTCACTCATGATTCCTAAGAACTCGCAGTGACAATCGATGGCTCCAGTGTTCGGTTTAACTGTGGGTTGCAAAAGCAGACTAGGCTTTACGGTGTATTCGCGAGCCGTGAAAGCAAAAAATCATATTTAAACCATTTTTTTTGTCATTTTTAATTAAAATCGACCTTATTTTGAGCCACTTGGAATTTGTCAATCCCTAAAAGTTGAGTTTCCGATTCAATTCGGCGAATTTTATTCGATTAATTCGACAAGCTAAAAAAATCGACAATTTTCGATTTTCAAGGCGAAAATTCGTCGAACGCGGTGACTTAGCTTTAAATAGGAACGAGAGAACCAAAATCCTAACCACTTTTCAAATCAGTGGCTAAGATTAAAAGATACAAATGTCTAATCAGTGGTTGAGATGAGCTCAACATACAATACATGGATCAATATAACAATATAATATAAAAGTGGACTAAATCACTCAAAGAGAGGGGACCCCACTCAACAGGAAATAAATGAAGCACATGGTGGTTCCATGGAGTGTTAACTAACTCCCTCTAGGTGTCCCCATGGCACAATAAAAATAAAATATTTTTTAAATTGTGAAATTGTGCCTCCTTGAGGAAATCATGAGCCTCCCAAAAGATCCATAAAGTATTATAAAATGCCCGAAAAAAATAGGTGTGGGCCCAATCAGGTGCTGCAACTGCTGGAGAAGGTGCAGAGGACATCACTCTCATCATCATGACTCATCCCATGCCATTTCCTTGCCTCAGTAGCCCAAATCGAATTCCTCAGTAGCCATTTAATTATTTTTTAATCTGTCTCAAGAAACGTGAACTTGCCAAAACATCCTCCTAGGGTGCCTGCGTTATCCAATTGAGCCTACCAGGCTCTCTAGGACGGGGGTAATATGGCACAATCAAGTGGCTGGACCCCCTATGCCCCATACAGTGCCCTAGGAGATCCAATAAGATCATCTCCCTGCTCAGACATGACTTCTAGTGAAGCAAAACTGCACCAGAAGAGTAAAATGAGCCTCTTCATCTCTGTAAGTGCTCGAAACTGATAACAACATGTCTCACTGGACTCAAAGAGTCCAAATCCATTTAAGGTATATACTCATACCCATTCCAGGTCTCTGCTTGGTCATCTGCAATATCCAATAGACAAAATAATCACCTGTAAATGACCAGATACTAATAATATAACTCAGCCTGTCATCTATCTGTTGCAAGTCTTAAGAGGCTAAGACATGCTCTACAAGTCATTCAAGTAACAATCATAACAAATAGCAATCATCTCACTGGCGGTACATCAACCAAATACATATATAGGGTTTTATTTATTATTACTTAGACTAGACTTTCAGGACTATACTCACTTCATAGTTGTAGTCAATTTGCTAGTGAAGGGTGAAGGCTAAAATTTACAAGGTTAAGACAAGGTTTAACCACCAACTCAACACTGTGACACTTGGGATATGGAAAGGGAATACTCACTATAACCATATGCTAGACCAACAATCAACAAAGGGGATGGCAGTGCCTCACAAATGGGTGAACTACTTCAGAGGTGCTTACTCACCTTGACAAATGCTCACAATCCAACTCAATACAAATAAGGCTAGCAATTTTTAAATATAACTTTTAGGAACCATTGCTTTTTTGGGCCTTTGATTTTCCATAGCCTTTGTCTTTGTATTTTTTGTATGGACTTTTATCATTTAGGCTTTATGCATTCATGTATGTTGAAAAACACTACTTCTCATGAATGTTTAAGATATTTCATTGCAATACTTTTTCAGAGCCAATTTCATTAGGCTAGCCTTGCATTCATGTATGTTTAAAAACACTACTTTTCATGAATGGGCTTTTTTCATAAGATATTCATTTCATTTCCAAATACCTTGTATTGATGGCAACGCTACTTGTTTTCGGCAAGCAAACACATCCTAGGCAACTCAGAGCCGAGACACAAATAAACAGGGAGGTTTGTTCAACAAAGGCTCTAGCGGGGAAAGGTCCTCCATGCCACAAGTCAAGTAGTAGGTCGGGTTGAAACATAACTGGGAAGGTAATGGATGAGTGGAGACAATGAACAATGAAACCAACACTAGCAAACCAAAACATGGTGGGAATGACTACCTCTATTCTCCCTAGGGAGGGTAAAATTGATGAGTATAGATCAGGAACTTCCAGTTCTGAGTAGGGCATCAATACATACTATAGATACATCCAAGTCCACATATTTATATGACCGCCAGATCATGATACTTAGTGCTAACACATGTCACAAAAATGAGTATAAGAGCAGTGACAACCGTAACACAAATATAATATACACTGAGTCATAAGCATGAAAATAGTCCATTTGAACCAACATCCGTTTAATAAGAATACATTGATGCAAAACTGGGCACTGCTATCTGCTCTTCACATGACTAAATGGCTACATCGGTTCTCAAATATGAGTGTCCTAAGACTCAGTCCTAGCATGGAAGGGTACTATAGCCCACTGATAACCTAATGATCCATCCAAACTGGTCATCTCAACAGCTCATATGTAGGATATCTGGCTGAAAAATGTACTGAATCTGAAAAATAGAATATGGTAGCTCGGCTACTATATATGTGATAACATCTGTCTCCAGCTGGGACAAGTGCTCTGTTGAAAAGAGCGCTTGAGAACCTCAGAATCTCTGGTCCTCGCACTTTGCTTCTCGTATCCTCTATCAGTTCTTCCCGCTCTGCAACCGCTACCAAAATGTCACCGACTACCAGCAAAATGTCCAGAGCTATACCAAACTCATAGACCGGTCGTTAGAACAATATGTGGATAAAATAAAGTACTGAAAATAAGCATGTATAAACTGGAACAAGAGCAAGTAAATCTAATCTATAACCATAACTTTTTAAGAAAAGTTTGATTTTTATTGTGCAGGAAAAGAAATAGAAATCAAAACTATACTAAGAGCTTCAAGAGTGAGCTTCAGGCAAAGATGCAAGATTCTACACTACTGCCGGGAAAGGCTAATTTAGGTCCTATCTACTCTATCCTACTAGGAAAGATAAGATTCATGCAATGGGTGGGAGGTAGTGCTTTAGCAAAAGCCCGTTCACAGGAAGTTCAAATTCATCTCCGTGCAAAGTGTCCAAATAAACTGATCCTTTTCCGGCTATACTAGATACTCGATAAGGACCCATCCATATGTTTTCCAACTTTCCATGATTTCCAGGTTTCTCTTTTACTTTAACCCACAGCAAGACTATATCTCCTATCCCGAATTTTACATCCCTTATTCTTTGATCGAAAGTTCCCTTGACTCTCTCTTGTTCGATGACCATTTTGTCATATGCCATCCTTCTCTCTTCAACAAGTTCCACTAACTTGTCAATTCTTGCTTGAAATGCTTCCTGGTCTGAAGTACATTGCTGCAACAATTCATATATTGGGATCTGCAGATTAATTGGCAACCTGCAACTTTGCCCATAGACCAATTCGAAAAGAGCCTTTCCTGTGATTCTTTTTACTGTTGTTCTGTCTGCCCACAATGCATATTTTAATTTGCTATCCCAACTTCTCTTATTCTCTCCAACCATTCGCTTCAGAAGCTTAATCAAATTTTTATTACTGGATTCAGTGAGCCCATTACCCTGGGGATAATAGTTAGACGAATGAGACAATGTGATTCCATGATTCACACAATAACTTCAAGTTCGATACCATTGGTGTGGCCATGGCCTTGCAATCCATTATCTCGAATCTCTTCAGGATCTCTACTGCATATTTTCCTTGGCTAAGGAAAATCTCATTTGGATTTTGCCACAACTCAAGACCTAAGAAATAGTGCATCATACCTAGGTCTTACATCTCAAACTCAGCGACAAGCTTCTTCTTCATTTCTGCAACGAGCTCCTCGTCACCTGTCAGAAACAAGTCATCTACATACAATAGTAGTATCACGGGTTTTCCATCCTCAACCTTGAAGTAGAGGTTGGAATCAACTTTACTCTTGGTAAAGCCCAAGCTTGTCAGAAATATATCTATCCTGTCGTATCATGTCGTAGGTGCCAGTTTCAAGTTGCTCCACATATACTCTCTTCGTGAGGGGAGACATCTTGTATCACTATGAGCATATCCCTAAGATACTAAGGTAAACAACCCTTCCCATGGATAGAGGCTAAGTGATAATGTCTCTCAATTTGTCTCTGCAATCTGTGCTGTATTCACTCACTCTGAAGCGGAGCTTTCCTGCTCCCTTTGTAACTGAGCATTGTCCTCCCTCTGCATCTTGACATCTTGTATTCTCTGCATCGGGACATTTTGTACCGGAGTGACTGGTAGCCTTCTTTGATCTTCCATGTATCCATCTATTTCATCTTCCATCAAATAGAGATGAACTTCTTTCTCTCAAGGTCACTAGATACCAAGATCCTTCATCTTGAATTGTCGTGCAAGTTCCTCTTGCACCCATCTATGAGTTTCTTATCTTCAACCTTGTAGCAAAGGTTGAGGTCTCATCACTCTAGGTGATCCTCAAGCTTATCATGTAACTGTATGTCATGAGTGCTTTCTGAGCCCGTACAAATCCTTCTTCAATCTGTGCACATTTGGTTCTTTTTAGAGAGTCTTGAATCCTGGAGGTTGCTCGATATACACTTCTACTTCGATTACACCATCTATCTAGTGTAATATCCATCATTAAAGAGGTGTGTTTGGCCACTAGAACATATGTCTTGTCATAACCGACTCCCTCTTTTTGAGAGAAACCACGAACCTTGCTTTGTACTTCTATAGAGTGCTTGATTTTGTAGATGAAGGTTACTGTTGAATAATCATCACTTGTTCTTCGAAACGAGTCTCATAATTCTCTTGTAGGTGATTGCACACGATCTTTCCTACAAGTCAAATTCAGTTGCATGATTAGAAACATTTCATAATTGTAAAAACATATTCATAATGACAAATTCTTATGCATAAAGACATGGGTCATACAGTCATGCAACTATCTTAGCCAATGCTTCAACACAACATTCATCCATATCCTATATACATTCGGTAACTTTCTAGATGCCTTCCCTCTATACCAAAACATAATTAAGAGCATGCACTGCTCCCAACATGTCAACAAAGAAGTTTCATTCTAGATGCCTCATGGAATGTTGTGCAAAACCATAGGCTACCTACCCATCACATGCATAGTAGTAGTATACTATTCATTAATCCATTTACTGTAACATGCATTATACAGTTCCTAAATCTAGGAACATAAATATGTACATAACTGAACAATATCATTTAAAGAATTAGATATACAAGAAAAGACAATTCAGATATTTATCTTTATTTGTTGGGTGGACACCCTCTTGATCTTTGCTCCCTTGCCAGTTCTAAAGCTTGATCTTCTTCAATTTTTGATCTTTTGGAATTTGAACCTTCAACCTCAGTCCTCATGTCTTCTGGATGCATTAGATTCTCTTGGATCTATCTCTGTAGTTTGGAGAAGATTTCTTGGTATTCAAGCTTAGACAATTCTTCATTTGATTCTTCGGAGTCCAACTTGTAGGAGATTCTCCTACCCCTTTTTATTCGAATTCATCTTCAAGTTTCACTTATAAGGTGAGTCCTCATATGAATGAGTATTTGAGATAAACCAAGTATCACTCTACATGAGTGATAGTACTCTACATGAGTGATAGTAACTGCAACATATTCTTCTTCATTCGAACAATATCCTCTGGCCTTCTTCTAAACATGTTTATCGTCCTTTGAGTTATGATTATGATCCCTCTTATTTTTTCCTTTCTTTACTTGATCTTTTGCATGGGGATAATATTTTGCAACGTGTCCCATTTTCTGACAAGAGTAGCATTTGATATTTGTGTAATCTTTCTGGGACCTATGAGTCTTATAATACTTTTTGAATCTTCTAGACTTCTTGAGAGTGTTCTTCCTTCTTGAACTTCTTTTTCTTCCTATGTGTTGCTAACGCTTGGTTATGATCTTCACCCATCTTTTTCGAACTAGCTTCTTCAATTTGATTTCCAATAGCTTCGAGCGGTTCCTTGATCTGGGAGACTTTTGTAAAGTGAGATTGGATGGTCTCTGAAATTTTCACTTTCACATTCTTGAGTTGAGTTCTCACGGTCACCTTCCTATTGATGTTCTTTCCTTCATATAAGATGGGCAAAGCATCAAACATCTCCTTAGGAGTCTTCAAGGAGGATACATGTGGGATCAAGTGATCCTTAATGGAATCGACAATATTTCTCTTGGCTTTGACCAAGTTCTTCTTGTGCTTAGCGTTGTCTTCATCTTCCTCTGGTTCTGCAGCTTCTCCTTTGACATAGTTTTCCAAATCATGTTCTTCTAGAATGAGAAGCACTCTATACTTACATGCCCGAAAGTTGTCAACTCCTTCAAGCTTGTCCTCAATCTTGGTATTGTTTGTCATCTTAAAAAATGAGAACCTCAAATGAAAATAGAGAGACTAGTGCTTACAAATGAGAGTGCTTCAACTGGATGCCTGCTTTAATGCTTTTCTAAAAAACTGCTTCTGGATGACCTAGGATTGATAGAGAAACCCTAATTTTTTGACCTTCGTATCTTGTAAACTTGATTGGAGAGAGAGATGCGCCTCCTCAAAGTGAGTTGAGCAATGTACACTCCTTTTTCTAAATATGTGGACAAAACTGCAGAAAACTTGATGCCTTAGTTTTCCCCCGTTAGTAGTGTTAGGTCAAAAATTGAAAATTCACAGAACTGGAATTTGCCTCCATAGGAAGATGAGCCCTTCTAGGATGAGTTGAATTGTCCTCCTTTTCAAGTTGATCTGTGGAGGGAAGTGCCGGGAACAAGAAGCCCTAGATTTCTTGTTCCAGCAAAAATTAGGGAAAAACTGAAAAATATCAGAATGGACATCTATTTCCACAGAAATATGTGCCATATTGAGCTAGTTACCAAAACATATCTTTCAAGATAAATCCATGGATGGAAAGGACCAAAGTTTGATGCCCTGGTTTCCAACTTTCGTCAGTGACAGCTGCACAAAGTCTTCTTTCAAGATGGCTCTGATACCATGTTGGAATTTCAATATGATTATGTTAGATCTTCAAACAATGTGCTTTGTAACATCATAATCATATGCAATAGGATCACTGAAAGAAAGATAAGCACAACAACACAATAGACACAAAGATTTTCATTTGGGAAACCACAAGGAAGAAAACCCAACAACTTCTTCAGTATACATTCCGTCAACAAGAACAATGCCAAACCAAGATAAGATAATCCCAAAGACAAAAGCAACTTCTTCTCTTCTCCAATGAACCTCTTCTCTCTCTCTCTCTCTTTTGCGCACTTGCTTGAGTGAGTGGTATATCCAAATGTTGGGAGCGCCTCTACTATTTATACTCATCAAGTGAGTGACCTTTTCACCTAACTAGGCCGAATTCTCTTTCTTTAACTGGGCTGACTTCTAGGAAGACACAAAATAACATTTATATAATGACTCTTTTGGTTACTATTGACATGACTTACAATGGAAGGTTTACGTTGATTCTTCCAAGGACTTTTACATGACCAAATACATGAACAACATCCCCCGAAGGAGGTATAACAATAATGCAGTGAAGGTACAATAATAATACAACAAGAATTTCTTCCGAAGTTACACAATCTTCAACACTAGGGAATGGTACAGCACGATTGATAGGTACTTGGTTGAGTAGGGGTTCAAGCGGAGTCCTTCAGTTGCCAGCCTATATGTCAAAAGTAGTGATAATGATATCATCTTAGTAGTCATTTATGTAGAGTACATTATTATAAAAGATAGTGAGGCTAACATGAGAACAAATAGAATGATTGTTTGGCTACGCAGGATTTTACAGGGTCTTGGCACTATTCAGAAATCACCAACTACTTTATGGATCAACTGTCATTCAACAACAAAGATGGCTAAAAATCTAGTATTTCATGCCAAGACTAAGCATGTTGACACCAAGTATCACTTCATCGGAACACTTATCAACAACAACATCGTCAAGCCACTGTATTGTCCATCTGAAGATCAAACTTCAATTATTTTCACTAAACCACTAGGTAAAATAAAATTCACCAAGTTTAGAGACGAATTTGGCATTTGTAAAATTAGACTTTTGGATTAAAGGGGGTAATGTTAACCTAATAATCCTAAAGTTTATTTAGATAGGTATGGTTTCTTAGAATAATAATTTAGATATTTAGATATTTAGGAGATAATTCATCTTTGTCATAGTGCTTATCATTTCAAGGACACATGGCATGTTGAGATAAGGTTGGAGAGGTTATATAAACACAATGCTTCTCACCTCTTTTGTAATCTTTTCTTTTCAGTTTCATATTAATAAAATTGTGTCTAAGGACACTTGGTTAAATTATCACTTATATATTTACTAGGGGATCTGTTAATATATCACTCATATGGTGATTCATTGTGTCTGAGAGATGGTACACTTATAATATTAGTAATAGGATATATTTCCTTTATTTTTCTATCTCCACCTTTTGTGCACCCTGTTTTCCTATAATCTATGAATTGAAGTGCTGGTAATCATTTGAATTCATTTTCACGTTGGGAGTTTTCTGTTTATTTGAGAGATGGGTAAAAATTTGATTGGGATATATGTATAAATATAGTTTGCTGCTCTAATTGATGGACCTTTTATGTTGACTTTCTGCTTTTTCTTTATTGTATAATGCTGATGCTTGATATAGTTTCTTGACCTTTTATTTAAGAGTTGATTAACATCAATAAATTAACGATGCATTTAGACTTTGTTTACTATCAGTACTAAGAGAATCCTTGGTTCAATTGCTAGTCACCCGTGGATGGAAAATCAATGCTTCTTACACCTGAAGAGTCAATTCAAATTCAAGTAAGAGCCTTTGAGTAATATTTTTCAATCCTTTAGTATCTTACCTTTATTATTTACTAGAAAGAAACTTTATGATATATTGATCAAATTAAATTGGTTTGGGTAAATTTAGAATGCACACTGATGTGTTAGTTCATTAATAGCTTGCATATTAGAACACATTTCTTATTCAAGTTCTTGTCCTTACCGCGGTGAATTCAGTTTTAATGTTTCTTTTCAAATTGTCCTTTTTAGTGCCATGATGTTTTTGTTTATTTAATTTCTCAAATTATATGCACATCTTATATCTGGCTTTATGCAGGTCTATTAAGTTTTTATTCTGTTGGGTATCTAATAGATATTTCTTGTGCGATGATTGGTTTCTTGCCAAACCACTTCCTTATGTTGTGAACCCTTTTATTTACTTTTGATGTAGGCATATGATTGACTTGAAAGTTGAAAGATCTTCCCAATCAGTTTTATTTCAAGGAGTGATTATATTTGTATAATGCTGCAATCCTTTTAGTGTCTAGGAAATTGTACCTCTTGTGGCTAGATTTTACCTTTTATGGAAAACCCTGTCTTGACTGCCACTGCCTCATGATGGAACATGGGTTATATTATCATCAAGGTGGCGCTGGTCCAGACATCAAACATGTCATGATCATGCAGTGAAACAGGTGTGCCGGCTGCCCAGAGCATCCCTCTTTTGCTGGCATCCACTGCAACAGGTAGTTATTAAACTGCAAAATAAATTTAGATCATGTCTTCTCTAGGTGCACACCTCCTTTATGCTTCTGGAATTATCTTTATTCAAATTGCATAGACGAAGGTTTTGATGAAACATATACTGGATACTTTGAGTTACTGCTGAAGCTGTTCACCCATAATTTGATGAAAGAATTACCACCCCAAGCAACCAAGTCACTTCCAGAGACAGTTACTCTACAGGATGCACTTACAGTCACATCTATCTCTTCTGGAAAAGGACTTATCAGGTCTGATCTTGTATAGGAAAAGATGTCTTGCCACCTCAAAGATAAATTCAAATGCTCAAAAATGCAGGCCCTGCTTTCTTCCATGCTTCAATCAGACTGTAGTAACTACCTGGAATCAATAAGTGGCACCTAAAAATTACCAGTTTCCTGTAGCTATCACTCGGTTCTTTGATGGTAAAATTTGCAGCAAATTCTACTCGGCAATCTACTCATGAAAATGACCTAACAAAGGTGAACTAGGGTGTTCTCTATATAGGTTCGACATGTCCATCGAGTGTAATGACAAACCAGTACATCTAACAAGGCATTATAGGCTCTAATGTCTCCTTCATTTTCCTATTGTGTCACTTTTATAAATCCTTCAGTCTTATTTCAAGTTGGTCTTAATGGGGGATGTTAGGACATTTAGACACTTCGGAGTTAGTTAAGATCAACTTGGACTTTGGTATATTGTCTTTAGATAAAGTGTGTTTCTTTAGTATGCATCTGTACTTATGTAATCCAATTGTCATGATATGTTTTAAACGTAGAGTTATCTGACGGTTCATCTTCATTTCAATCTTAATGGCTATTGATTTGTGTCTTAACACCCCTCTGGTCCATGATCTCTATTAAAAGAGCATGGAAGGTCATTTGCATGATGATCGATTGTGAGAATCTCATGTGCAAAACACTTTTATTTGCATTAATATATTGCCTCAAGTAGCTGTTTAGTTAGGGTTGTGGAACGTTTCCCTCTCTAAGGGTTTTAACCACGTAAAACATTGGTGTGTTGATTTGTGATCTATTTGTGTGAGCGGTTGCTTAAGGTGTTCGATCTTCTAGAAATACCCTGTTTTAGTCAAACATGGTATCATAGCGCTTATGAAGTCATGCTTCCATTGTTGATTGAGATCTGAACTGGCGTAGTTGTGTGCATCAAAAGATTTATGGATTCTACTATTTCTGTGTATGTTTGGGTTGAGAGAGGTGTTCCATTGCATTTGGAGTGTTGTTTTCAGTTGGAAACACTTTTTGTTTTACTCTAAAAGGTTCTCAATTGCCCAAGATCCAACCATTTTATCAGATCCAGGTGTATATTGTTTACATTTACACATTTTTTAAAAATCTCTCATATTATTTCATATTGTAGCTTGGTTTTCTATTTTATTTGCTGGAACCATTTGGACTATGGACTCTATCAAGGTTTAGGCTCCTGTAATAAAATAAAATATATAAATGTTAAATACTAAATAATAATAAAACATAACTAATAATTAGAAATGATTAATTATCTAATTTTAGTAAAAGACATGCCTTTTCATGTGAAAAGGCACAAGTAGACTTATTTAATTGGGTCCCGATTGTATTGTAAAAATAATTTTTGTATCTTATTCAATTCTGATATTTTATACATTATGTTCTAAATATTATGGACTATTTAATATTCCAGATATCTTAGATAAGTTTTATGTGTGAGCGAACTTTGTTTGGCTCATGTGGTATCAGAGCCTCTTCTTGGGCTTGATTCTGGCCTTTGGCCACAAACCCTTCTCGGAGCTTCTTCGGAATTTGGCTTTTGGCCATAATCTATGACCTTGTTCATGTTAGAAAGTGGCAACAAGGAAGGTCTTCTCGCATTGCATTTGTCCTTGTATGCTAGGAAGACATTAAACAAGAAGCCAAATGTATTTAATGTGATTTTCCTAAGTTTAGACTTAGGAAAATACATTCATTAATCTAATTTGATTTTGACTTAATGGAATCACTTTTATAAAGTGAAAAGTGAAATAATATAAGTGATGGCTAATCTAATCTTGGCCATTGATCTCACTCGAAGATCATATCCATTGATCCATAGTGAGGATTAGGGTTTTCGCTTAGCCATTGAGTTAAAAGGAGATTTGGTGGAGATGACACACACACACAGGAGAAATGCAAACAGAGAAAAGTCAGGAGGAGAAGTTTGCTGAGAAGACAGAGGAACACTCATCTTGGAAATTCGTTGAGTTACCAGGCAAAGCATCAGACCGTATAGATCATGCAGAGGGAGGACCGTATAGCTGGCATACGGATTTCGTACTGCTGACGTCATACTCGTAGGAATCTGTACAACTGGCTCGTACTATGGACGCAGAGGCCGTACAATTGCGCAGAGGTCGTACAGGGTTGCTGGGGTTGTCCAGTGAATTGGTATTGGATCGATTTTCCAGGTTGGGTGGATTAACCGCTGGATTGTAACTGTTCCAAATTTTCTTAATATAAATTTAATATCTGACTGCTGCATCGGTTTTCCCATCTTAGGTTTTATCCGGGGGTTTCCATACCCAAAACACTATGTCTATATTTATGTGATGTTTAGGATGTTTCCCAGTATTTACTTTCCGCTGCAATACTAGTGAAAGAAATTCATGTCTGGTTGTTAGTAAAAATTAAATATACTGTTTAGCCCTAGTTTGAATTTTCAAGGAAAATTTAAATGGTATCAGAGCTCTGTTGAGCTAAATGTGAGAAATTGCAGCAGTATTGATAGATCAGGGGCATATCTATTGAAGACGCAAACCTAGAGTTTAGATCTAGGGTTTGACAGGTGCACTTCACTATGGCTGTGCAGTTAAGAGTTGAGGACAGACTTCGAGGGGCTCAAAACTTTCCTACTTGAAAAGAAAGGATCACAAGGATCCTGGATGTCAGTGATACAGAGGAGCACATTGACTCCACGAAGGTTGCGCCCACAGATCTTGCAGAGTTGGTAACTTGGAAGAAGTTAGACTCCACAACTATGTTGATCATCTTGGATGGGGTGAAGGACCACATAGTCCCTCACCTTTTTGGGAAGAAGACCGCATTGGATATGTGGAAGGATTTGGAAGGACTTTACCAGAGCAAGAACGAAAACCGGAAGATGGTGTTGCAAGAGAGGATGCGTAGTACTAGGATGGCCAACAGTGAAGAGGTGGTGCCTTATCTCACAAGGCTCACACAGATCAAAGACGAGCTTGGAGTAGTTGGCCCTAAGACTGAGGACGAGGAGCTAGTTCATATAGTCCTCAATAGCTTTTCTAAGCCATGGGACACCTTTGTCAAAGGTGTTGTGGCTAGGGCAAAGCTCCCTGATTGGTAGAGATTGTGGGATGAGTTTGTGCAGGAGGAGATCTGCATGGGTCAAGGTTCAGGTTCATCCAGTAGTGCCCCATAGATTGTGGATGAAGAGGCTCTAGCCCTAGCAGGAAAAAGCAAGGGTAAGGCAAAGAAAAAGAAAGGTGGTAAGAAGAACCTTGACATGTCCAAGGTCAAGTGTTTTATTTGCCATAAGCAAGGAGACTTTGCCTCCCAGTGCCCAGATAGGAAGAAGAACAATACCCAGATGGCAGGATCTGCAAAGGTGGAGGAGTTCAACAAAAACTTCGGCGAGGATTTTCGCTTGATAGCTTGCATGGCAAGCACCACATGTAGTAATGTCTGGCACGTAGACAATGGAGCATCTTGTCATATGAAGGGACATAATAGGTTCTTCAAAAACTTGCAGGAAGGTGGATTAAATCTCCACATTGATCTGGGTGATGATGTGCAGTATCAGGCGTAAGGAGTTTGCACTGTTTCAGTTTAGAGGGAGTCTGGCAAAACCCTCAGTTTTACTGACGTATTGTATGTTACAGGGTTGACTAAGAACCTCATATTCGTTTCCGCCTTGGAGGACAAGGGATTTTAGATGAAGTTCCGAGACCACAGGGTGTATATTAGGCCTAAGGGGTTAGACAAGAGTTTGTTTCAGGTGAATGGGATCCAGAGTGGGAAGGTGTATAGACTACACTTTGAGTCTTAAAGGCTCTAGTCAGCAGCAGTAGCAGTCAAGGTGATTTGTGGCATAGGAGGATGGTACACTTACACCATGGAGCACTGAGACATTTGAGACAGGTAGTCATCTGAGTTTGTTAGGTACAGGAGGAGAAGCATAACCACTGCAAGGGTTGTGCATTGGGGAAGAACATTAGGAGACCTTTCTCGCAGAGTGAACACAAGTCTTAGGGGACCTTGGACTTAGTGCATTTGGATGTTTGCGGACCTATGAGTGTCCAATCTTTCAGTGGCTACAGTTACCGTGTCACTTTCATTGATGACTATTCCAGGAAAACCTGGATCCATTTCCTGAAGGCCAAGTCAAAGGTCTTTGAGCGGTTTCGGGAGTTCAAGACTCGTAGAAAACAAGACCGGAAGGAAGATTCGAGTATTGAGGACGGACGATGGGGGTGAGTACACCTCCAATGAGTTCTTGGAGTATTGCTCATCGGATGGGATCAAGGGGCACATAGTGCCTCATACCCCGCAACAGAAAGGATAGGAGGAAAGAAAGAACAAGACAATGGTAGGAGCAGCCAAGGCCATGCTATTTGATTAGGGATTACCACTACTCCTTTGGGTCGAGGCATACAGAACTGCAGTATACATTCAGAACAGGTGTCCCCACACAGCTTTTGGGAGGAGGACACCCGAAGAGGAATTCACAAGCACTAGACCAGATGTGAGCCACTTGTGCATATTTGGGAGTGTCTGCTATTGTCACATTCATGCTGACACTAGGAAGAAGTTGGACCCTTCTGGAGAGAAGGGGTTACTTCTTTGTTACATTGAGACTTCAAAGGCGTATAGAGTATATATTCCTACTCGCAAGGGGATCATTGTGAGCAGGGATGTCTAGTTTGATGAGGACAGAGCCTTGCAAATATCTATGGACTTACCAGAACAGGAGCAACCAACGCAAGACTCGGGGGTCAAGTTGGAGGAGCCGGAGGTACAGGTACAGGTACAGACAAAGAGCACAGCTTCTGGTAGTCGGAGGGAGTCAGGTGGACAGGATCCGTCAGTCATTGACTTGGAGGATGAGCCGCATCAGGAGACAGATATCTTCCAGCCGCAACAGGTAGACACTAGGCCAAGGCCTTAGTGGTTTAGGTCCACAGTTCAGGATTCGAGGCAGGTGAATCCTCCACAGAGCTCCATGAGACGGAGCAAACCACTAGAGAGACTTAGCTATATGGCACTGATGACGGAGTTGATTAACTCTGAACCTTCCAATTTCGAGGAGGTTGCACAACATGATGTGTGGCAGGAGGCCAGGGTTGAGGAGTATGACTCAATCATGAAGAATCGGGTATGGGAGGTTGTGCCGAAGCCAAAACATAAAAAGGTGGTGGGATCTAGATGGATATACAAGGTGAAGCATGCAACGAACAAAAGCATGGAGACGTACAAGGCACGCTTCGTGGCAAAGGGGTTTTCACAGGAGGGTATTGACTATGAGGAGACCTTTGCCACTATTGCCAGATATTCTTCTATTCGGAACATTATCTCATTAGCAACAGAGATGGGTTGGCGTGTCCATCAGATGGACGTCAAGACTGCCTTCCTCAACGGAGTTATAGAGGAAGAGGTATTCATAGAGAAACCAAAGGGGTTTTGATGTGGAGAACAGGGAGACACATGTATGTAGTTTGCAGAGAGCTCTTTATGGGCTCAAGCAGGTACCTCGGGCATGGTATTCAAGGATAGATAGCTATTTATGGGAGATGGGATTCCAGCGGAGTGAGGTAGACCACAATTTGTACTTTTTGTCAAGTAAGGTGCCTCTCATACAGGTACTATATGTAGATGATATCTTTCTTATAGGAGATGAGATACTAATTAACGACTGCAAGTCCAACCTTGTAGTTGAGTTTGAGATGAAAGACGTTGGGTTGATGCATTACTTCCTAGGTTTGGAGGTTTGGCAAAGAGACGAGTGGTTCTTCATTGGACAGGGGAAGTATGGAGTGGAGATCTTGAAGAGATTCAGGATGGTGGATTGCAAGTCTATGGCCATACCTCTAGTTTCCAACTGGAGGAAGATTGATGCATCAGGGTTAAACGAATTTGATCCTACATTGTATCGCTAGCTTATCAGATCGCTCATGTATCTGATAAACACACGACCAGACATTAGTTTCGTAGTCAACTCTTTGAGCCAATTCATGGTGGACCCTCGGTGAGTGCATTGGATGGCTGCAAAGAACATACTTCGCTACATCAGAGGTACAGTGGAGTATGGGTTGGTTTATGAGTTCAGGGGGAGTGTACAGTTAGCAGGCTTCATAGAGGGTGACTGGGCAGGATGTGTAGAGGATCGGAAGAGCACTTCAGGTTGCTGCTTCAACATTGGATCAGGGGTTATCTCTTGGTTCAACAGGAAGCAGAAGTCAATTGCATTGAGCTCGGCAAAGGTCGAGTACATGGCAGCCAATATGGCATGGCAGCCAATATTGGCATCTTGTGAGGGAATGTGGTTGAGGAAGTTGCTTTCAGGGTTGTTCGAGTGTGAGCTAGAGGCTACAATAGTTCATTGTGACAATCAGAGTGGCATCAGGCTATATGAAAATCTAGTGTTCCATGATCGGAGCAAACACATAGACATTCGATACCACTTCCTGAGAGACTGTGTACAGAAATGAACCATTCAGTTGGAGTACATTCAGACATATGAGCAGGTGGGGGACATTTTCACTAAGGCACTTTGTAGGAAAAGTTTTGTGAATTTCACAGACAAGTTGGGGTTGCTATCGAATCCATTCCTCGTTGAGAGGAAGTGTTAGAAAGTGGCAACAAGGAAGGTCTTCTAGCATTGCATGTGTCCTTGCATGCTAGGAAGGCATTAAACAGGAAGCCAAATGTATTTAATGTGATTTTCCTAAGTTTAGACTTAGTAAAATACATTTATTAACCTAATTTGATTTTGACTTAATGGAATCAATTTTATAAAGCGAAAAGTGAAATAATTTAAGTGATGGCTAATCTAAGCTTGGCCATTGATCTCACCGGATATCCATTGATCCATAGTGAGGATTAGGGTTTTCGCTTAGCCATTGAGTTAAAAGGAGATTTGGTGGAGATGACACACACACATAGGAGAAATACTGACAGAGAAAAGTCAGAAGGAGAAGTTTGCTTAGAAGATAGAGGAACACTCATCTTGGAGATTTGTCGAGTTACCAGGCAGAGCATCGGACTGTACAGATCACATAGAGGGAGGATCATACACAACAGAGGAGGACTGCACAACTGCCGTACGGATTTTGTACTGCTGACGTCATACCCGTATAGATCCATACAGCTGGCCCATACTGCTGACGTAGAGGCTGTACAACTGCACAGGGGTTGTCTAGTGAATTTGTAGAGGATCGATTTGCCAGGTTGGGTGGATAAATTGCTGGATTGTAACTGTTCCATATTTTCTTAATATAAATTTCAAATATGACTGCTGCACCGGTTTTCCCATCTTTGGTTTTATCTGGGTGTTTCCATACCCAAAACATTGTGTCTGTATTTATGTGATGTTGTGGATGTTTCTCAGTATTTACTTCTTGCTGCAATACTAGTAAAAGAAATTCATGTGTGGTTTTCAGTAAAAATAAAATATATTGTTTAGCCCTAGTTTGAATTTTAAAGGAAAATTTACAGTCCAAATTTCTGCTTTTGGCCACAAACCCTTCTCGGAGCTTCTCCGAAACTTGGCGCGTGATTTTTTTTAATTCAGGCCTTTGGCCAAAAAAAATTCAGTCAAGTAAATAAAATAATAAAAAAGGAGAAAAGAATAAATTATTTCCGTTGCAAATAAGAAGACACCAATAAGTAAGAAAAAAAATATTACAAAGAAGAAGTGGGAAAAAGAATTGTCCGCAAGTGAAGGAAAAAAAAAGTTAAAGAAGAGAATTCATATAACCACACATGGTTTATGAGGTTGCACATTGTTTTTACTTACTGTTACACTGCACCTGTACCCAACGCACCTTCAAGTGTACCCCAGGGAGAGGGCCAATTTTTTCGACCAAGAAGGGTGTTTTCGAGCAATGGTGGTCATGGCTCAACCCTTTGGTTCCTCCTTTAGGAGTGCTATGGCTTAATGGCACTGCTAACTGCCCTTTGTTGGAGTTTTTAACCTTGGGGTTGGTGTCTAGAGCTCCTAAGGGTTGACCATTGGGTCACATGGCTCCATATCCTATTTATGTGCTCTAGTGGCCCCTGCTTCAGGCACAAGGCGTTCGTCTCCCTTTGCAGCCACTTTGGACATGTTCTTGGCCATTCAGTCAATGGGCACTTGCTCTCGATGGCTTTATCTCCTTAGAGGAAGACATCCTTTGTTCCAGGCCTTTTTGATGCTTTGAGGAGGGTGTTGAGGGATTCTTTTGCATTCTAGGGGTTAGATTGGGTATAATGCCCTCCCTCCAACTCGCTCTAGCCTTTCGTTCGGAGTGATTCGCTTATTTGAGCGTATTTTGGCACCTGGGGATACAAATACCCCAGGTAGCCTACCTTGAGCCTAACTTAGGCCATTATTTATTATTACCTTATTTTAATTTTAAGTTGACATTTTATAATTTCAAGTTGACTTATTTTAAGGCATGTAGGCTTGGATATTTTGTAAAAAGTGAGTGTGAGATCATATAAATAGATCTCCTCACTTTCATTTTAAAATATAACTTATGGGATAATACACTATGTATCTATTTTACCCTTCTGGGGCTCTTTGAAGGGAGGCACATCTCTAGAGGAAGATTTTTTTCTAGGTTTGATAATGAGGCTTGGTGTTTCTATTGGTTTCATACTCTTCATTAAGGTGATGTTGGATTTGTTTGCTTAACACATGCACAAGGGGTTATCTAGGATTACATCTTGATTGCTCTTTGCTATTGGTTTACGAATGATGTTAGGTACGTCCTCCCCAGGAGTACCTCTAGGGGTAGATCCTTAGAACTCTAGGATTAGTAGTAAACCTAGGTTAGTCTCCTCTAGGTTTTGCTAGTCTTTTCTTAGACGCCCTAGGTCAGGGTAAGGTAGAGCTAGGGTTGTCCCTTAGGTTTTCACCTTTGCAGCCTGCTCCAAACTCATCCCAGCACCTTCGCTGCTCTAGCCATGAGGCCTCTCACTACCTTCGCTGGTGCTTTCCACTACCTCCCAGCCCTTGACACAGTCCTAAAGTCTTCCTTTTGGGGCTCGTTGCTATCCCACTAACCCTTGCTGCTGCTTCTATCCCTCTCTTCTACCCTCGATACCCTCTCTTCCACACTCGCTGGAGCCTTTTATCTCCACTAGCACCCTTGCTGCTACATCCAAACCCTCGCTACCCTCCTCAGCTACCCCGCTGCTGCTCCTAAAACTTGCCCTAACCACCTCGGGCTGCTATTCTTTCCACAGGCTCGCTGTTATAGCAGCCTTACCATCCTACCTCACGGTTTGACCCCTTAAGCCCTTTCTTTAGGCTTTGCATCACCCCTCAGGCCTGTTTTAAAATCAGCCCTAGGGCTGCTTTTTCTTCCTTCCCTCTAGCTACTGTAGCAACCCTTTTCCTTACCGTCCACAGTCACCTTGTGTGGTAGCCTTCTCCTATCTACAGGGCTGCCCTTTACAATGGCAGCCCCCTCATTTACCCACACATTGTTCTCCTAACACCTGCACACAAACAAGCAAAATAGTTAGTATATTCTCTAGTGCTAAGTGTGTTGTTTTGACATATTTCACCTTCCATATATAGTCTGCGAAGTCTCATGAATTTGGTATAATAGCTTGGCTTATTCTTGGTTACATTGGTTATAATGAACACTTCTTTATGCTAGTGTTATTAATGCTAATGATGCCAACACTGCTGTACTGATATTACTGTTGGTACAAACGATACTAATACATACTGCTGTTTATATTGTATCTTAATTAAAGTCTGAAACCTATGGTTGTATGCTAGAAGAAGGATGATGAGTATACTACGCTAGTGCTGCAAGAAACATGACCGTGGCTAAATAACTGATATTTATATACTGCTGTTGTCATAATTACCAACTTTATGCTTTTACTGCTATATTCATGTTTTAGGACAATGATAAATATTTGATCAATAATTGCTCTTATGCTTGTTGGTAACATTGGGGAATAAGTTAAACATTTGGGAGGGTATATTGCTTCTATATTAACTATACAAAACTTATAACCCCTTTAAAGTTTTCACACCTTTTAGACTCCATTAGGCACTGATCATTGACATCCTCGAAAGAGAACATTTTGGTGTTTAGTGTCCTTACAGGATCGGAATAGGGCTCTCCCCTAGGAAGTTTCGACTTCCGAAGTAGTTGGGGATAAGTGATTAACGTGACAGTGGTCACTTTTCCCACATATGCTTACCGGTGGCTAGGCCTGCCATTTCAACTGTTAACACTTATTATACAAAAATTATGAAGAAGTTTTATAAGGTATGCCGTGAGGAAAAATCATCGTGATGAGGAAGACAATGTAATAAAATAAAATATATAAATACTAAATACTAAATAATAATAAAATTAATAAAAGACAATGTTCCCCCAAAATTCTGGGACGGTGGGACACGGGAGCGGGGAGACGCACATTCGGGACGTGTGGAGACCACAACCAAATTTTAGAGAAATTCAGGGGGGACAGGGGGGATGGCGGGACGCGATGGTCATAAAAAATTTAAAAATATTAAAAATATGAAAAATATAATACCCAACAATAACAAATCATCCCATGCAAATTAGTGAATTACTAAATAGTAATACTACATTCATCATTCTGCAATCATGCAATGTAAATGCAAAGTTCAAACACATTACACGATTCATCAAGATTGTCATTATATTAATAATAATATATGAATCTATGATTAAAATGAACATCATATTTCATGTTTGTCATTTCTAAGTTCCAAGTCTTCGTCATTTGATATTTGATATTTCTGATTTGACTTTTAAGTGATTGAAAAAATGAATCAATGACATTTCATTGTTCAGATTTGTCACTCTCTCCTCATGATCAGTGCTGAATAAACTTTCACAGCTTTGTAAGTTTGTAATGCCAAATGAAATCAGAAATAAATATTAAAGAGTTGATCTTGATAGCTTAGGATTAGGTTAGAAATTAGATTTAATTTTTAATCAATAATATTTTGTTTTTTTATGTTTTAAATTTTAAATTTTAATATATAAGTTTTCTTTAATGGTTTATTTAATTAAACTCTTGTTTCATTTTTAATTTTTTTTAAATGTAGGTTAAGATAATTCGAAAATATCGTGGGGAAGTTTCGAAGTTTTGGGCGGGACGCCCACAAGTCTCGACGAAGTTTCGGAGTTTCGGGTGGGATGCCCACAAGTCTCGACGAAGTTTCAGAGTTTCGGGCGGGATGCCCACAAATATCGATGAAGTTTCTGAGCTTTGGGCAGGACGCCAGGAAGTCCCCCCAAGTTTCGTCAAGTTTCGCTGTCGACCGAAACGTTTCGCTTGGAGTCTCGCCAAGTTTCGCCAAAAGCGAGACATCTCGAAACGTTTCGCATGGAGTTGCGGCGTCCCCAAGACACAAGAAATGTCGAAACGCGTCCTTGATGCTTCTGGATGCGTCCTCGTGTAACACTGATAAAAGATAACTAATAATTAGAAATGGTTAATTATCTAGTTTTAGTAAAAGACATGCCCTTTCATGTAAAAAGGCACAAGTAGACCTATTTAATTGGGTCTCGATTGTATTGTAAAAATCATATTCGTATCTTATTCAATATTCATATTTTATACATTATGTTCTAAATATTATGGATTGTTTAATATTCCAGATATTTTAGGTAAGTTTTATGTGTGAGCGAACTTTGTTAGGCTCAGCTCCAAATGACATTCAACACTTATTTGTGATTGGGATGTTGAGCAAACAATTATGCTATGAGGTGATTACTTTTGAAATGTTGACATAAATTTCCTCTTTGGCCATTAGATCCACAATGCTAGTTCCAGAGTATTAAGTCCTTGAAGTGATTGAAAACTTCCTAAAAATTAAATATTTTTTTTGTAAAATTCGATTCTATATTATATAAAGAAACATATAGTATAGAAGTCATTTGGCAGAGTAGCCATGCAATACCGTTCATGGAGTTTTTCTCTGAGAAATAAACTGAGAGCTAAGAACTAGAACCGGACATAAACTGTTAAAAATCTGAGCTTTAACTCAGCCCAAACTCTCAGTAAAACTCTGATATCAGTCTTCAACATTCATAAAACCAAACACATATCACATGCATGTAAATTTCATGTCTCTGTAAGCTGATATACTGTAACTAAGTAAACTTTGCAGCGGAAAAATTAACTAAAAATCAGCAGACTGTAAACACATTTAAGACACAGTATTTTGGTCAAATTTGACCCTGGAAAAACCCCCTCAACCCCTGGGGGAAAACCAGCATGCAAGAGAAATTTTATTGAGCTTCAGGAAAAAAATCAGACATCAATTTTTAGTCAAAATATAACTTATCTCGACCAACGCAAATAACCCAACAGGCTGCCTTGATTTCTGTGCATGAACTGTCTCGATTTCTGTGCTATTTTTTTCTCAAAAAATGCCGAAATAACAGTCTATATCAGTCCTCGATTTCTGTGCCAGAATGCCCTCGATTTTTGTGCCAGAATAGTCACAAAATCGTACTGTACGGACTGCATTAAATGCAGCCGTACGGCCCTCGAAAACTGTGCCCAAAACTCAGCCTGTACCTTGGGAAACGTGCCAGATTTCTTCCTCGAAATCTGTGCCTGATTTTTCTGGAAAAACGTGCCCAAACTGTCCTGGAAAACCGTGCTGAAACCGTACTGTACGGCTGCAATAAATGAGGCCGTACTTCACCTCGATTTCCGTGCACAATAAATGCTGGCCGTACCTTCACCTAGAAACTTGAGCCAGCAGTTAATGATCTGGGTTTTCGTGCCACTGAAAATCACTCTCAGCTCAGTCTGGAAATTCGTGCCCACACTCAGTCTCTTCAGCAATCTCCTTCAAAATGTGCTTCTCACACTTCTCACCAAGCTCCTCTCTTGGAAATCGAGCCACTCCAAGAATTCTCTCTTGAATAATGTGCCCAAATGAAGTCCTAACACTTTTATTTACCCTATTAGGGTTATTCTCATGACTTTTCACCTTCAATGGACGAGATTAGATCTTGGCCAAGAGATCTATGGCTGGGATCTAATCTCACACTCACTTAAATCTCCTAAGTGAACTTTACACCAAATTTTTACTTTTTGAAAAGTCATATCACCCTAAATATTTAAAAGTACACTTTATGACTTAAAGTCACTTTAAAAACATAATAAAGTGAAACTCACTTTTAAATCATAAAGTCACATCAAAAAGGTACTTTAATAAAAACACATTACTAAAGTCACTTTAAGAATATAAATGAGACTCCAAGTTAATAACCCCTGCACCTAGGCACCTGATGCAGGAGTGCCACCGAGCTATCAAAAACTAACATAAACAACTAACACTGGAGAGTAAAGTTATTAACCCATATAGGGCAGGGTGTTTGACCAAGAAAAAAGAATATTACATAGAAAATGTTCAGAAGCGATTTGAATTAAATATTAGTTTTCCAATATAGTAATTCACAATTTTTATTAAATTAATATATTACATAAAGAGAACAACCACCAATATCAGTTACTTAATATAATAATAATTTTAAAATATTATACTTATAAAATTTTAAAATTTTAATTCATTGTTCATCCTAAATACCTAAGTTACAAGGATATGGATACAGATCCATCAAATTTTTAAAAACCAAGATCCGTATACAGCATGGAAACACCAAGTACAAATGATATAAATAATTTTTTATATATTTTTAAATTAAACTAGCATAAATGTTAAAAAAATATATAACTTTTAAATATATAACTTATATATAAATATTAAACTTATATATATATATATGAAAATATGAAAATATGAATATTGACTTTTTAATGAAAATATGAATATGAAAGTTAAAATCCAATATACATTAAACATTATATAAATTCTATAGAACCTTTATAATTTAAGTTTAAATAAAAACATAAAACCCATATACCATATTCTGTGTCCGACTTCCTTAGTACGCGTGGACCCTCTAGAGAGTAAAATGTAAAACATTTTTGTTGTATTTTGTGTCTGCCTTACTTGGTACGTGTGGACCCTATGAAGAGTAAATGCAAATCGTGTTTGTTGTAAATCATGTAAGAAGCATATCTAACTATTTTAATATAACTCACGTGGACAAAACGATTTAACCCGTGTGATGGGATCTTTCCTAGAAAAGATACGTGGACAAAACTTTAGTTGAAACCTATGTCTGTGGGGTTTTTTAAAGTTACAGATCCGTTTCAAGAGGATCACTTATCATGGATCCATTTCTGCTTGACTGGGTTTGAATTCCCTTTTTCCTGAACTCGTTTTTGCTGTATTTTTGGTGGATCCCGATGGATTTGGATCCGGATCCAGTTCGAAACCTCGGATCCGCGGATCCTGGAACCCTGCCTTGTGGATCCGGTAACACAACTAAATACCTCTACCTCTGTGCGAACTCGACAAATAAGAAATAAGTAGAAAGGGTTTTCTTGACTACGGGTGCTCTATGCTGTGCACCTTGTGCGAACCTGGTAAACTAGAAACAGTGAGAAAACTTATATTTTCGGGTAAGCTGACCAAAGACAAACTCAAAATTTGGAAATTTTGATTTCAAAATTTTGTTTTTTGTTTTTTTGTGTGTAAAGTGCCTTGCAAGACATAAAACAAGGTTTTTTGGGTACATATGTTCTCCAACAACAACACCTCGACCCCCATTCTCCTCCATAATATCACTAAATCTTTTGTTTAACTCACTTGGTTGAATGTTACTTTAGCAAGTAAGAGGTCTTGGGTTCAAGTCCTTTTTGTTACTTTTTGCAAAAGTTCATGTAACTTTGATTTTCAAAGCAACTACATTGTAAAAGTGCTTTCCATTTGTTTTATAAAAGTGGATCACTTATCTTAAAGTAACTTATTTGTAAAAGTGAGCTTATAGGCAAAGTTAGTAAGGGGGAGAATTCTTTGCTGCTTTTTTTACATTAAATAAACTGCTCCCACTGATGTTGATAAGAAAATAAAATGGGATAATAGAAGGGACGAAGCCCGTGGATTAATCGAGATATCCAACTCTAATGAGTTACGATTCCACCTTCAAGGTATTAATGCACCAGATGCGGCTCAAGAAAAGTTAGAAACTGTATTTGGTAAGCATAATGAGATTCAATGTCACTAGCTTGAAACTCAATTGGTTAGTTTAAATCCAAGTGATTTCTCTTGCATTCAATACTTTTTATCTCATTACAAAACCCTTACTCTTAGTTGAAGAATGCAACATAGAAAAGAAAGAAACACAATGCATTTATCATATTCTTTCTAAGCTTTGTTTTGCTAATCTTGTTTTTGTATCTACTTTTTACTCCATCAAAAAAGCTATGGGGTCTCCTTGTAAAGAACCCACTCTTGAAGCCTTTTGTGATTCTTTGGTTCGAGAGCAAGATAAGCTCTTACATCTTGAAGTGGATTCAACACTGCCTACGTCTAGCAAGGCCTTAGTGCCACAACAAAAGGATAAGTCCAAGCATCCCAAGAAGCAACATCCTTGCAACAATAAGCAAAATGAGGGTCCCAAACTCTCTCAGCCAACTCATTCTTCCAATGGTGACAAGGGCACCAAATTGAGATAAGTTGTACTCGGAAACTTGAATTAATTGTTGTACAATTCATTTATGAAGAAATAAAATTACTCTCTCTCGAACAGGTTTTCCCCTTGTGGGTTTTTCCTGGGAAGTTTGGAAATAATTCCTGGGTCTGCAATTTCATGGTGTGAATGTATTTGATTTTCTGCCTTTTAATTGTGAAGTTCACCTTGTGTTTTCAGTACTTTAAATTGTTTATGAGATAGCAACTCACTTGCAACATACAAGTTCATTGGGTTAGGCATTAAACAATTTGAAAACAGACTTGAAACCGGGCTGGGGTTGAACAGTAAATTTTTTTATTTAAGTCCAAGTCTAGTGAAACCGCACGACAAAGTTTCGGTTTTTATTAATTTCATGAAATTGAGATTTGATCATTGCACCGAGAGAAGCCGTGCTCTCCAACCCAGTATGGGGGAGATCCTGTCACGTTAGTCACGTTATGCTAGTTGCACCGAGAAAAGCTAGGTGCTTTCCAACCCAGTATGGGGGAGATCCTGTCACGTTAGTCATGTTATGCTAGCCAACATAAATAAAAAATACTAAAAAATGAAAAATATAAATTACATATCGACTTAAAAAATAAATTTAAACTAGCATAGATCCATTTTAAACCCAAATCTATCAATTACCGAGAGGGATCCAAATGGTATAAAATTGTACACCTCAAGAAATTGGATCCCTCTCGGTACTTGATAGATCCGGGTTTAAAATGGATGTATGCTAGTAGATTTGGATTCCCGTTTGAAAGACAAGCGTGCATGCCAACTTTCATGACATGCCAAGCTATTTTCACCCCCTTTAAGCTCGAGTCTAGTGAAACTGCACGACAGAGTTTCAGTTTTGACCAATTTCTTGGAATTGAAATTTGATCATAGATTTCGATGCCCGTTTAATAGACAAGCGTGCATGCCAACTTTTGCGATGTTTCGAGCTATTTTTGCCCCCTTTATTCCAAAGTCTAGTGAGACTGCACACCAAGGTTTCAATTTTGACCAATTTCTGGGAATTGGAATTTTATAATAGATTTGGATGCCTAGGTTTACTTCCATGCATTCTCCGGAAAGTTCTCTTTGTCTATATGCTATTGAAGCAGTTTGTTTTATTTTTATTTTTAACAGAAACCAGGGAATGTATTGTATTTAATTAAAAAGGATGTTTACAACCATGCTTACAAAAAAAGGGAAGAGCCTGCATTTCAAACAATTTATCCACACAAGAACTGAACTGTCTATGCTAGATACATTGAGCAAAAAATTGCTTCTATGCCAAAAAAGACAACTGATTCCCTTCGTAGGGTATATACAGACGAACTTACCAAAAAGAAAAATACAGAAAAACATAAGAAAACCAATAAGACTTTAGTTACTTCTGCTGCTTTTCATCTGGTTCATGGACAAATTGCACTACTGAAGTCTCCTCCATTGGGTGGTCTCTTGAATGAGAGTCTTGGCAATGGCTGCACTAGTTCATATTAACTTGTTTTTGCACTTCTTCCTTGATAATGTCAACAGTCGCCATGAGCTCACGTAAATCCCTATGGTTGTCGTCAATTCTAGTATCATGACAGTCAATCTAGTTTACCAGCCATTTTACCTTCGTTGCGGTTGCGCTTCCATCCTTAACACCCTTGTTCATTAAGTTGTAAAGCCAACGCATATGTTGCTTTATGTCCTGTAGAGTTGCCTGTAAATCATTCAAGTTGACGTCCCTACTGTTGTTCGCCATTGGAACCCGAGAGAGGAATAATTCCGTGTGCACAGAGGGAACAAGCTGAGCTGACTGGGTGTTGGGCCGCCTTTCGTTTTTGTCAATGTAGAGAAAGTCAAAAGAGGTCTGCGCCTGGGTCGTCTCTTTAAGCTCAAACGCTTCTTGGAAATCACAATAGGGAGCAAAAAGATCTAGAGAAGTCTTCATGCCGAAGCCTTCTTCCATGGATCGTGCGGAAGATCTCATCAAACGGCCAAGGGGCAGGATGCCTGGCTTGGCATTTATCCTCGTCACATGGGCTTCGTAGCCACCTGTATGCAATGGAAACCAGTTGGTCGCCGGAGAACGAAAGAGATGCCGGAAGCAGGGAGGACGGGAAGGATGGACGCCCTTCCTTGTGCAAGTGATTAGATGTCTAGGGGACATAAGTAAAACTTTTAATTTGACCCTTAACAATTGATAAACCAATTTTTAACTTAGCTTCTTGGTTAGCTAAGTTGTTAGCTTCAGAATTGTTACTTCTGAGGCTATGATAAAAGGCGATTTGAATATTTGCGGAGATTTGTCGAACTCGCTCATAGATTCTTCTGATTTAACTGCAACATGATTGTATCCTGAAGTCTTTTTTTGTATGACTTGTTTTGAATCTCCCATGATTGTGGCTTTTGTGATCTTATTTTGTCTTACCAGATCCGACCCAAAAAGAAGCGCAAGCCACTCTACTTCATTATTGGTTCTGTGACCTAATCCCCAGGCGTATGTCGAAATTATATTTCCTCTGGGATTGTAGATAATCCTACCCGCACCTGTCTTCCCAGGAAGCAGTTTGTTTTATTAATGTAGTTCTAGTTGACATTTTTTGCAGTTAGTGTATTTGTTGATTTGCTTTATTATCTACTGTTTTTGAATTCAAATACTCTAAATTGTTGTTGTTCACTTAGATATTTTGAGGCATTTGCAGCTCTAGAGGTAGCATACAATTTTGTTGTCTGCATTTTCCTTTGTTTGTCACTTGTAATCAACTTAGGAATGAGGATAATAGTATTCGATGTACTTACAATTCAATTTCTATGTCATTTTTTATGAAACTTTAGATTTATCCCCTCTCCTCCATCCTATCATGGATAGCAAAGCCTGTTCACTTCCCAACTTACCATAACAATTCCATGTATCAAAGACTAATAAAGTGATCTCATGCAGAATAAAATTGGAGCAGACATAATCATGGCCCTTGATGATGTTGTGAAAACCACTATAACTGGACCTAGAGTTGAGGAGGCAATGTATCGTACACTTCGATGGATTGATCGATGCATAGCTGGTAACTGTTTATTAAAATAATAACACTTGTGGGATGGATGTGAATAGATTAATTCCCTTAGGTGACTAAGCATAGTTTGATATTTTTCAGATTTCAATAGTTTTATAGATTGTGGCATGCATCAAGTGCTATTTTCTGCAATATTTATGATTTATTCTAGATCTCAAATTATGTCTGTAGTGTATATTTTTCTACGAGATTCCTTTAGTTCTCTTTTTACTATATCATTTTTTTATGAAATTCAGTTATGTTCACATACTTCTACATTAAGAGAATGACGTGGCATGAAATGTACAAAGGTTTAGATTACTAATAGTATTTCTATTTAGGGTTTGGCAGAATCCTTAATTACTGGAAACTGAATTTGGAGAGTGCTTTTTTCACTGTATGACATGGAAAAATGTTTACTTTGTAGAATGTTTTTAAATTTTCTTCAAAAGAATGCAATATGCATACTACTAGAAAAGCATTTGTAGCTCATTTTATGTTTTGGTGGAACTATGTGCATTCTGAACTTCAAGTTCTAGAAATGTATTTCTGAAACTTTCTTAGCAATTTTTTGATGAGGCATACAATATGGGGCCTATAATCCTATAAAGCAAATTCTATTTTTGTTTCCTGAGTCCATTGTATAATTTTCAGAGTCCATTGTTTCTGTGTATTGGGCCATTAGTTTGGCTTTCTAAGCTCACTTGAAAGACCACTGATTTAGGAAGTTCTTTAATCAAATGGTGTAACCATCCCTTGTGGCTTCTAGCTTATGTCTTTCAGAATCTACAATGTAAGTGATAATTTTTAATAATCCATAACTGCATTGTTTGCAAAAATCAAATAATCATTTAGATTATAGAATGAAGAATTTGTAAATGAATGGTCAAAGAGAAAGCGTTGTATTTATTTTATAAAGATTAATTGGGAGAAATATCTTTTATTGGTTATACTCTTTCAAAAACAAACTGAAAAGTTTTTCTTCCAAATTACAATTAACAGTTAGAATAGTGTAATTGTAGGACGAAAAATAGTTTTTTTTTCCAACCATTCAGCCACTTGTTCAACAGACCCAACAAAAATTATTATTTAATACAAATTAAATGGATATGATGTCTTCACGTTCTTTTGTGTTCAGTCAATCTATTTTCAGGGAGTGAAGGGGGGCATTTGGCATATACTTGCACCAAGTATCCCATTTGCAGCCAGTTTTACTTTTCATTCAATAGACACATTGTTGGCATAGCTATTAGAACCAGCCAGACTAGAGCAGCACCAGCCAACCAGGAACAGTTCACACCCGGTAGGGGTTGAAGTGGACCAATAGATTGGTTCCATACTGAACTTTCTGGTTTGGCCAGCCGGTTTTGACTGGTTCAGATTTGGAATGGCCTTCAAAAACCAGGGGCCATTGATGTGCCAGCAGATCCCAAAAAACTGAAAAAGTAAGCAAAAAAATAGAAAAATGGCCTAACATGCTATATACATGAGCGAACTTTGCATATTTGGTGTGTAATGGTTTGGACTTACATTGTTGTACATAAATATGTACATAATATAAAAAACTGCATATTTATGTATTTTTAGTCAACCGGTTCTTCATCAAGGTTTTCCAAGCAGCTCAAGTCTGTTACCGGTCTGACCGTTAGCCAGTTCTGGTTCTGATAATGGGTGTAGCAATGGTATTCTGAGCCATGATTATTCTGTTGCAACTGGCACATTGTTTGATGGCAGTTGTATGTAATTAGCTTTTAATAGCCTTAGCTTTCCTTCATGCTACCTGTTTTTTCATATGCATGCTTTGTTTTGTTGTACATTTTTCACTTTAGTTTGTTCCACAGATTACTCAGTTTGGTCGATTTAAAATTATTTCTTTGGATGTTTTGAGCTTGACCATTTTTCTCTGTTACCGGATGCACCACCCTAGTGTGTAGGATCTGCGGATTCGGATCTAGATCCACCTAGGATCCATCATGGAAATGGATCCCCTGTAGAAGGAAACATATCCTGGTCCCATGAAACAGATCGTGTGAAAAATCAAACAATTCATGAAATTTTCAAACGGGTCCTAAAACTTCCAGGGCTTCTATGACCCAACGAACCCCCCCAAAAATTGTTTTGTAATGAAAAATTTAAAAACCCTAAACACCTAATTGCTAAAAATGTAAACCCCATTCCTGCTCAAGGTCTGATCTATCCTTATGTCAAGATCTTCTCTTGAAGTCTGATATGTTAAGGTCTGCTCTCAACGTTTTTATTTGATTTATCTTTATGGTCAAGATCTACTGTCGAGGGCTGATCTATCTTTATGTGCTATGTTGTTGCTTTTCTTCATCCACACCGTTATGTAGTCCTGCCATAGCCTTCAAGAAAACATTTTATTCCCTGTTGATAGGGACATGTGGATGTGGCTCACAAAAATGCTGTTATGACCTGCTTCATGTTCATGCTAAATGTTTTTTAAATTTATCAATATCAATCATGGTTATAATTTTCAAATTATCAGTTATGGTACCTGATTGGCAAACAATAATATACATGAAACCCTCTTTTTTGGTAATAACTTATAGTTCTACTCTTGTGTTTCCTGAATAGTTTTGATTCTTCACTCTATTTTATTTATTATAATTTTTTTTTTCTACTTGTCGTTTCCCTGCTGTATCCAGAGCCTGGGTTTTAAAAAATCTGGCAAATATGGATCTGGATCCGGATCTGAATCCCTGCCCATGTTTGTATCCTGTTAACTTAGCCTTTGTTATTTATTTATTATCTCTAAAAGAATTTTGTGATAAGGCCTTGCCCAAAATTTCCTAGTAGTCTACAACAATGATAATTTGTCCTCTACTTTTTTAAGGTTCTAATATATAATTCATATTTTCTGAGTGCACATAAACTAAGTCCCTTTTCCCTTGTGTTGTCTAGGGTTTCGTGGACAAGGGGATGAAGAATGAGTTTCAAGAATGGTTGGTAGGTAGATAAGATAGGATAAGATAATTTTATTAATGTCCAACTACTGACCACAAAAGTAGGTCAATGAGACTGTTGAGTACAAAGATGTTATTAAAAAATCAAAGTACCAAAAGGCCTCCTATTAAAGCAGAAGACAGGATCCAAAGTAAACGATCCAGGAGCAAGAAGATCTAGTAGTAATGAATAGGTCTATTATGGAATATACCCATCTCTTCTAACATATGCGACCTAATGATGTAAACTCACAATAGTATGCTGTCAAGAGAAAGAGTTGGTGGAAGGCATCGGTTTCCCATTGTGCTACTATTAAGAGGACATAGCTCATCGCTAAGGCCTGGGGCGTCTTGTTTTTCTCAAGGGGAGGGGTGGTTTGCTTCTGTTGTGTCGTTGAGAACTCGAGAAATGGAGGGTCTCTCGAGTTTGCACTACTTTGGAAGTTATGATTGTGTTGTTGTTGGATTGTCTCTTATTGCCCCTTCTTGAGGATAGCACTATGAAGTAGAAAGTAATCCTTTGGGTCATATTTGGTCGAGTAGAAGGCTAAAGAATATGGTCTTGGAGCCTAATGGTCCCTTTCATGTATAAAGCCAAGGATCTTTGGTTGGGATATCTGAAGAAGCTAATGAGGGTTTGAGTTACCTTGAAAAGGTAGTAGAACCTCCCTCTGATCTTGTAGTAGACGAGGTAGCAAAAAATGAAATGCTCCTCTGTCTCAATCTCCTGAAGATGACACAACCAACAAATCCTGCCAAAACGGTTGATCTAGTGGCCTGTCCCTACTCAAAGCTTGTGAGAGCCGACTCTAAACAAGACAAGGGGAGTGCGAAGAGTGTGTAACCAATGGCGAAGGGTATATTGCGGTCAAATAATGATTCTGCCTCTCATCCCTAAGAAGTGCTCAAGTTAGAAAGCCATCTTAGGGCATAACTTGCCTTGAGGGTCAACCCAAGTAATTTGGATAAATTGCTTGTAAATATCATTCCTTGGTTATCTTGTTTAGTTCCAGTCTAGTAGTTAGGAGGTGGCTAGGTTCATCTAAAGAATATCTAGAAGGGGGAGTCGTTCCATCTGAATGCTCACGGAATCCAAGAGAATCAAGAGCCCCACAAACCAATCTCGAGCACATCACAGAGGTCTAGATGAGCAATAGGCCAAGTAAGGATACTAGTCACGCCTTGTCCCCAAGTCGACTAGGCTTTGGAGGCATTGCAGAAAAGACACTGGGCTAACCACCATCTCAAGTCGAAAAGGCCAAGTACAAAACTCTTCTAGGATGATGTGTTGAGAAACAAATTGTTTGCACCTAATGATATGTCGAAGGAGAAGAGTTTGTACTCTCTTGATTGAGGCCCAATCATAATCCAACAAACCAGGCCTCCAAATCTCAAAGCCATACAAGATAGTGGGTTCGATAAGAGAGTCCATGAAGGAAACATGACAAAGACGACAAAAAGTATTTAATTTTTTCTTGGAGTTAATCAGGAAAATAAATGTGGAAAATATTTAAAAGAATGAAATTGTTAAATACATAAAGTATTACAAATAAAATTTGAGTCCTTGTTAGAAGGCTAAGACTTGTGTGAAGCCGATAACGAAAAGTTTGGGGAGGTTCTTCTCTACGATCAAGGATCTTCTACATGTTGTGCAAGCCCATGGGTGTGTTTAAGGGTAGTTAATATATATTATATATTATATATATATATATGTGTGTGTGTGTGTGTGTGTGTGTATCTATTTATATGTATGGATAAAATCGGAAATACATCTTAAATTTACAGAAAATATTTACGAACAGAGGAGCAAAAGGTGGAAGCTAATGTACAGGGGAAATCATAACCTCTTTTGCAATGCAACTAATATTGAGATAAAATATGAATAGGCAAATGGCTCTAAAGATTGGGCATCTTTAATCAACAAGGCTTCCTTAGCCCAACATTAATGGTGTTCCTCATCACGCCACATAGTACGAAAGGTGGACAAATAGTTAACCTCATACTAAAAAACAAACATTCACATGAGTTTCTAGATGATGAACAAGAATAATATCCTCAAGCATTGCCATCTCTTGGTGAAGGTTGAGGGATGTAAAGAGTGGCAATTTGCAAGCTGTGCTATGTGCCAATGAACCTTGCCTTGAAATAAAATTGAATAATGATCCTGAAAATACCTCAAACATCTCTTAGCAATGTAACACTCGCAAAAAATGTGCTTGATAGTCCCCGGGTGTTAAAGGATAGGGAAAAGACCATTAGAAGACCCACTCTTGGAAAATTGGGCCTTAGGAGGAATCCATGGATACAAGACTAGCTAGAAAAAAAATCTCAGCTTATAAGAAAGTTGGATAGACCAAACACTCTGAAGCTTGTGAACACATCTATCTTTCAAATCTTTCGACAACCATCTTGCATTAAGAACTCTGATAATGGATATCTATGATGCAAAACCAAATACAACGGCTGGGAATCTTACTATTGAAGAGGGTGACCAAAATTACATTCACAATCCCTCCAAAAGTGCCTTGGCGCCTTGATATTCATTTTGAAAATGTTGGTCAATGGGATGAGCCTTCTCAACTCCATAAATGAAAGATGGTTAGGGGCAATCGACTTGTACTCTTGAGCCAAGGAGTGCCAATCCTTCCAATAGTGTGTAGTTGCATCCCACAAATCTCCCTAGAAGAAGATGCCCTCCCTACTCAACTAGCGTGCCTAAAAGTGAGGCATCTTGAGAGTATTGTACCTTGCGAGGGGGTGGTCCCTAGTGAAATAATCGAAGGCTGTGTTATCACAGATCTCGTAGTTTCCTCGATAAATAAATCCTATATAGGATGGTAAACGGGATAGGCAACCAAAGCTGTGACCTACGAAAACCCTAACACCCAAAAGATGGATGGTTGTCACGTCGGTTAAGGATTCCTTCGCTTTATGCCAATAGAGAAGCCCAAGTGACAAAGGGGGAGACCTGGATCAATCCTAAAAGAAAAGATCCAAGATAAATCACCAAATCAGACTCCTGTCGGAGAATACGTAAGGTGAGTGTCTGGAACCCTAGATTTATGGAAGAACCACAAATTAAGGATACCTGAGTGGGGTGGTTATTCGAGATTGAAAATGTCACTCAGGTGATTAAAACAGATGGCTTGCAAAGATTGAAGTCAGATCTAGGATTTTAGTGTGTTGGTTCAAAAGATCAAATTCAGACCCTGGGGGATTTAAGCAGATAATTGAGAAATCCCCAGGACGAAGCTGATATTGACAATTATGGCTTCCTGCACACTAGCTGGGATGAAAGATTTGATAATGAAAAATACCCAGAAGAAACCGAACAAAAAACAATGGGAAAATGGTTGCCTTACTGAAGGGGGATGTTTTGCGGTGTTTTCTCCCAGACAAAGACCAGTGCCTAGAGGGGGCAGAGGAGTCAAAGCTAGACGTTTTTGAGGGAGAAGGGGTTTTTCAGTATGCCGCACAAAACCCAGATCGCCGGATTTGCAGATTCCTGGTGCAAATTGGTTCGGTGATTTTTCCTAATGCTAAATGAGGGTTTTTCAGTGAAAATTATTGATGGGCAGTGCATGAAAATCAAAAGTTGGAGAACTTACCTGAGAACATACCTGAATCATTGCTGATGACCTCTTGGATGATGAAGAATTCCTTTCTTGAGAAAAAATAAGATTTCCGGACAAGCTTTTGATAAAGTGCTGCTTCTGCCAGTCTCCCTAGCGCCCTTGTTTTCCTGCCAGACCAAGGAAAATCAATCAGAATAGAAAATAAACGGGAAATGTAAGCTAAAAGAAGTACAAGAAGAAGAAATCATAAAGAAGTGCAACTCTCTGATAACCAATTGTTGAGATCAAGCAACAGGGCAAGTCCCCCCACCAATGCGCCTTTGTCAGAATCGCCTCCTTCAACCTGCAAGTTAAACAGATACAAGAAATATACAAAAATATGCCGGATATATCCTAGTGCAGAAGAAAAGCAGTGCCAGTCATCAACTCATTCATTCATCAAGCAAGTAGACAAAAGTGTAGTCTTAGACAAAATCTCTTTATTTCAATTTCGGTGCCAAAGCTCATGAAATACAATGGGGGGGTCACCTCTCTTAAATAGTTTGAGAGAGATATAAACCCTAACTCACTTTATCATCCAACGGTTGAGATTAAAACATCATCAACGGTGGAGATCATTAATACATCAATCAATACATGGGTCAAGTGACTAAGTCAAAGAGGGGGCGCACTTTACTCAAGGACGCCTCTCTAAAGTGGAATGTCACATAAGATATGACATGATACATCATAGGATGGGGGTCACTAGGGGCTTAATTCACCCTAGGCCCCTTTACAACTTCATAATATGAGATATAACAATGAAATACATCAATGGCCAATAAGAGGGGTGCTCTTTTGGGGGATTTCCTCACTGGATGAGCCATAAATAAATAATTTAGACATCTGCTGACTAAAAACTGCTGGAGGACCGTTTAGGATGCTGAGAAACATCATTTGCCAAAATTCCATGCCATTTCCTTGACCCAGGAGGCCAAATTGATTTTTTCAGTGATTTTCTAGTTCATTTTTTGTTGGTACAATCTCTGGAAACTGATAAATCCATCATAGCTCCGTCCAGGGTGCAAACTAGGGAAAAATGACTGCTCTGCTCTAGGATAACCAATCATACTACCATCTGGAATAAAAAAAATCATCTGGCCAATAATTAAGTGATAATAATCACTTTTCTGGAGAACCAGGGCCAAATTCTCAAAATCAAGATTACAGTATTGGTCCTGGGCATGTCTGGAACAAATATAAACCATGATGTATTTTTGAGTCACTGCCTTTGGAACTGTGATTAACTTGGTCATCTGGGTGGACCAAGTCAAAGTACCCAAAATTAAGGTGAGATACTGTACCAGTATGATCCTGCCACATTCCAAGGTAAGACATGCTCCAATGGTGTATATCAAAACCCAACTTGAGTCAGTTATTCACAATCATGGTGACCAATAATAATGATAATGATAATAAAATATACCTTTGCTTCTTGTTTCCGCCTTTCACACACCTGGGTCACGTGGCAGAAATCTTCAAGCCACTCGGTGTGTCCTTGGGGGCAAGTCTCGAGTCAAGGCTGTCACCTTGTTCTTGACTCCTCCGTTTAGGCTCAACTCCTAACGAAGCCAAGGGGGGTAGACCCTATGAAGTTACTAAGGATGATTACTTAGTATTGTGATGTTAAACTGACTGAGTTACTTAGGAGTTTGGAATTTAATTATAGATAATCAAAGATGGCAAGATATAAAAGATGAACACACGAAAGCATAATGTTGAGACACAATATATATATATATAAAAGAAGAAAATAACCAGTGCCTTAGAATGGAGTCAAAAATAGAAACAATGTACTTGCATGTGCTTGGAGTGAGTGTTTTGCGATTGCCTCTTGGTACGTTTTAAGTTAAATTTGAAGTGTGAGTTGATTAAAATTAGGCTAAGGGGGGACTCCAGATATACCCGAGAGTACTTGGAGTATGTCCAAAACTAAACCTTCACGGCTACCCGCAAGGAATATGTGGGCTGAAATGGAGTCTCTGGGGCTATTGTTCGTAACGCACCCGTTAGGGTGTGACAGAGATAGGCGCCCTGAGTTCACTTTTCAGAAGTTCCCACTTCCTTTGGGGTTTTGCCATCGTAAAAGGTTTGGTCTAGGTGTTGGATTTTCACCTGATGGTTTGTTAGTTGGGGAGAGTGAGTCCTAATTATACTAGTCACCCAAGTGCTTTTGATACAGCTTGACTGATCGGACGAACCGCAGCCAAGTGCAGAGCATACACACTGGAGTCTTGTCAATTTTAGTAAGTTTTAAACTGGGTGTTCTTGTTTAAAAGAAAACCCTCCAAGAACCTTTTTCGATCCAAGTGGATCTCAATCGGGGAATCGAGGAGGGGTTAATTTTATAATTGCTGATAAATAAATGATAAAAAATAAAATAGATCCACAATTCTAGTTTTCTAATTAGTCCTACCACGAATCTCTTTCCCCTTTTGGGTCAATCGGGAAATCGTGGGGTAAGTATTATGATTACTTTGAAAAACAAAAAGTGGAAGATGAAATTAATAATAAAATCAAGTATACTACCCTGCAAATTAGATCAATGCTAGTTTGAAAAGAAATGAGCAGAAAGCAACGAAAATGACACCGACGCAAATCCCCCCAGGGGGGATGGGGAATGGGCTCTAAAGAGCCTATTCCAAAAATAATTTTATTTATTATTGGTTACAATATCAGCGAACTGAAATATCAGAAACTTCTTGGTCCTTATACAGGCTGAAACCAAGATCTTACAACTTTGCAAAAATTTTAAGCTTTTAGTGAAAAGGGAGACCCCTGGGGGGGTTTGAACGCTCCTGAGGCCACTTCCGGACAGCAGCTTCCTTTCTTTTTTGTTAGACCTGCTAAAAGACAGTGAGCATGTTAGAATAACATACGCCCAAAAGCACTTTAATAGTACCTTTGGATCAGCCTACCTTATCTAAAAAAAATGAAGTTAAAACTAGCTAAACAAGCGAAAAAGGAACCAAGGAAAGCAAGCTTTCCTTGGGATCTTGGCTTGCTGTTTGTGCAGCCAATGAAGTATGCACTGATTGCTGGATTTAATCTCTTTTAAAACAGAAAGGAAAATTGGTGCATGCAACGTACTGATTCTCTTTAACTTGTCATGCAAAATGGACGATTTCCTTATGCTAGATCTAGAAGACTTAATGATATTTTTCAGAATTGAGATCTAGACTATGAGCTCTGAAATATTAGATCTATGTATATTTTACTTTGATAAAACAGATCCAAATGATAACAAAGCTTTTGCACACCGTAACCAGGTAAGAAAATTGATTTTTTTATAGAAATGAGAAGAAGAGGAGAGAAGGTCGGATCGTTGCTTGAATGGAGCAAGCTGAAAGGAGGCCCTTTTGTGGAGTGCTGAGGGACAAAGTCTTGAGCTTATTGGATAGGAATGGTGTCAATCTAGATCCACACCTTCATCCAATCAGGAACCTGCAACTAAATAACACAAGCCTGCACACACCTCGTGAGATCTGGATATAGATGTATAAAGCAACAAAAATGAAAGATTATGCAAAAATAATCTTATTTAAGCATATAACTGAAATTTTTGAGCATACATCATATGGATAAACAAGATCAAGTAATCTAACTTGCCTAGTTTACACCCTTACTTGATTCAACTGAATCCTTGAAGCCAGAACACAGAAGCAGCACAGAATTTTGGCAAGAAATTGCAGCTACCACATTAGCAGCATAACACTGAGAATCCACACATACATATGCACTACACAGTATAGCCTCCAAAGCTTCTTTATTCACAAATGATGATCAAATACAGAGTTACAATGGCAAGCCCTTCAGTCCAGCTCTAACTAGCTTGGAAGAGGGAGCCTCAAGCAGGATATATACAAATTACAGGCCATCCAGTCCAGGGGGGGGCGCAATTCCTCATGGAATCAAGTGAAATCAACTGATGGAGAGTTCATCAATGCAGAACTGAAGCTAAACTGAGCCTACTTGTCAACCAGGGGCTTGATTGAGCTGACACATCAACCCATACACCGACACATCAGTCCACAGAGCATCCAGGAGAGTCCACACGTGTGGAGGAGAGAGAGAGGGCGCAATTCCCCATGAAGACAGCCGAAGATCAACTCTGGATCTGATTTGATCACCTCCTTCAGTCAAGGATTTGTCAGATCCAGTCAATCCGCTTCAGATCTGACTGATTTCAATCAAATCGGCTGAGAATCCATTGATTTATGATTTTGGATTTGCTCCATTATTCATCAATTTATTAATTAAAATAATCAATAATTGATTTTTGGGGCTTTTTTGACCTGAGTGATGGAATATCACTCAAAACTTAGGAAATAGTGGGTCCATGGGTTTACATGGTGCTTTTAGCTTGAAAATGAGCACCTACATGAATGAAACCGACTATTTGGCCCACTTTTATTACAAAATCAAATTTTCCAATTAAACTATTAAAAAATAGCCTCAGTTTTGGAAAAATTAAATTTTAATAAAAAACACTGAAAAAAGTAAAAAATTAATAAATTGAAAAACACCTAGGGGGACTTAGACATGTTCATATGACTCAAAAATGATGTCTAGCATGTTTATACATTGACACATAGACTCTAATAACCTCAATAGGCCTAAATGCCAAGCCGACCACCCCAACTTTGGAGGTATGGAGTGAAAAACTCAGAAATTATCAGTCGTTTATTCAATAACCAATAATAACCAAGGGAAAAAACACCCTGGGCTGACCGGATTGACAAATAAAGTCTAAGAGACCGAGTCTTTTACAGACACTATCATGCTATAACATTTATTACAACTCCCCCATGGGGTATGAACATGTGATATAGTACAACAAGCACTTCCCAGAAGTACTTCCAAAGGTCTTTTGAAGTCCGAACAAGTTAACCCTGTCTGGTTCACCAGGCTCACTTGATAAAAAACCACTAAGTACAGCTTAGGTGGTAACACTTCTGAAAGATCGTCCTCTAGAAATCTGCTTGCTCACGCCATACTTACAAAGTGTAATCAATGTGTTATAGATGAGTGATAATGGAAGAACAAGGCTAAGGCAAAGGGGAAATGAATTTGACTGACTTTGACTCAGTGATCTATCCGATTGATAACCAATATACTCTACCAAGGTGACATATGTATGACAGATGACAATAGGGGATGGAGGTGCCTCACAGATGGGTAAAGTACTTGGGTATGCTTCCCTCAGATTCTAGCAAGTTTTCCTTTGCAACTTTATTGCAATATAGGTCAACCTTCAAAGGCATGTGCCTTGGAAGCCTTCTGGGTTCCAGTACTGACAAAGACCCAACCTTTCTAGACTAGTCTCACCCTATGGCCCTATGGGGACCATTGAGCCGAACACTACACAAAGAGTGAGTGCTCATCCTTTGACCATTAACCTTTCAATATTTTCACACTTTACATAAGATGGTAGCTAGCCTAGAAGAGCAGGTGCTCTGGAAAGCCTTCTGGGCTTCCAGTAAATGACTAAGGCCTAGACCCGCTGCCAGTGAGCAGTCCATTGCCCAGACGGGTTTGCCTCTCCCTGGTGCTCCTGTGGAGGGCAAATTGAGCCTTACATTATACAAGGAATGAGTGCTCAACCTCTTGGCCACTGACTACCTTTTTCAATATTTTATACTTTTGCATCCTTTAGATATAGCTTTTATGCGTTCCGATGCTTTAGTGTTTAGCAACACTGTTATGGTGGAGCACTTGTTTTGAGGACTCAAGGAGAACAACCCTGTGAACCCAACCACATTGGCCAAGACACATACTTCATAGCCAAAGACACATAGCAACATGGAGTCTATCATACATAGGGGTCAAAATGGGGAAAGGATCTGTAGTCTTACACGTTTTCATCAATTTGAGTCATGGGACAAAGACAAAAATGAATGAACTAGATGGACGGGCATAAATGACATGGAACCAACCTAGCACTAAGGTTTACACTTTGTTTGAGCATGGCATGGTCAACAGTCTTCTCATTAAACTCTTCGATAGATCATAACACAGGTTAGAGCAATATATAACATATAAGCATAGGCCACCATAATCAACCTAACATGACAAGCACAGGTGTCTGAGATACATCACAAAGCAAAACCAAACCAAGGAAATATACTTGTTCTCACCATATATACCTGTCTCCAACTGATAAGCCCTTCTATGACCGTGTACCAACTCCTGATTTGCTGCTATGCTTTAATGAACTAGATCATCACCAAAATCATCTCAATGGACTCCTGAATCTCAGTCCTGGCAAGGAAAATATGAAGAACAAGGCTCTGAAGTGAAATGAAGCTGTAAAGATCCATGCTAATACCCCATGTAAAAGTAGCCCGGAATAGAAAAAGAGACAAATCTGCATGCTGCATCATGAAAGCCTAGCCAAAAATGTATATGTGATAACAGGCTGTTTTAACCTATGAAAGCAAAACTATTTATCTAGGAGATAACACAAATATTGAAACTGAGATAATTTTGCAGATAGCTTAAATCACCAACATAAAACAACATCCATTTAACACATCAATGAATTTTAAATCACTGGAAATAAATAGATGATGCAATAGACTAGTGCTAATGGAGTGCTTGCTTGCAAGAGGGTTTCCAATGATGTCTTAAGAAGTATGGCAATTGTTTCGGTTGGTCAAGTTTATAATTATTAAGTGAGTAATCAAGGAGTGGATTAATTGTTGGTCAATTTTATTACAGATGGTAATGATCTGATTATTAAGGGGAAGAGGGGATTCCGAATATAACTGAGGGTACAAGGAATATGCCGGAATTTAATTATAAGTGACTCTCAGAGTGACGTGTGGGGTAGATGGAGTCGGGGGGTTGTGTTCAACACTACACCAACAAGGATGTAGCCTAACGGTGCCCCACGGTCACTTTCTAGTAGTTCCCGCTTCACTTGAAGAATTTCCCCACAACTCCGTAATAACGAAATAAGTGTCGGATTTTCACCTCGGGAATTAATTGGAACGTTAGACTAATTACTAATCACTCCAATCTCTTTTTGATTGTCCCACTGATCCAGTCAATGACCTGTAGTGTTCACAAGAGCATACAGGAATCGAAGCCTTGTTGATTTTAAGAGTTTTAAACCTTAATGTAAATTGATTAAAATCTCAATACCGATACTCTCATTTTTGAGAACACAGTTGGATTTGTTAATTTTAAAGCAAGAAAATAAAAAAAAACTTGAAAAATTAAAAAAAAATGAAAAAAGATGCGAATCACCCCTAGGGGGATGGGGTGTGGGCACTTGGCTGCCCACTTGCTTCTCTTTTTTACAATGATTATGATAAAACTATTTGTGTTCATTTGGAGGACAGGAAACCCAAATTTACAAGATTTAAGGCCTTAAAAACATGGCCACAGAAGAAGTAGTAAGAAGAGAGGTCTCTAGATAGCTTAGATCTTCAAAATTTCGTTATAGTGCCTCTCTACTCGATCACCTTTTGCTGCAAAACAACGAGTAAAATATGAGCCAAAGATGCTAGATAATTATTTAAAAGCATAACAAATATAACAAAATTTTCAAGTACTTTAAAGATAGAAAATTTTAAATGCCAGATTAGTACTTGTTAGAAGCTATATCTTATAAAATATTACTTTTTAAAATCAGATCGGAATTTTTAAGTGCATATGTAAATCAAATTAGTATGATATTCTCTAATATATTAATGAGATTTAAGTATGCACTAAGAATTGGTAACCGAAAATAAGCTTGAAATATATGTCAGAAAGGCATCCCCAAACTTGAACGATAAGCAAAGAAAGGAATGGAGATGTCTACAAAGTGTTGTCAGTGGGATGAAGTCTTTTCTTCAAGGACTATTGAAAGAGAAGTAGAGCTAACATGCTCATCCACACCTCCAGCTTAGGCAACCTGTAAAACCCCTACAAAATTTGCAATGGGGATTAAAGATCGGTGTTACCCAATAACTGATACTTAGAGAAATAATGAATTCTAGCAAGAATAATCATAAATTCATAAGCATTCTATTACAAATAACAATAAGAAGCAATCATGTAAGTATTACTTCCTATCTTACTAGAACATAGTTCCCTTCAAAAGCCAACGTTCCCGAACATATACAGGCTTGTGAAAAATTACAGATTACTTCAATATTGCATAAAACAACATACATCTGAACACCATAGACCACACTTGCATCAACCTCCAAATCCTTTTATTATTCAATGATGAAAAAATTACAACAGAATACAAGCAGAGGTTCCACACTTCCTCATGAAAATGAAGGAATGAGTGCCTGCTTAAATAGAAAACCCAAGCAAGAGAGGGGGGCACATTTGCTCAAGGAAAGAGTTGGGCGTTGAGGAAAGAGCTATGTGTTGAGAGTTTTGTGGTTGGATGATGGAAACATCTCCATGGTAAAAACAACACTTGCCAAACGATGAGATCCAACTCATAAAATATGCATCCCTCTTGGAGAATGCACCCCACCTTGCGAAATGCGCCCCTCTTGGATGATAAAACTTTCCAAAGTTTAGTCCTCTTCGAAACGACAACATTTGACCTTACAAAAATGCCCAGGCACTTGCCACTTTACTTTTCCAAGTCACAAAAATTGATTTCGGCGGGTTTCTTTTATTTTTTAAATTGCAGAATTTTTTAATTATCTCTTTTTTGTCTTTTATGGGTTTTTGGAGTAATATTTAATTTTGAAGATAAATAATTACTCAAAAACTAAGTAGAGGGGGTTGAGGGGTTAAGTGGGTGCTCTGAGTTAGAAAATGAGCACCAACATGTTAAAAACAACCTCCTAGCCCCACTTTTATGACTTTTTGAACTTTTACTATTAACTTATTAAAAATAACCCTGTAAAAACGGAAAAATTATTTTTTTCCGGAAATTAGAAAAGCCTATGGGGGAATTAGGACATGTTCATAATGACTTAAAATAATAATTGGAATGGTAATATACATTGACACATAGGTTTTAATAACCTCCCAAGGCCTAACCACCAAGGTAATTATTCTAGGTTTGGAGTCTTGGGTGAAAAACTTGGAAATTATTTATAGTTTAAAAACGATAGATAATTAACAAGGAAAAAAGCATCCTGGAATAATTCATTGATGACTAAGTCCTAGGAAAGCAAACTTTTTACATAAAGTCATCATGCTAACTCATTTTATTACAATTCCCCATGGGGTATGAACATGTTAAAAAAAATTTAAAAAGAACCTAAGAAGGCCTTCATGGACTTCTGAACTTGAAAATTGAACAACTATTCTTCATCCTTGGTGGCTCAGTTAGAAATCCAACTTAGTGCAACTTAGTTGGTAACAAGAGTATCTATCAAATCCTTCATGAAGCCCCCTACGTATGTTCACTTACAAACTTAACCAAACTACTAGGGTGGGTGAGGTGGACAAAAACAAGGCTAAGTTCAAAGGGATTGACTTATTAGATATTAACCATGTGATCTCTCAGAGTGATATGGGATACAAGGCACCACAATAACAATAAGCATGATAGAGGACACTAGGGAAAGGATGTGTCTCACAAATGGGTAGATTACTTAAAAGATCTCTAGTAGACTCTAACAAGTATCCTTTTCACAATTCAATTGATTTAACTTTCATAACATTTCACATTTCACTAGATGACCTTTCTTTCACTAAACAACCTCCAAGGGCAGGTGCCCGACGTAGCCTTGTAGGCCCTAGATAATGACTTATTTTTACCACCATTGCTCGCCACTGTCTATAGGTGTGATGAAGTTGCCACCCTATTGCCCTATAGGGGAAAATGGCCTTACATCATACAAAGGATGAGTGCTCATCCCTTGGCCATTGACTAGCCACAAAAATGTTTATTTGATTTCATTTTTATTTAGGCCTAGTGTTTAAAAACACAACTAATCGCCGCTGGCCTTGCATCCTTTAGATATAGCATTTATGTGTTTTGATGCATTTTCATTTCATAAAGAATAGCTTGCTTTGAGGAATAAAAGAGGATTTTTTCACACCATAGAGCCAAAACACAAGTAAACATGGAGTCCATCATGCACAGAGGTTAAAGTGGGGGAAGGCTTATCAATCTCATAGGTCCAAGTCACAAGTCAAGTATAGAAATCAAGACAAAAGTCAACTGGATGTATGGAGAGAAGTGAAAGGTGATGCCAACATAACAAAGATATGGGCAAGTTTGCATAAACTAAGCAATACTATTGCGCATACATAACGACCTTACACAAAAGATCATTTGACAACTCATGGCACAAGTTTTCCTAAGCAACATATAATACCACTATTAGCTAATCATGCCTAGTCACAGCTATTAACATAAACAATAGAGACAAATAACACATCCAAATGAAACCTATATACTTGATCAACCATATACATGTCTCTGACTGCATGGGCAAAGGAAATACATTGGCGGCCTGCTTTGCTACTCCATAAAATGAACCATGACTAAACCAAAATCATCTCAATGGGGTCATGCCAGATCAGTTTTGACAAGGGAACCGGATAACTGCTCTGCATGCTCTAGATAGCTCTAGAAAATAGCTCCACTTCTGATCATCATGTATCTGGAAATATCCTCAAACATGTAAATATGGCTGGCCGATGCCTCTTACAAGCTGATTTGAATTATGGTAGCCCCACTACTATGGATGTGATAACAAGACTGTTACTAAAGACAAGGGAAGAAGGTGGCTTCATTGGTGGTATGATTTCACTCGACTTATTTCTATTACCAAACTTATAGTAGGTAGGTAGGTTGTATAATCTCTTGCGTAAACATTCTAATGTGTCATTTGCTTTACCCATGCCTTGCTTTTTTTGTGTTATTTTTATGCATTTCATATTTTGATTTGAATAATCAAGGACGAATGTGTTTGTCTCGACGCATTTGATGCTCCTTTTTGTTTGAAGTGTGTGTAGGTCTACATGTACCAAGAGATTCAAAGGTTCGCACACACTTTTGAGAGAAGCGCCTGTCCTGTAGTTGGAGCCAATTGTTACGCCCTAGATTCTCTACAACGCAGCGTACCAGATGTGCCAAAGAGAGGGGTCCTTTTTCCATTGTAAAATGCCAAGGTGGGGTTTGTTTATGTAGAAGTGTAGTCTAGTAGGGCTCAAGAGCCTTGGTCTGGTCATGGTAGGTTCTTTTGGTCCTCATTTGAAGGAGTGTTGGTCTAGCGACTTTGTTGACTACATCTTGATGGGTAAAAGTCCCTCATCATGTTGGGCATTTATGCCCTAGGTTGGTTTCTAGTGCACCTTGTGATGAATTCATCAGGACACATGGTTTAGGAGCTTGTAGCCACACTTATGGTTTATAGTTTGTAGAAGGTGATTGTGCTTGTAAGGGTTTTCACACCCACCTTAGCACACCTCATTCTAACCCCCTTGGAGCTTATCTTGTTGTATTATTCCTCCCTCTTGGTCATCTTGGTCTTGAAGAACAAATCATCCACCATCCAAGCAAGCTTCTAGAGGCCATAGCCATAGTGTTAAAACTCAGTCAACTCAGACTTGAACTCAACCGTGTTGAAAATCAATAGAGGCGAGTGGGCCTTCAAACTAGAACAGGTGAATGGTTTGGTACCTAACCAGTCCACTCGGTCAAATCCTGTCTTGGATCGGTCGAGTTCACTATAAACAAAAATTCGCTCTTTTCAGTTACTTAGTAGTATATGGTAATACTAAATGGTAAAATTAAGATTTTAAAGTTTAAGTGACATTCTCCTTATCTTTCATTTCTTATCCTTTTACTTAAAATTTTTAACATTACCATTAAGTTTTTCAGGATGTTTGAGAGTGGTTCCAACCTCATTGGACTTTCATATGCAAAAAGTAGAATTTAACATCCCATTTAGAATTCAACAGACATAATAGTTTTCAGGATTGGATAGTTTCCACCAAATTCTATCATGTATGAGGGTATGCGATTGGCATTTAATCAAGCACATGAACCCCCCTATATACCTTGATGTTGGTGGTGTTGATTGTTGAACTCCTCTGTCATGACCTTAATAAAAATGTACTCTTCCAAATATTGAATTACCAATTCCTAGGAGAAACGTTAACCCCAATTTCTTAGTGCCTAGAAGGAATAAGACCTAGGTCCAATTCCCTTATATTCACCAAAACTCTCTTTGTACAATATTACTTGTACTATATGTTGGAAAAAATACAAAATTTTTAAAAGATATAGAAAAATCCTAAAAGTCAAATATTTTTTTTAAAAATCCCAAAAAGTTAATTTTTTATTGTTGAAATTCTTTTACTAGTTCAATTTTGGGATAGTTATTGCTGTTATAAAATTTTGAAGTTATTATATTGCTGAAAAACCTTTAAAAAATGAAAAACCATAAAAAGTTGTTCTGCAGCTCAAAAACGCCCCAATTTAGGGTGAAGTCAGCCCTAGGAAGGGTGATGCCAGTCTCTAAAGGCTATTGAAGGCTTGTTGCAGATCTGGTGTAAGTGTTTTGCAGGTCCACTTTGACAAGAAGATCAATCCTTGATGATTGGAAAGGGTCTCGACTCCCTACTTCATGTCCAAGTCTCGGTGGTTGACCTTGGGGGCTTTTGAGGTGTCAAATCAAGCTTTTCAGCCATTAATGCAGGTTATTACAGATCTGAAGGTTAAATCAGTCTCGATCTATAGTATTCATCTGTTAAAACAAGTGTGCCCTAGTGGGAATTGAGTCTCCTTTAGTTGCTGATCATCGGGAGGTACTTTTCCAGGCATTTTCATGGCCTCTTTTCAGTATTCTTACATGTTTATGTTGTTGTTTTTTACTACAAAAAATTGATTCATTTTATTATCCAACCAGTACTAAGTGTTATTCCTCCTAAACCTTCCTAGTCATTGAATATTTGTTGAACATCTCGTTTGCTCTATTAAGGCACTGATCTACTCACCTAGTGGGAAGGTCTTGTACAGATAGCATTATTCTTGTTGCATATTTTATAGAGCTATTTCTCTTTATATTTGGAAAGCCTCCCGTGGCCCACGGAACAGGCCTAAAGAGAGAGGAGAGCGTATTGTGGTGATAGTCGATGCATTTCCTAAAAAATTGTCTATCTTAGCCCCAGTCTGTTGATATTTCTCCAGTTTGTAGCATCGGGTAGACATTCTTCCAGATTGGTCATGTTGATTTGATCAAGGGGGAATGATACATTCACCCACGGAGCCATGCTGATTTGGCTAGGGGGTGAATGGTCCAGACAGGGGAATTCCTTCTCCCATTAACCTGAGTCATATGGCTTGGGGAGATTGGCCCCAAGGTGCTCTCACATTTCTTGCTCCAGGACGGAGTGATCTATTCAATATTAGAGCAGGTTTGACTTATTTACAAGTCTAGTCTAATGTTGAAGATGTAGGCTTAGGAGACCTCTTGTGACGAGGGGCTTCTTGGTGGGTTTACTTAACATTAGAGCTCTATATGAATAGACGTGTATGTTAGGAGAAGAATAACGCCAACATGACTCATGGACAACTTTTCTAGTGAAGAAGAAACTTTTAGAAGACAAGTCAACACCCATGGAACCATTGAAGAAGCCCCAATAAATATTGAAGACAAAAATTACAAGTTGGCTCTAAAGGAGGAATCAAAAGTGACTTGAAGTATATAAATAAGAGCTCAAGTATTTCATTCTTATCATCCAAGTTCATTATCTCTACAAGGGTGTAAGTTCAAGGAGGGCACATTTTGTGCTAGGGTTTCCTCATGAAGAAGGGCGCACTTTTGTTCTAGGGTTTCCTCACGAAGGACAAAAGTATAAAGATAAGTATTTTGGGATTTTTCTTGATCTATTATTTCTATCAATTGGTAAAGGTTCTTTATTTTCAAGGCTAGGGTTTCTTCAATAAAGGTGCACCCTTGATGATTAGGGTTGCTTCATTATGACATTGTACTTGTAATGTTGAAAATATTTTTCTTAAGAAACGTTCCTGGGTTTTCTCCTGAATTTGGGTTTCCCAAGATAAAAAATATTGTGTCTATTGTGCGTAGCTATCTTTGATGATTGTATTGTTTCTAATGCATTTAAAGTTGAAATTTTCAATGTGTAATTCTTCAATGGTAACAGTGGGATGAAATTATTGTTGAAATCATTAAGAAGTAATTATCAGATCTAAAATTTGTATTTCTACTGCTATAAGAAAATTCAACACAGTCCTCGGGACCTAATCAAAAGGGTCCTAATTTGTGAGGTAACATAATTGGATACAGCTAGTTCCCCCCACTTTGCAGCTACTCTGAGGGATATCCTAGATGATTAATATGCAATCACAGGGAAAGTTAAACTGAGGCCAAAGACAAACCAGTGGGAGACATAAGAAGAGAGAATCGGAGAGACCACAGCCTTAACCTGCAATCGTCGCCAATCCATAGCAAACTTGCCTCCTAGAAAAAACTTGGCTGCAACCTTGTATGACCTGGCCATAATTTCGCCCGAACCAAACCTCATGTCATCCTGTACAATTTCGCTAGTGTTGAACATGTTGATTTTTGTACCTAGGAAAGTGTTCCCCTAGGTGACTTTAGCCTTAGTCACTTCAAAGGGGGAAATAAAGTGACCCTTGCATTAAATGACTTGAGATGAGCAAATAATTTGACTTTAGAGAATAAAGTCACTTTTTGGAAAATTTAAGACTTTAGAGAATAAAGTCACCTTTTGGAAAATTTAAGTGAGGTGAGTAAATTTAATTTTTAAATGAGATTTAATGAGCATTTAATCTCATCCACTCATCTCATCTAATCTCTACCGTTGGATTAGATGAACCCTAGGGTTTCCACCAAAAAGGCAAGTGAAGGCAAAATCAGTCACTTTTGCAGATTGAAGTCAAGGAGAGAGCTGAGACAGAGGAAAGTTTTTTTCTGAGTAAGAGAAAAATTTGCAACACGCAAATCGAGGAAGGAAACAACAAAATCTGAGGTTACAATTTTAAGAGAAAATTGGGCACGATTTTCGAGGAGCAACATTTATTGCAGGCGGTCCGTACTGTACGGATCCGTACAGGGGCGTGTTTCTCGAGGTAAGTACATGTAGACATCGGGCACAATTTTCAAGGCAGGGTTGGACACGGTTTTCGAGGCAGGCATGCATGATTTTTGAGGCATTTTCCAGTTGCATGAATTTCGACACAGCTCGTACGGCAGGCTGTCGTACAGTTCGTACAGTAGCATGTTTTTCGAGGCACCTTCAACAAAATTTTTGAGTTTGATTTTTTTACTGTTCGACACGAAAAACAAGGCATAAATTTTCTCTTCCGTTTTGAGATATGTTGTTTTGAAAATTTCTGAGTTTTGCTGTAAAAATTTCCTAAAAATAAAATCTCTCTCCTAACAGGATTTCCCTTGTGGGTTTTTTCTGGGTAAGTTTGCCAAAAATTCTTGAGTTTGAAATTTCATGGTGTGCATTTAATATTTTATTTTCTGTCATTAAAGTTGAGTTACAACAGTGTTTTTATCAGTCTGAAATTTTTTGCAATTTCTAGCCTTATTTATTTCTGGGTTGGGCATTAAACAAAGATAAATTTTTGACATTCAAACCGATGGCTGAAACTGAGAAAATCTTACATGGTATAAGAGCTTGGTTGGGCAGAAAATTAAATTTTTGCAAACAGAAAGTAATTTCCAGAACTCTGAATTTTTTTCTTTTGATAGTTGTTATCACATATATAGTAGCTAGGCTACCATATTTTATTTTTCAGATATAGTACATTTTTCAGCCAAATCTCTTACATATGAGATGCTGAGATGAGCAGTTTTGACGGAACATTATTTTGTCAGTGGACTACTATACTCTCCCATGTCAGGACTGAGTCTCAGGACACTCAGATTCGAGGATTGATGTAGCCATTTAGTCATTTGCAGAGCAGTTGGTGATGCCCAGATTGGTTTTAGTGTTTTCTCATTTGACAGATGATGGTTCAGATGGATTATTTGCATGGTTATGACTCACCATTTATTATTTTGTGTTATGGTTATCATTGCTCTTATACTCATTTTTGTGACATATACTAGCATTTAGTGTCATGATCTGGCAGTCATAAATATATGGGCTTAGATGTATTTGTATTTATGTATTGATGTCCCTACTTAGACTTGGAAGTTCCTGATCTATACTCATTGGTGTTATCCTACTTAGGGAGAATAGAGGTAGTCATTCCCACCATTTCTTTGGCTTGCTAGTGTTGGCTTCATCTTTCATTGTCTCCACCCATCCATTACCTTCCAGTTTTGTGTTAACCCGACTTACTACTTGACTTGTGGCATGGAGGACCTTTTCCCGCTAGAACCTTTGTTGGACAAACCTCCCTGTTTATATTGTGTCTCGGCTTTGTTTATATTGTGTCTCGGCTCTGAGTTGGTGACAAAACTTGCCTTTGGTGAGTTGGATTGTATGCCTAAATCATTCTGGTCTGTTGTCCCGATGTTTGGCACAGTGCCAAACTCCCCCTGGTCACTTGAGATGTTGTTGGCTAAAACTGAAAGCTCATGTACTACTTGTATTGGAAATATTTATATATGCGCCCATGGAAAATGTAAATTCTAAAATTTGTTTTTTAACATATGTGAGCAAAGGGCAAGAGCAATGAACTGCCAAAATACCCCATGAAGGGTATAAGGAAAGGTCCCAAAAGCAATGGTTAAATATATGCTATATCCAAATATTGTTGACCTTATAAATTTGAATATGTCCTGGATAAAAGCTGCGATTAGCTGTGCTTTTAAGCACTGGTGAAGTCCCAAAGGATCATATAGGCCAAAAAGGCCATGGAAATAAAATTGATGGTCCTAATGAAACTGGATCAAATTTGATGTAGACATGATGCCTAATTTGAATAAGCACTCTCTGAACAACTCAACCATTTGTGAGGCACTGCCATTTCTTGTGTTGTTGTTTGTCCGACATGTGGTTATAGTGAGTATTCCCTTTCCATATCCAAAGTGTCATGATGTTAAGTTGGTAGTCATCTTTTGCCCTAGCCTTGTCAATTTCAGCCTTCAGCCTTCACTAGCAAATTGACTACAACTATGAAGTGAGTATAGTTCTGAAAGTCTGGTCTGTGTAATAATACATAAAACCCTATATATGTATTTGGTTGATGTACCGCCAGTGAGGTGACTGCTACTTGTTATGATTGTTACTTAAATGATTTGTAGAGAATGTCTTAGCCTTATAACACTTGCAGCAATTAGATGACAACCTGAGTTATATTATTGGTATCTGGTCATTTACAGATGATTATATTGTCTATTGGATATTGTTGATGATCAGGCAGAGGCCTGGTAGGGGTATGAGTATGCACCCTAGATGGATTTGGACTCTTTGAGTCTAGTGAGATAGCTTATTTTCAATTCCAGGCACTTGTAGAGATGATTAGGCTCATTTTACCTTTCTGATGCAGTTTTGCTTCACAAGATGATGTGTCTGAGCAAGGGGATGTTTTATTGGGATCTACTAGGGCGTTGTATGGGGCATAGGGGTTGCAACCACTTGATTGTGCCATAGTACCCCCATTTGAGGGAGCCTAGTGGGCTCAGTTTGACAACGTAGGCAACCTAGGAGGCTGTTTTGGCAGGTTCACATTTCTCGAGGCAGATTAAAAAATGATTAAATGGCTATTGAAGAAATCGATTTGGGATACTGAGGCAAGGGAATGACATGGGATGAGTCATGATGATGAGAGTGATGTCCTCCGCACCTTCTCCAGCAGTTGCAGCACCTGATTGGGCCCACACCTATTTTTCGGGCATTTTTACATTATTTTTTGGAGCTTTTGGGAGGCTCACGATTTCCTCAAGGAGGCACAAAGTCAAAAAATTAAAATATTATATTATTTTATTGTGCCATGGGGCCAGAGGGAGTTAGTTAACACTCCATGGACCCACCATGTGCTTTATTTATTTCTTGTTGAGTGGGGTACCCTCTTTATGGGTGATTTAGTCCACTTTGGTACTTTATGGTTATATTGATCCATGTATTGTATGTTGAGCTCTTCTCAACCGTTGATTAGAACATTTTTATCTTTTAATCTAAGCCACTCGTTTTGGAAGTGGTTAGGATTTTGGTTCTCTCATTTCTATTTAAAGGAGAGAGCTTCTAATTTGTAAGGGTTCTTTGGCTCTTGGATTTGGATAATAGAAAAACTTTTCATGTGGATATTTTTTGGATCTCCTTTGCATCTAGTGTTCTTAGATGGTGATTGGAAAGTCTTTTTCTTCCTAGCATTCGGGAAATTGTTATGAGATCTATATTTTTTGGGGATCATTGTCTTGTCTACAGGAAGACGACTTCAGCTTGGCCGTTTTTGCGGGGGGGACCTCAACACGCTTGGATTGTCTTCGTTTTTTATCAGGAGGTTTTCATTAGTGTCATTGCGGTCTATGATTTTCTCTTGCTATTTTCTGTAGCATTTAGCTCTTTTCTCATGTGGCAGCAAATCTGATATGGTTGACGTTTGTTGTGCAGGAGAGAGGGCGCATCGACTTCCTCGGGCAAACACTGGACATAGAACTAGCTTCAATCTTCTCAAATTGATCCGGATGGCAGGGATCATCATTAGCAAGGCATCTACAAGGTTTTCCAGGTAAGATCTATAGGTTGGTTCTTTTCTTCCATGATCTCAATCCATTGTACCTGGTTTTCTCCAATTTACTGAAAACTTCAAAATCTTAAGAAATCCAAAAAAACACTTAATCGGGGAACTGTTCGATCTTTCGACAAACCACTACTGGGTTTTATAAATCGGGCATGCCTCTCACCATTTCATCTTCAACATTGTCCAAAAGGTTGTTGGTTGGCCCTAGATTTAAAAAACTGACCTTTATAACCCCAACGCCCCCACTGAAAATTTGACCTTTTTCAAACCTGACTTTTTCCGGAAAATAATGACTTGGGTTCATAGATCGGGTCTCCCTTAGTCCAGAACACCCCCAATGCTGAGCTAGTTGCTGCGAGAAGCCCTAGATTTGAAAAACTCACTTTCAGCACCCTAGCACTCCTCATCAGATTTTGACTTTTTCTAGATCTGATTTTTCTGGAAATTTTTCAACTTGGGTTTGTAGATCAGGTCATTCACATCCCATTTCTCCTCTAACGCTGAGTTGATGCCTCACAGACTGTCCTAGATCTGAGGATCTATCGCTTCAAACCCTAGCGCTAGCCCTTTTTTCTATTGGTTTCCCCTACAAACTGAATTTTCTAGCCATACACTCTTCTGGGTCCATAGATCAGGGCATATCCCAGGTGGGTTCACTCCAACGCTGGGCAGATACTGACTCCATTACCCAAGGCCCAACAGGCACTGATCTCCAACCCTAGTGCTAGCCCTCTTTTGGCTTTGTTATCACATAGCAGCCAGGCTACCATATTCTATTTTTCAGACACAGTACATTTTTCAGCCAGATCTTTTTCATGTGAGATGAGCAGTTTTGATGGATCATTATTATGTTAGTGGACTATTGTACTCTCCCATGTTAGGACTGAGTCTCAGGACACTCAGATTTGAGGACCGATGTAGCCATTTATGTCATTTCAGAGCAGTCATTGATGCCCAGTTTTATATCAGTTCTTTCTCATTGGACAAATGGTGTCTCAGATAGGATTATATTGCATGGTTATGACTCAGCATTTTATATTGTGTTATGGTTATTATTGCTCTTATACGGATTCTTGTGACATGTATTAACATGTGGTATCATGATCTGGCGGTCATAATTATATGGACTTGGTTGTATCTTGTACTATGTATTGATGTCCTTACTTAGACTTGGAAGTTCTTGATCTATACTCATTGGTTTTACCCTTCTTAGTGAGAATAGAGGTAGTCATTCCCACCATTGTTTTGGCTTGCTAGTGTTGGCTCCATCATTCACTGTCTTTATCCATCCACTACCTTCAATTTTAGTTTCAACCCGACTGACTTCTTGACTTATGGCATGGAGGACTTTTTTCCCCGCTAGAACTTTTGTGGGACAAGCCTCCCTGTTTATATTGTGTCTCGGCTCTAAGTTGGTGATAGAACTTGCCTTTGGTAAGTTGGATTGTATGCCTAAATCATTCTGGTCGGTTGTCTCGATGTTTGGCATTGTGCAGAACTCCACTAGTCACTTGAGATGTTGTTGGCTAAAACTGAAAGCTCATGTACTACCTGTATTGAAAGTATTGAATATGCGCCCATGGAAAATGAAAATTATAAAACTGTGTTTCTTAACATATGTAAAAAGGGCAAGAGCAATGAAATGCTAAAATACTCCTTGAAGAGCATAAGAAAAGGTCTACAAAAAAGCAATGGTTAAAAATATGCTATATCCAAAAATGTTGATGAAATTGTCATTGATGCCAACATGGACTTACAGTGGCCCCACAGGATGTCATTGATGCCACCAAGTGCCACCTTCAGTGCCTTGATCCCTTATAGAGTGGGTTTGTGCCTTGAAGCACCTTGTACCCAGTTGACAAGGTCCCAGTACCCACACGCTTGGATTTTGATGCCACCACTTTGCTGAAGATGTTGAAGACCCAGCTGATGATGCTGAAGACCCTAGAGATGGTCTTGAAGCCCTGGTAGACGTTGGAAAAGCCCATGAAGTCTTGGAATCCCTGATGAAGACCATGATGCCCTTGCAAAGGTCATGGAGCCCACTTATATGGTGGCATGATGGCACTTTGATGAAGTCTTTGATGCATTGGTTGGTCCTAGTGCTTGCACTTGATCCCTTTGTGTCATTCGTTGAAAAGGTCATGGAACCCTTGCATGTATTATGATGGTGATGACCTTATATGGTCTTTGGCTTGTGGTGGATGCCCTTGGCTTGAAGTGGAAGCCCTTGTATTGATAGAATCAATGGATTGTTGGAAAGAGCCCTTGAAGATGCTTTGATGAAGCATTGAAGAGCCCTTGAGGTGTTTTAAAGAAACCTTGAAAATGCCTTGAAGAAGTCGGCTCCAAAGTATTAATATTTAATTTAAAATTTTAATTTGCTGAGTCGGCTCCAAAGTCGGAATTAAAATTTGTATGCATGTCGGCCCAGAATATTTTTTAAAAATTGTTATTTGTGAAGTCGGTCCAGAATTAAAAAATAAAATTTAAATGCAAGTCAGCTGAGCAAAATATGGCGAAAATTTAGTATAAATATCAGCTCAAATCTTCACTTTTGCAAGGTGAAATTTCGGTGGAGCTCTAAGGATTTTCGCAGGTAGTAGAATTTTGACAGTCATTTTTTTTTGGTTCTTAGCAGCAGCAGTATACTGAGTTTTCGTGGGCAACTGAGGAAATTTTTGGAGCAGCAATGAAAGACTGAGGTAGCCTCAGATCTGAGGGTTACAACAGATAGAGGTTCATCTTTTGGGGTTTAAATTTTATAATTCTTTCTTGCTGCTTGTGAAGAGATGACTGTCCCATGACAACCCTAGATCAAGATGCCAAGCAGACAAACCATCGAAGTTGTGACCAGCATGATGAACAGTTCGGGTAGGGCAACAGTAAACTGAGCAAAATGTTATCTGTGGAATAAACCAACGAATTTGCAGAGGAGAGTGAGCTCGCAGCTGTTGTTAGACCGAGGATGTTAAATAGCAGCATGAAGAAGTTACAGTCCTGAATTTTCTTTTGTTGGAGAAGTCAAGCAACAAACCGAGTTCTTGTGGACACAAACAGTCCGAATTTGTAGCATTCACACAAGCATATACAAGGTATGTTTTGACCTAGTTTCAGGCTCTCTAGTAGTGTTTTTCTTTAGGGTTTTTAACCAGCATTCTACCAGCTCCCGAATTTTGTTGGAAGCATCTGGATGCATGAAGACAACTCGCAGCAGTAGAGAAGGATCCGAGTTATTCCACAGAGATATATTTTCGGGGTTAAACAGTAAAGAATTCCGAGTTTGTTTGGTCATCTACACAGCCCGAATTCTTGGAGATCATCCACAATCTGAATGATATAGCAGTTCAGGTCTTGGTTGCTTGATTAGTCCCTTTTTATAGTCCAAGGTTGAGGTTTAAAGTTCGAGGTCACCACAGTCCGAGTTATGGTGCTTAAACAATAAGCCTGCTACAGTAAGGTTGTTTTGAAATAGCCCAGATCCTATGAATTGAACTTGACATCAGTCATATTTTCGGTGAAAGGAGAAGCAAAGCTTTTGTGATAAGGAGCAGCCCAAATTGTATTAACTGAGTGTAACCAGCAGTCTGAGATTTTTTTTTGTAACACCACATAATGTTTTTGTGATGTAGAAGTCTCATGGTGGAGACTGGATTTGTGGCAGACATCAAGAAACAGCCCCATAGGACCTGCTCAATATGACCTGAGTCCTGTTAGGGCCTTTCTCTCAGTAGCCGTGCCCTACTTAGGGCTGTCTTGTAGCAATTGTGCCTTGGTTAGGGACCATTCCCAATTGACAGCAGTGAATGACAAGTAAGTCATGTAAATCCAAGCCCTTGCTCTATCTCCTTTTCGAGTGAAGTCCTGAACTGTTGAAGATTGGTAGAGTGTTCATATAGAAAAGTATACAATATGGCCATCAGCTTGATATCCTTGATCAAGTTTGATTGAATGACACCTGAGAATGTGAATGAATGCACAGTTAGTTCAATGCTGGTATAAATGCATCTGCACAGTGGTTTGGGATATACATAGTTCAAGAGCAAGTTGACATATATATATATATATATATATAGTTCAATAATAGACAATCAAGCACACTACAAACAAGTGTTAAAAATGAGCAGTAGTTTGACAATCCTGATGCAGACAGTTGAGTAAGAGGAGTAGACCCGAGCAACAGTATGATGATGATGATGTACAAGGTATGTGATGATACTAATAATGCTTGTATTGATGATGATGATACAACAGTCTGTATGAAAACAGTCCCAGTCTTGTGATGGCCTGTACATACATACACTGCTGAGTTTTGTATACAGTGGTCAGACAGTGATGTGGTATGCATACAATATTCAGTATACAGTAATGTAATACTACTGTATGATGCGGGCAATCAGTGATGGTATGATACACAACCAAGTTGCTTGTGTGGGTAAATGTTTGAAGACTTTGGGGGAAACAAGCTGATACAGGATTCAGGCTATCTTCCTAGCCCATTTACTGTGTTTCAAGTTGTCCAAGCAGTGAGTTCTATGGTGTGTCTACCGAGTATACATATAAACACTTCCATATCAGACAGTCCCTTGAAACTGGCTAGCATATGACATGTTGATACTTGGATGATGTCTTAACCATAATGAATGTGCAAGAGTCCAAGTTCTCCTTGTAAGTGTTGATCCTGTTTACATCTTACTCCAGCTATCTCAAGCTTAAAAGAGAAAGGCTTGAAGCAGAACTTGAAGTATTCCAGAAGTTACAGCAGTAGTGAAGCATTTGGGCATGAGCATACTGTGCTTAAGGCAGCAACAATAAAAGAATATAGAACAACTCTTATAGCAGAAAGTCAAAGGTCATTGACATGAGATGCCTTGTAGATTGACTGAAATTGGGCAGCAGTATTGATGGGCAATGTTAACATGGTTGATGAGCAAAGCAGAGATTGTTGAGTAGACCTTGATGACTTGACAGTGACTAGAATACAGAGGTTGTTGAGCAGCAGTAAGCAAATGAACAAGATGACTGAAGAGCTGGTGCTGATGAACAACAAAGATTGAGAAGTGTGTTGCAGCAGTATTGATGAGAGAGTTGAGCAGATGATCAACAGTATTGACCAGCAGCAGAATAGATTGAAGAAACATATGATGTTGATATGACAGTGAACTTTAATTGTAAATGCAAGCTTGACTTGCTTTTTGAGGTTAGGATACCTCAAACCCTTCTTAGCAGGGTCTAAGAAAACCAGGCAGGGTCCTGGATGCAGAGTAGGTGCTCTTCATATCAGTAGGTGCTGATTTTACCTAACGGTTGTAGCCGAACCAAAAGTAATACAAAAAGATTACAAAATTATATGGTGTTGTGTTCTTTTGTGTTATGGTTCTTGATGATTTAAATGCTATGATATGTGAATGATGAAGTTTATGAAATGATTATGAGATTGGTAGAATAATGGAATGATGAATTGGTAGCTAACTGTGACAAGTTAAGAAAAGTTGTAAAATTGCTTTACACTGATTCACCCTCCTCTCTCAGTATCTAACAAAAAATTGCTGACCTTATTAAAAAAAATATGTCTCGGATGAAAGCTGCGATTAGCTGTGCTTTTAAGCATTGGTGAAGTCCCAAAAGGGTCATATAGGCCAAAAAGGCCATGGAATAAAATGATGACCCTAATGAACTTGAATCAAGTTTGATGTAGACATGATGCCTAAGTTGAATAAGAACTCTCTAAACAACTCACCCATTTGTGAGGCACTGCCATTCCTTATGTTGTTGTTTGTCCGACATTGGTTATAGTGAGTATTCCTTTTCCTTATCCAAAGTGTCATGATGTTGAGTAGGAATTCATCCTTTGCCTTAGCCTTGTCATTTTCACCCTTCACCTTTCACTAGCAAAATGATTACAGCTATGAAGTGAGTATAGTCTTGAAAGTCTAAGTCTGAGTAATAATAAATAAAGCCTTATATATGTATTGGTTGATGTACCGCTAGTGAAATGAATGCTACTTGTTGCAATTGTTACTTGAATGACTTGTAGAGCATGTCTTAACCTTTTAACACTTGCAGCAGATGGATGTAGTCTGCGTTATTATGGGTATCTGATCACTTACAGGTGGTTATATTGTTTATTTGATGTGATTAATGGTTAGATAGAGACCTATGAGGGGTATGAGTATACACCTTAGATGGATTTGGACTCTCTGAGTCCAATGAGACAGTTTATTTCCAGTTTCGGGCACTTACAGATGTGATCAGGTTCATTCTGCCTTTCTGATGCAGTTTTTCTTCACAGATTGATATTTTTGAGCAGGGAGATGTTTTAGTTGGATCTCCTAGGGCGTTGTATGGAACATAGGGGTGTAACCACTTGTTTGTACCATACTACCCCCATCCCAGAGAGCCTGGTGGGCTCAGTTTGACAACGCAGGCACCCTAGGAGGCTGTTTTGGTCGGTTCACGTTTCTCGAGGCAAATTAAAAAATGATTAAATGGCTATTGAAGAAATCGATTTGGGCTACTGAGGCAAGGAAATGACATGGGATGAGTCATGATGATGAGAGTGATGTCCTCCACACCTTCTCCAGCAGTTGCAGCTCCTGATTGGGTCCACACCTATTTTTTGGGCATTTTTTATTATTTTCTGGAGCTCTTTTTGGAGGCTCACGATTTCCTCAAGGAAGCACAAAAGTCAAAGAATTAAATTGTTATATTATTTATTGTGCCATGGGGACACCCAAAGGGAGTTAGTCAAACACTCCTTGGACCCACCATGTGCTTTTATTTATTTCTTGTTGAATGGGTTACCTTTCTTTGGGTGGTTTAGTCCACTTTGGTAAATTATGGTTATATTGATCCATGTGTTGTATGTTGAGCTCATCTCAACCATTGATTAGAACATTTCATCTTTTAATCTTAGCCACTCGTTTTGAAAGTGGTTAGGATTTGGTTATGATTGAGGTTCTTTCATTTCTATTTAAAGGAGAGAGCTTCTCATTTGTAAGGGGTCTTTGGCTCTTGGATCTAAATAATAGAAAGACTTTTTCTGTGGAAATTTTTCTGGATTTGCTTTGCATTTGATGTGCTCAAATGGTGATTAGCTTGTCTTCAACTTACTAGCATCGTGGAAATTCTCGTGAGATCTATTTTTTTTCGTGGCTATCATTGTTTTGTCTACAGGAGGGCGTTTTGGCTGGAGCGTTTTTGTAGGGGGACCTCAACTCGCTCGGTTCTCTTCGTCTTGGATCAGGGGGTTTTCATTAGTTTCATTGCGATCTATGATTACTTCATTTTACTGTCTTGTAGCATTCAGTTTCTTTATTTTGTATGTGGAAATCTGATATGGTTGACGTTTGCTCATGCAGGGTAGGGGGCGCTTTGATGGCTTGGAGCTTGCATATGCCATAGAAGTCACGTGGATCTTCCAGGATTGATCGGGATAGCTAGGATCGTCACTGTTACAGACTTCTACAAGCTTATCTAAGTAAGATCCACATGTAAGTTCTTCTTTTCTGATCTTATTCCATTGTACCTTGCTGAAATTTAACTATTTTTCTGAAAACTCCTAAACCATAAAAACCTAAAAAATCAAATAATCAGGAAACCGTTCGATATTTTGCCAAACCATTTCTGGGTTTCATAGATCGGGCCTCCCTCTAACTAAATCAACTGGAACACTAGTCAAATTCCTCATAGATTGACCTAGATCTGATTTTTCAGCAGAAAACTGCATAACCCCCCATTGAAAACTAGGGTTTTGAGTTTTTCTGATTTCCGACTTCACAGACGGATAGATCGGGTCTTGGGTAGTCCAAATCAACCCCAACGCTGTCAAGAGGCTCAACAGTTTGACCGGGATCTGAAAAATAGACTGAATTTTCCCTAGCGCCCTCACTGAAAACTGGACTTTTCCGGAATTGATTTTTTTTGAAATCTGACAAGATAGATGGATAGATAAGGGCCCAAGCACTCCAGAACATCCCTAATGTTGTGCTAGTTCCTCCTGGTTTGCCCTAGATCTGAGAAATCAGTTTTCAGCCTCCTAACCCCATCATCAGATTTTGACTTTTCTAGATCTGATTTTTCTGTTGATTTCTTGATTTGGGCTTGTAGATCAGGTCACCCTGACCTCTTTTCTTCCTCAACGCTGAGCCATTAGCCTCTCGGTGACCCTAGAACTACAGATCTGTCCTCCTAAGCCCAAGCACTAGCCATCCATTGAGCTGGGTTTCCTGTACCTTAGCTTTTCCGGACCAATTACTTTCTGGGTTCGTAGATCAAGGTGTCTCCCAGGTGGGTTTTCTGAAAAATTGGTTTACTGCTGACTCCATTGCCCAATGCACACAAGGCACTGATCTCCTAGCTAGCACTAGCCCCATCTTGACCTCATTTTTACTCCTTTTGCCAACACCTACTGATAACTCAAGTCACCTTTCTTTCATTGAGATTGCCCCCTTGGTACTAGGCAGTCCCAACTCTGTTCTTGCTCACCCTGTCATAGTTACGTTTCCCAAGATAATGGTCATCTCTATCAGTTGCTAGTACCTTAACCCTAGAGCTAGGGTTTCCATTTACCTTGCACCTTAATTACCTTGAAGCCCCATCTAATCTTCTTCTGGTGTCTAGGTCTGATCTCTCCTGTCGGGAGCAGATCTGGGTCTCCCCCATTGTTGTCTTGGACTAGGATAACATAAAGTGAAGGCTGCTTTGATTGGCGTGACAACCATCCATTTGGGAGTCTAGGCAGTCGTGGTTCCACCCCTTAGTTGCTTGCCCCTCTACCATCCATCCTGGATCCACCTCACACATGCAACTACAAGGCGGGTGATAACAGGCTTCTTTTCCCTGAAATCCAACTTTTACTTGATGATTCAAGCACTTGGATTTTGTCATTTTTCTCACTAATTCGATCCCTTTGGTACTAGATAGCCCGAACACTGTCCTTGCTTTCCCTGCATTGGTCACGTTTCCCAAGGCAACGGATATCTTTACCAGTTGCTAGTACCTCAACCCTAGATCTGATATTCACCCCATAGGTCATCTGTGTTCCACTTTGGATCAACCCTCATTTGTTTACAACTCCTTATCCAAAGCCCTGGCACACTTAGTGACACCTTCCATAGATCTAAGGTCTCCAATTACCTTACACCTTATGTACCTCAAGTCTAATTGATCTGATCTGGTGTGTAGGTCTGATCTCTCCTATCGGGAGAAGATCCGGGTCTCTACCTTTGGTTTCTTGGGCTTAGATAACATAAAGTGAAGGCTCCCTTGATTGGCGTGACAACCATCCATTTGGGAGTCTAGGCAGTCTTGGTTCCACCTCCTTAGTTGCTTGTCCCTCTACCATCCATCCTGGATACACCTGACATAGGAAACTACAAGGTTGGCGATAACAACAGTGAGCAACATTAGTTGAAACTTGAACTTTGAGAAATATGACTTCCACTGGACTTAGAATGAAGGATAGGCTTGATGGGGCTGGGAATTTTATTCTGTGGAAAGCTAGGATAATGTTGATATTGGAGGAGAATGAGTTGTGGGATGAGGTGGTTCATAACACTACAACAGTCCCTATTGTTATTCCCCCTACCATTGATGCAACAACCCTTACCACCTTCAACAAGGACATAAAAGCTAGAAGGATAATCCTAGATGCTGTTAAAGACATGTGATTCCTCACATCCTGAGTAAAACCTATGCATTTCAGATGTGGGATGCTTTGCCTGGATTGTTTCAGAGCTCAAACGAGAATCGGAAGATGGTTTTGAGGGAGAAGTTGAAGAGTATCAAAATGGCCAAAGGGGAGGTTGTGATATCTTAAGTTACTAGGATCTCTCAGGTGAGAGATGAGCTTGCAGCAGTTGGGGAGGTTGTTCCTAATTTAGAGCTAGTGCAGACAACTTTGAATGGGTTTTCAAAGCCTTGGGCTGTGTTTGTGGAGGCTTTGGTGGCTAGGGAGAACTTACCTACATGGGATAGGATATGTGATGATTTTGTTTAGGAGGAGACTCAGAGGGGTCTTTTGCAGGGCGGTGCTTCTACTAGTAGGGAGGATTAGGAGGATGTGGCTTTGACAACGAAGGGGAAGTAGAAGTTCAATAAGGGTCTTAAGAAGGGTGGGGCCAAGCAAAAGGATGGGCAGAAGAAGGATCTGAGCACTGTACAGTGCTTTGCATGTCAGGAGATGGGGCACTATGCTGGGTAGTGTACAAACAAGAAGATGAAGAAGCAGCAACAGACAATAGCTTCGGCAGAGGTTGAGGATTTTGCAGGTAGATTTCAGAGAAAGTTTTCTCTGTGCACTGGAGATGTTGATAGAGAGCGCATCTATCATCACTAGTGCAGATGTTGATAGTGAGGGAGTTTTCTTTGTTGACAGACCATTCTTACAGTGCATCCACTTCCAACACATGGTACATTGATAGTGGAGCTTCGAGCCACATGACAGGTGCTTGAGAGATGTTCTTCGAGCTTTCACATGCAGAGACTGATGTGGAGGTAGTGTTGGGAGATGATTCTGCAGTTAGAGTAGTTGGGCGTGGCACCATTACCTTTCAGAGGGAGTCCATGAGCCCCATGGTTTTGAGAGATGTATTGTATGTACCTGGGTTGAAGAAGAACTTGGTTTCAGTTTCCATGATTGAGGATCGAGGTCTTCGAGTGTTCTTCCTAGATGGACATGTTCGTGTGTTTCCCAAGACCGTAGGACCATCCGCTTAATTTTCCATTGGAGTTAGATGTGGGAAACTGTACAAGCTCTTATTTTAGCCTCAGTATGCCTTGGCGCATAGCAATGGCAGCGAGCTTTGTGAGTTGTGGCATAGGAGGATGGCTCACTTGCATCATCGAGCTTTGAGGTTGTTGAGACATATGGTTACAGGTTTGCCATAGTTCAGCACAGAGCACAGTGATGTTTGCAGGGGGTGTGCTTTGGGAAAGTACACCAAGACTGCTTTTCCTAGCAGTGATAGCAGGTCAGTAGGGATTCTTGACTTGATACATTCAAATTTATGTGGACCTGTGTCATCTGTATCTTTGAGAGGATATGCGTACTATGTGACATTCATCGATGATCATTCTAGGAAGATCTGGATCTACTTCCTGAAGAGCAAGAAATCTGAGGAGGTCTTGCAGAGGTTCCAAGAGTTCAAAACTCTTGTGGAGAACCAAATAGGGAGAAAGATACGGGCTCTCAGATTGGATAATGGGGGTGAGTATACCTCCAAGGAGTTTGATGGATATTGTAGACAAGAGGGCATCAAGAGACAGTTGACAATTCCATACACTCCTAAAGCAGAATGGAGGGGCAGAAAGGAAGAACAGGTCTATTGTTAGAGCAGCTAGAGCTATGTTACATGACTAATTACTTCCTTTCTTCCTTTGGGAAGAGGCATGTAGTACAACTGTTTATCTTCAGAACAAGAGTCCCCATCGTGCCGTGGGGAACATGACACCTTGAGGAGTGTTTCACAAGCAAGAAGCTTGAGGTTAGCCATTTTCGCATATTTGGTAGTTTGACTTACTCTGATGTCCCTTCTGAGAAGAGGGCAAAGTTGGAGCTCACCGCAGAGAAGGGCATCTCTGTGGGCTATGATGAGACTTCGAAGGCCTTCCGTATTTATCTTCCTTCTCAGAGGAAAGTTGTTGTGAGGAGGGAAGTGAAGTTTGAGGAGGAGTAGGCCTTCAGGAAGTCTAGAGAGTTGGAGTAGGGAGTGCAACAAGTTCCTGCACCTCAGGTTGTTTCACGGGTACCGTTAGTGAAGCAATCAGGTTCACAGGTTTCCGGAGTTACTGGACCACATAGTATGGTTACAGGTTCACCAGTTTTAGTGGTTCAGCCAAGAGGATCTTCGGGGTAAGGTTTTGGGTCTCAGATTACAGGTTCACTGTGCAGAGCATCGGGATCACAGAGTTCACCAGTCATTGGTACACCGGCTTTTGGTTCATAGGTTATTGGGGCTTCTACCTCTGGTAGTTCATCAAATGAGGGAAGAAGAAGCCTAAGTGGCTTCAGGACACCTTGAGGAAGCTCAGGAATTTGGGACACCCAGGGAGCCAGTGAGGACTATTCAGACGCCAGACAGATTGGGCATGGCATTAGTGGCTAGTCTTCGTGATTCAGAGCCTTCTACTTTTGCGGAGGCCTCCCAGCATCATGTTTGGCGAGATGCCATGATGGATGAGTGCCATTCCATCATGAAGAACGATGTTTGGGAGATAGTTTCGAGACCTAAGGGGAAGTCAGTGGTGACTTCTTGGTGGCTTTACAAGCTAAAGCATGTTGTGGTTGGTAGTGTGGAGAATTACAAGGCCAGGTTTGTAGTGCGGGGATTTTCACAGGTTGAGGGAGTGGCTTATGATGAGACCTTTGCGTTGGTTGCTCGTTATACTTCGATCAGGGCATTGATTTCCATTGCGGCGAAAATCGGTTGGAAGATTCATCAGATGGATGTGAAGACCGCATTTCTCAATCGAATCATACAGGAGGATGTGTATGTTGAGCAGCCTTAGGGCTTTGAGATTCATGGGAGAGAGTCTCATGTTTGCAGGTTGAAGCAATCTCCTAAAGCTTGGTACTCCATGATTGATTCTTACTTGCAGCGGATGGGGTTTCATAAGAGTGAGGCAAATCCGAATCTCTATTTCATCATGGTTCGAAATGATCCTCTCATTCTTCTGTTGTATGTGGATGACTTATTTATGACATAAGGAGAGAGACCCATTGCAACTTGTAAGAAAGGTCTTGCTTCAGAGTACGAGATGACCGACATTGGGTTGATGCACTATTATCTGGGATTGGAGGTTTGGCAGGAGCTTGGAAATATTTTCTTGGGACAGGGAAACTATGCAGTTGATATTCTAAGGAGATTTCGGATGGAGGATAGCAGACCGATGTTTACACCGATGGTCACCAACTGGAAGAAGCTTCATGCTTCTGAGGGAGAGTTGGTGGATCCTACACTATATCGTCAGGTCATTGGTTCTTTGATGTATCTGGTCAACTCTCGGCCAGATTTGTGTTTTGCGGTGAACACTCTCAATTTGTTCATGGTTGAGCCTAGAAGAGTGCACTAGGTAGCCGCAAAACATGTGTTGCGTTACCTTGCAGGGACAGTGGAGTATGGTCTGGACTACAGGAGGTCGAATGGGATCAGGTTGATTGGCTTCACAGATTCAGATTGGGTAGGTAGTGTGGCAGACTGGAATAGCACTTTCAGATGTTGTTTCAGTTTGGGCTCGGTAGCAGTGTCGTGGTTCAGTTGAAAGCAAAAGTCTGTTGCTTTGAGTTCTACAGAGGCCGAGTATATGGCAGCCAGTCAAGCTAGATGCGAGGCGCTGTGGCTTCGCAAGTTGCCGGTGAATTTATTTGATCAGGAGCTGAAGCCTATGGTGATCTACAGTGACAATCAAAGTTGCATCCAGCTCTCTGAGAATCTAGTATTTCATGACTGGTCAAAGCATATTGAGATCAAGTATCATTTCATCCGAGATTATGTTCAGAGAGGAGAGGAGTCGTTACATTGCAATACATTTCCACTGATGAGCAGGTTGCAGATATTTTGACGAAATCTTTGGGGAGGGGCAAGTTTATCTTCTTCAGAGACAAGTTGGGAGTGCTGCAGAACACCTTGCTCGATAAGAGGGAGTATTGATTTTTGTACCTAGGAAAGTGTTCCCCTAGGTGACTTTAGCCTTAGTCACTTAATAGGGGGAAATAATGTGACCGTTGCATTAAATGACTTGAGATGAGCATTTAATTTGACTTTAGAGAATAAAGTCACTTTTTGGAAAATTTAAGTGAGGTGAGTGAATTTAATTTTGAAATTAGATTTAATGAGCATTTAATCTCATCCACTCATCTCATCTAATCTCCACTGTTGGATTAGATGAACCCTAGGGTTTTCACTAAAAAGGCAAGTGAAGGCAAAATCAATGACTTTTGCAGATTGAAGTGAAGGAGAGAGCTGAGAGAGAGGAAAGTTTTTTTTCTGAGAAAAACAAATTTGCAGCACACAAATTGAGGGAGGAAACAACAAAATATGAGGGCACGATTTGCGAGGAGAACTGGGCATGCGTTTCGAGGAGCAGCATTTATTGCCGGCAGTCCGTACTGTCCATACTATACAGATCCGTTCAAGGACACGTTCCCCGAGGAAAGTACATGCAGAAATCGGGCATGGTTTTCAACGCAGGGTTTTTGAGGCTGGCATGCATGACTCTGAGGCATTTCCAGCTGCATGAATTTCGAGACAGGCCATACAGGCTGTACAGCAGGCTGCCGTACAGTCCGTACAGCAGCACATTTTTCGAGGCACCTTCAACAAAATTTCTTTTGATTTTTTACTGTTCGACACGAAAAACAAGGCAGAAATTTTCTCCTAACAGGTTTTCCCCTTGTGGGTTTTTCCTGGGCAAGTTTGCCAAAAATTCCCGAGTCTGAAATTTCATAGTGTGCATTTAATATTTTATTTTTTGTCATTAAAGTTTTGTTACAGCAGTGTTTGTATCAGTCTGAAATTTTTTGCAATTTCCAGCCTTATTTATTTCTGGGTTGGGCATTAAACAGAGATAAATTTTTGACATTCATACAGGTGGCTGAAGCTGAGAAAATCTTACAGAACAAAGGACTATCAGTTCGCATCATGCTCCATTTCTTGAGCCGCTTTTAGGGTCACATATTTTATCGGCACTATTGCAATTGGTAGTCTCATTGATCAACTTTTGTGGTCTTTTTTTGGACATTAATAAAATTATCTCATCTTATCTCTTTCGGGGGAGGGGGTCGTTTATCCTTCATGGGCTTACTCCATCAAAGCAGCTTTGTCATTCATCTGTATTAATTATATATTGGATAACTGCTGGAATGTGATGGTCCATTCTCTTGCCATACTTTTTCCAATCATTTTGTTTCCACGGTTTTCTTTCACATATCCATTATTTGTATTTCATTTCTTGAAACTCTTAATTGTTTGCTCTTCATGATAGATTGAAAATGCGCCTTTTCCTTGGGCAGATTCATCATATCTGAATTCTCACTTTTATCTGTTTGAACTGTTATTTGAATGGGATGTCCTGGAATCTGAGTGATTTTACAAATATGATTAGAGTTCGCTGTGGTTTATTGAATCAATAATTTTGTTGCAAGCTTTTGTGTATTTTCATTTTCGAATGCCCTTTGTCTCATGCTCCAGTTCTCTGGGCAAGATTGGGATATGGAGGGAGTGAATTAAATCTCTAATCAGTCCATGGGAAGTTGCCACTTATGATGAAACTTTTGAATAATCACTAGTGAAAGGAGCACAACGATAATGTTATCATGAAATGCAGGTAACTTTGGTGGACAGACAAAGTGTGGCAATTGAAAAGGTGCAGGTTGAGGGTCCATCTACCCTTGTGTATTTACTATTTCTGTGGGGGTCTATTATAACACATCCGTGCCCTATAAAACTCCATACAGAAATTGACAGTCATGGTGTCTCAGGGTCATGCTTTTAATTATATAACAATGCTGCTGTAATGCATAGGCAAATACCCATCCGAATTTTAAGCTTTAGAATGCTGATTTATTTGATTTCTGAGTAATTATCCATTGTACTGTGGTTACAAGGCCTTCTTTAGAGTTTCATTTTCTTCTAACCCCGTTGTTATCTTATTTTTCAAATCTGACTTTTCATGCCTCTTGGAAATTAATAAGCAAATACTAGCTAAAAGCTGTTGGCATTGCATTGTGAATAATTATTTTCATGGTTTTTGACAAGAGTGTGCTTATTTTGATTGTTTTCTCATGTCGTAGTTATGAACTATTATGGTAACTGATATATTTTTGATGTTTTCTCATATAACAGCACATCAAAGACCAGCGGATCAAAATTTATTTGGTATTGTACAAGGAGGATTGGATCCTGTTTTAAGGTAAGGTAATAAGATTAATTTCAGTTTTGCATCCCATGGATAAATACTCAATTGACAACAAACTGGACTGTGTCCAAATCTTTTCTGAGGTCTTGGGTCAAGGCCAAAGGGATATGCTGGAGTTGCTGCTAGCACAAGGTTTGGAATATATTTTGATCCACCCAGGGGAGATATTTAAATCATTAGAAATCCCCTTTGCCTTTGAGGTCTCTCCTTAAGAGTTGTGGGACAGGGTGATCTAGTGAATTGAAAGCAAAATTGACATGTGGATAATTAAGTGTCTGTCCCTGGCTGTCAAATTTCAGATATGCACCTTGGTAAAGGCATTTACAAATCTACTACTCCTTGCGCTGAGTCCCTTCTCTAAGGGCTTAGCAGAAACTGGAGAAGCTCGTCAGAAACTTATTGTGGGCCAATATTGAACGCCACAAGGGATTTCACAAAGTAATTAGAATTGATGCAGCTTACCCAGGGATTGGGGTGGTCTTGGAATTATTTGAACCAATATGCAGGCTCAAGCATTGTGTGAAAAGTGGGTTATCATTGTTGTTGAACCTGAGGGTAATTTGCAAGTCAGAGGACTTTTGTGGTGAAAAGTATCTGGAAGGTCTGGAGGCCATCAAACTTAGACATCAATAGAAAGTTGACTCCCTCACAACAGGCTTATCATTAAATGAATATATCCTTTTGTGGTCCCCAGTGGTGTGATTCAGTGATTGACGTTTGGCTGAAATAAACTGGTTTGCTGCTAAGCTTCTCTTCAGGAGTAATGTCCAGAAGATTTTTCATATGTTTGACACCTAGGACAGAGGATGAAGGCCTCAGCTAGTTATGAAGGAAGACTTCAGACTCACAAACGCAAATATGCTGGTCTTGTAAAGAGTGAAGAGCCTTGTCCATGAGATTATTTGCTTTAAAATTGGTTTGTGGGTCCCAGTTATTTGGTGGAAAGATTGGCGTTGGAATCATTCCAAGGATTTCAAGAAAAAAACCCTGCTGATTATAGAAATTTCTGTGTTCTTTGACTGTTAATGCAGAACATAAATTTCACCTCTTTCCTAGAGGTTTCCTGGATCTTAACCCTGTGAATTTTTTAGCCTTAGGGCTGTTCTGAAATATGATAAAGCAGCAGCAACAGTGGACAATATTTCACCATTTAACAACCCCAATCTAAGAGAAAAGATACCAAATGTATTCCAACAAGTTTCAACACTCTATGGCAATCTTATTATGCACAAACCAGATCTGAGGATCACTTTATGACTGCTGTAAATGCTAGCAAATCTGCGTTATCTTCTTCGATATCAATGTAAATCACTTAACAATTTCAGCCTTAACTTATGTCAAATTAGTGAGACATACATCTGCTGGAAAATTACAAAACCATGAAGAAATAGATGGCTAAAAATCATCAAATCGACAATTGCACAAGTATTTGACATCTTGAAACCTCATTAATATACATAATGATGAAGTTCATGTATATACCATAGCTTTATCCTACCTAAGGCCTGTTTTAATCCTCTAGCTCTCCAAAACCCTAGCTAGGGAATACAATGAAAACCATAGTTCACAACAAGGAGGTCCAACAAGTTAGCATCACGCAAGCATGTTCTCCCAAGCAAGATGTTTTCTCTTCTTCTCCTCAACAAGTACAATCTAGGGTTTCATCGCAAAACTTAATCTCTAAGTCTACAAGGAATGAAACCCTAACCCTAGTATTCAAGATCCTTCAAGAAGCTCCAAGAAACCTGAGTGATTTCAAGGCAATAGAGTTAAAATACAAATGAAGATCCAAGAGAGGAAGACTAGTGCACCCCTATTAGTGACATCTATAACACAAGATGAACAAAGGTGAGTGAATATAGAAAGACTATCATCTCCAATGTCTTCTTCACAAGAGTAAGCCCTAGTATCTCACAAGATAAAGCTCCCATCAATGACATCCTCTTTCCCTTTCATAACTTGACTTAGGTTTACTCATGAACCCTAGCGTCTCACTCTAAGAAGACAAATACAAAGAGAAGAGTACAATGGCGATGTTGAATGAAAGGACACTCTCGTTGCTTTATTTATATGAGAGGTAAGGTAATCGAACAATACATATGTGGGTCTAAGCCCTTACAAGAAATCTACAAAGCCACATTTAGGTTGATACATGTGGAGTGCTCTAGTCTAACAATAAACATTCAAGCTCCATGGTGACATCATTCACAAGCAAGGCTTCAAGTGCAAGGGCACTCCACGATATGTGTACAACTCTCTTCCTACAAACCTCCGATGACTCCCACAAACCTTCGAAGCCATGTACTCCACCAGGCCACTCACTTTGCATGAACACTATTTCATCCTTGGTGTCCCCAAGTCAAGTCTAGCTAATCCATGTTGTCTGTTACCTCCCAAACTAGCATGTGTCATTAAGGCCCAAAAAGACAATGGTAGCCCTAAGTCAACCTAGTGGTGTTATTCACTGTCACCTTTGTAAACCCCTCTCTACACTTTAGGTTGACTTTTTTTCAACACAGGGGGGCTTCCCTAGGATAGGATTGCTGAGGCTAGGCAATAACGCACAAGGTGATATGAAGAGATAGCTTGGAAAAACATCCTTGGGAGTTGTAGTATAGAAAATAAAAAAGGGTGATGGAAGGGCCAAGACACTAGTGCCAATCCAACAATGGCAAATGGAGTTAAGGCATCTAGTCCAAGAGGGCGAGTTTGAGGATGGTTAGAGCAACTAGGGCTGCATACACATGTTGAAAAATGAAATTAGAAATAGACTTGGGGGGCCCAAATGGTGCCACATCAAAACATTGTTAATTAGGGTGTGACTTATGCAATGAAGTATTGGAAAGAAACAACTCTAGAAAGATGATAGAAGCATGTTGATATATTCATGCATAAGACAACAAACTTACAAAGGGAATTGGAGCAAATATTTGTCACATAAAACCTTGCCGACAAGTAGATACACGCTTTCGTATGACCCTAATCAACAAGTTCTAGCAATTCTACAAGTCATTAATGACCTTAAAAAGTAGGAACATTATGTAACACATAGATAGGAGAAGAAACCCTTACACTTCAATATGCACCAAGAAAAGATGTGTCCATTAAGCCCCAAAAGAGAGATAAGATAAGATAATTTTATTAATGCCCAACGAATGAACACAAAAATAGGTCAATGGTACTATAAGATCCATCTAGTGTGAATACAATGTGGGAGTGCAAAGGTAGGTTAGTTTTTAGATCTCAGAATCGATTTTTAGTTTTGATCAATTTAGTACAATTATTAACTAAGAACACAATGAAATCCTAACAAAATTACGCAACAGAAAAACATAGAAAATCATTCATACATTTGACACATTGATTTACCTTGGAAAGCTCCAACTGGGGAAAAACCAACAACAAATGATTTTTATTAACTATAAAAACCACGGGCTCCCGTCCTGGCATAATGGCCCTCCTGAGGATTACAAAAAAAACAAGTAGCCTAGCCTATCACACCTGGTTCCTACTTCCTTTGCTACCCCTTTGCCTTGTTTCGTAGCCCTTTCCCTCACACTTGGATGGAAGTCCTCCAACCAGTTCAATGAAGCCTCACTCACTCTTTGTGGCTGTTGTGTAACCTTCTCTCACCTAGGATGACTTTTATAACATTACAATATGCAAATACCTTGGGCCAATACCATGGATTGCCAAATACCAAGGGCCCTCTACTTTACATAAGTAATAACAAAAGAACATTCACTTTAATAACTCTATTGATTAAAGTGAAACTCCTAAGTTTGAGAGGTCTCCTGGCTGACTCTTGCATGCCAAACACTTGGCTTATGCAAAGGTACCTATTTGATGCTACATAAATCCAGTGTTACACGGGGACGCGTCCCGGAGGGTCGGGGACGTGTTTCGGCGTTTCGGGCGTCCCGGGGACTCCGAAACTCCACTCGAAACGTTTTGGGACGTCCCTGTTTTGGCGAGACTTGGCGAGACGCAGGCCGAAATGTTTCGGTGGGTGGCGAACTCGGCGAAACTTGGGGGGACTTCCTGGCGTCCCGCCCTGGAACTCCGAAACTTCGCCGAGACTTCCTAAGGATATTTTCGATTTTTTTTTAATTTTTTTTCTTAATTTAAAAAAAAAAGTTAAAAAAATTTAAATAATTCATTAAAATTATAAATTTTATAAACTTATTATGCTTATATAATATAACTGATATTATTTAATATTTATATATTATTTATAAAGTTTTTAAACATTAAAAAAAATATCAAAAACTAAAAATAAAAAGTTAAAAAAATTTAAATAATTCATTATAGCTTGGACTCTATTTACAGACTATAGTTATTATTTATATCGATGACTAAGTCTTTGACTCTTTCCTATTTTTGAGCAATCTTAATTTACTATTTTAGCATTTAGTATTTCAATGTCTTTGACCTTTAGTGTTATTGTTTATTGTTCAATGTTTACTAGTTTAGTCATTTTAAATTTATTGCAATTTGCAATGTCTATTTAAAATTAAAAATTAAAACTTTAATTATTTTGTTGATGTGCAGTATCATACTATCTAGATTCTAGTATCATTGATTCATTTTCAATCACTTAAAACTTTAAAACTTAAAAGTCAAATCTGAAGATTATTAAATAATATGTGCATGTTAATCATAGATTCATATTGATACATAATAGATTTATAAATTATTATTAATATAATGATAATCTTGATGAATCCTGTAATGTGTTTGAACTTTGAATTTTGCATTTACATTGCATGGTTGCAGATTCCAGAATGATGAATGTTTGTTATTGTTGGGATTTATATTTTTCATATTTTTAATATTTTTAAAATTTGTATGACTATCGCGTCCCATCGTCCTTGCTGAATTTCTCTAAAATTTGGGGGTGGTCTCCACACGTCCCGAATGTGCGTCTCCCTGAACCCGCGTCCTGCCGTCCCGGAACCTTGGGGGAACATTGCATAAATCAACACTCCCTCTTAGTGAGGATGGTACTTCTAGAAGAACTTCCATCTAGATTTATCTCCCATCCTGCCACATCATCTATTGTTGTTGTTGCTCCCTCGAAACTAGAAGACTTCCTTGCCACTTGCTCTGGGATATGTTTTGAAGATCTATTCCTCCTAACCATGCTCTTAGGAAACTCTACCTGCGCCTGAGCATCCATCAATGTTAGCTCATACCAATTGGTCCCAATAGTACTAAAAGAACTGGAAGTGGCCAACTCCCTCTTCCCCTCTGAAGGTTTACTCTTCGCACTAGAAGTCTGTGAACTCTGCTCACCTTTCGAAGTCTGCTGCTCCTTGATCTCTATCACTGACATCTATCCATGATCCAAGATCCCCTTGGACCCACATACAGGCTGACCCAACAACCTATACAACTTACCTTGTTTGACACCAATCATTACTGCTACATCCTGGGTAGCTCACTTTGATTGTATGATTACTTGTATGTCCAGGAACACAAATTCCATACTCGTGGTTCTATAGAGCTGAGACTAAGAGCAAGTCATCCTCAACTTTGAACATGCATCACTCCTGCCACTTTTAGAGAACCTCTTGACACTTCCTGGAATAGCAGTATTCCAACCCCCTTTACTGCATATATGGTGTCAACCCCACAAATCACGTGGTAGTCTAAGTCCATCTTTGAAACACTAAGGTACACATCCTTGATACCTATAAGCTAGATGCAATTTTGTCCACTGAGTGAAGAAACACTGGCAACTCCTGCAGCTACTCAGATCTAACCGTCGCTACATTGTTAGCTTCTCTTCTCCTTTGGACGAATTTCTTGCCATCCTCTAATCTTTGGATTAAAGTCCTTCTTCAACCATCTAAAATCCCCTTGAGTCGGTCTTGTTATCACACAAAGTGTAGCTACCCACTAAAAGTATCCTATCCGGGACGATAGAGGTGAGGTAGCTAACCAGTGACACTGCAAGGGCCTCATCCACTATGAATGAAAGGTAATTGTCACACCAGACGGGCTCTTGTCACTTTAGATCAATCTAGAGAAATATCAAGGGGGAGACCCTACTAGCCTAAGGGCTAGCGCACCTATTCAAAGCACTCTATGGGGTATGCAATGAGTGAAAGAGGTGAATCATGAGTAGGTGAATCTAGATCTAGAGAAAGGAAGTGGTAGAGAGGGTTAGGACAAAGTTGGGGAGGCCTAATGATAAGGAAAATTACCCCAACTTGATTAAAAATGTACCACAAGGATTTTAGTTACGTAGATCTAGATAGATCTAGCCAAAAGGAAGAAAACCCTAATGAGATCCACCTAGGGTTTATGCAATATTGGACAAAGTGAACCCAAAAGAGTAGATTGTGGTAAGGAATGACTAGATCTGTAAGCTTGGAGATTAGATCTGTGAAATTGAAGTGGGTTCAAGCATAGCCACCTGATAGATCTGAAAATTTGACCACCCACCCAAGGAGGGCGCCTCACCTAGAGTAGACTAGTGCTAGATCCCAGGGCAAATGGAATCGAAATTTAATGAAACATGAGATCTAGGGTTTAATTAATTATCTTTAAGTGGGGTTTGATGGTCGTCATCAAATAGCCACCTGATCTATTAGATCTACAAAACTAGGGTTTTAAAAGAGAGGGGTTTGCTTGACAATTAGATAAAAATATTGAAAGATGATACTAACCTTGCAAATCGTTCCTGAAATACCTGCGGCCACCTTGTATGTTGATGATCCTTTCACCTAGTTATAATTTCGAGCTAGATTGGGCATGTAATGAAAGTGTTGCCAAGTGAAGGTAGTACGCACCCCTTCTCCACCTGCCGAATTACTGAAGTGAGATTTGCTTCACAAATGAAAAATACAAGCAACGTACGTCATCTAAAGAGAAAAATCCAATGCACAAAGTAACAATTGATCACTCCCTGAAGATGAAATGATTCACAAGAGAAAATGATGCAAGTCAGCTCCACAACCTCCCCTCAAGCAAGTCGCTACCTTGCAAAAGATCAGTACGACCTCCACAGAATGTTATTGTTTACATGCAAGATCCACTGAAATGTCTAAGCAAAAGGCATAACAATCGCATCCAAGTACATACATTCACAAAGCTTCGAGTGATTCTGCAAAAGTTTTCTTCTATTCAATATTCTCAAAGCTAGAAGTCCCTTTACAATGAGAGAGCATCTCAATATATAGATATCTCCAATACACAAAACCTAGATCCAAAAAGATCAAGGGCCAAGATCAAAAGACACAATCACTATAATCAACGGCTAGGATTAGACAGATAGATAACACATGGATCCACTCACTAATGGAGGCGGCGCACCCACTAAAAGTGCTCAAGGAGGAAGTGCACTCACTAAAAGTGCTCAACGAGGGGGTGGTCCACATAAAAGATATGTATTAACATGACATAGCACATGGTGGGGCTAGGAGGTTATACAAATCCTTCACTAGCATGGCCCCATGGCACAATAAAAATATAATGATCGATCCTTAATTGAATCTGCAATGATTCTCTTGGCCTTGACCAAGTTCTTCTATTGGATAGACTTAACTTCATCTCCCTCTGGAGTTCGAACCTCCCTACTGATGTACTTGTCCAAATCATTTTCTTCAAGGATTAGGGAGATCCTATACTTCCATGCTCGAAAGTTGTCAGCTCTCCCAAGCTTATCATCAAGCTGGGTGTGATAGTCATTTTGAAGTAAGAACCTCAAATGGAAATAGTAGAGATTTAGATCTTACCAATTTGAGATGCCCAAGTTGATTTTGGAACTGGCTAACCTAGGGTTCCATAGAGAAACCCTAATTTTCCAAACTTGGAATCTTGAGATTATGTCCAGATAGAAAGATGTGCCTCCTTGAGGTGAGATGTTCAGTGAGGTCTTTTGCCAAATTTGGTAGAGGGAAATTCCAAAACCTTGATGCCCTAGTTTTCCATGTCGGCAGAGATCAGGCCAAAAAATGAAAATTTTCGGATCTGAATTTTGACTCCACAAAAAGATGTGTCCTTTTAGGGAATCTTGTTTTAGAACTAGAAGCTGTTTATATGGTCGGGACTCATTGTAATGTTCATCATCAGTCGAATTAAATAATCATTACTTTTATGTTTATCTCGTGTTCATTTTACACCTGGTTCACTTTGCTTGCAGCTCGCCTTCCAATATATAAACCCTAATCGTTTACCCTCTTTCCTATTGGTGTTGCATTCTCTGCTTGTGGTGAGTGTGCCCTCTCTTTGGATTTCCAAGCTCTCTCTACAACTGTGGATGTGAACTTGCAAAGAGAACGCACTTTAAGTGTGGACAGTCACGGAAATAAACAATGCGCTTTTCTTGGAGTCCGTCGACCAGAATGATGTGGTCTCTCCAAGCTACAGATCTGAAGATGAAAAGGTGTGTGAAGAGAAATAATCAGCAGAATGCCTCCCTAAAGAGAAACTTCTTCCTAAAGCACATGGAACCCCTGAAACTTGACAAATCTTCAACTAAGCTAGATGATCTTTGACGACCATGAAATCCATTGAAGAAATCTGGGTGATTTCCCCTTCAAGATTGACTAGGGTGGTTTGTTTCACCACTGAATTCAATAACCACAATGGAAGAGGTTTTTCCAAAATCCCTAACGAAAAACCCTTAGCTCATCAAAGCACCCAATGATTGGATCAAATATAAAACATATCATAATATCATAATCCGAAGTGAGGTGTTGCCCTTCTTTCTATACTTCACTGGAGCTCCATACCATGGTCAATACCATGGAACACCTAATACCATGTTATTAGTCATTTTTAGTGACAATAGGAATGACCCCTTGTCTTCATTGGCTCCAACCTATGGGGTCAAATAGTTACTAGTCATCTTGTCAGTGGAAGGGGACATCACAGTTCTCCCTTCCCAAAGATTGTTTGTCCTCAGGCAATGCCACTACAACCTAAGGATCCATCAACTAAACTGAATTGAAACTTAAAATAGTACCGAAATCCCAAACCAACCAAAAAGAGGTGAAGCATCCTCCACTCGATGTGTGGTCCGCAATGGTGCTTGAGGAACCTCTTAACTAGTGTCATTAAGTAGAGCGACTCGATATTGCAACATCTCGATCAACCCCTTAAATGGCTGTTGTACTAGGGAACTAATATCATTGGCTCTCGTGTCTTTGTCAACTACTAAACTATTTGATAATGAAATCCCTGAATCCCAAGCTAATCCTAGAAAGGGACCACCATGTTGATGCTGCACCACTTTGATCATAACCATTCGATTGTTATGTCGTGTCTGCATCCCCCTCTCCTAGAACTCCAAGTTGAGATAACTGTAAGGGCTATCTCGAATCTACCTGTAAATGGTAACATCCCTAGGGTCCCACACTAGGTGGTAAGATATGAAACACCCTCTACCCATAATGTCGGTTTGCCTGGTGCTAACGCAAAAATTTCTTTGACTTCCCTTGATGAGCCAAGCAATCATAAGTTGTGCAAACTCCTCAAAAGACCACTCCTCTATGCATCCAAGCCTAAGCATCCTTGCTCCACTGTCAGACTCGATCCTGGATACTAGAAAAAAAAAACCTTCCCTGCCATAAATAATAAATCTCAACCTCTCCTCCACGGACATCCCAAAAATACAGCAGATCAATCACCCTCACAACTCTGTCGATCACCTCTACCATCAGAAGCAATCCATCGTTTGGACGAATGCGCAGATTCAGAAATCTACCAAACCCAACTATTAACTGTTGTTATGCCATGTTGATAATCATTGGTGTCGTAATGAGCCAAGCCCTTGAAATGCAATCCTCTAGTGGAAACCATGTACCAGGAATCAGTTTGAGCCTGCATCGAACAATCTGCTATCCCAATCACTATCAATGTGCTCAAGTAACCCACGAGGTCGAAGCACCTCCCTAGTGAATAGCTCAGTCACTTGTGGTGCCTCATACTCATGCAAGTATTGAGAATGCCTAGCCCAATGTTATTAGAATTGGACCAGTCATCGAACTGACAGAGCCCAAAATGTGAACAGGACCGGAAACCAAATCGGAACCAGAAAAAAACGGTAGACTAAAAATACATAAAATATTCATATTTTGTAAAAAAAAATATATATTCATGTGCATCCATATGAATCCATACTATTAATACACAAATATGCAAAGTTTCTCATATATATAGCAAGTAAAGGTGCAAATAACCAAAATAGCACCGAGTGCAATACAACACTGAAGTTCTGAACTAACTTACATCCTTTAGATTAGGAAATTTATGTTTTCTTTAAAAAAAATTGAGTTTTGTGGGTCTGTGGCCCCTCCTGTACGACGTTGTACAGACTGGACGGAACTGGTCAAACCGGTCGGTTCGACGGTTTTGGGCCGGTTCTGTATGGAATCGGCTAGTTCAGTGGTGGTTCGTGATCAATTTATGGCCCAAATGGTTCGAGGTCCTAACCGAACCAACAAGCACTGTAAACTTGTCGAACCTACCGGTTTTTCCTGAACCGGATGGGTTTCGATAACACTGGCCTAGCCAAATGTGAATCATGCCTAACTTTCATGATCCTCTCCCTAAGCGAGGAATCAAGGACTAAACATGTACAAACTCTGTAGCAGATAATGTCATCCCCTACGTCGTTAGCTGCAATTTCTATGTACAGATCTTGTACATCCTGAATCTCCACCTGTGCACATTGTGCACTGACTATATAGTCCAAACGATAAATCCCGGTCATGTCCATACTACTCCATGAATCACCAATCGTCTCAAGTGATCCTCCCAAGTCTTGCTGCATATACTAGAAGCATCAAAGAACGACAACAAAAACCTCCGCAATGGTAAGCAAAACTGGACAATGTCAAGTTCATTGGTCAATCCCAATGGCGTGACCAAGAACTCATAACGAAATTTGGAAGCAAACTTGTGAGTATCCTGCTCCCTATCCCCCCATTGTTGATATCTCAAATGAAGATTGACCATCAAGGGAAACTTTGCATCCTGAGGATCACCCATCCACTCTCCAATCTTGGTTAACCTCATATCAGTGGTATGCTCAAGGACTTCGTCAGGAGGTTTCCTTGGAGGAAATGCTCACAAACTCCAGTGTACACCCTTGTGTGTCCATGTACCCTCCCGTATACTACTGTATACCACTGTAACCTCTTATGCCATCTAGTATCTTGTATGCGCTACTACATCGAATACTCTACTAATGTAAGTTGAACCTATATCCCAATGTGACTCCATATTTGTCATATACTTGTCCAACCAATCTATGGATGCATATATGTTGAAAATTATGCAACTTCAGAAGTTATTCTTATTGTACTTGTATTGTATTACCTTGTACCTCCTACGGGAGTTCATATTGATGTAACTACTCATGTAAACCCTAGAAAGAATCAATGTAAACCTTGGGGAAAGAATAAACAAAAAAATAATAAAAATAAAATTATTTTTGTATTTTCCCCAAGGTAGGACGACCCCAGTAATTTTCCACTTAAAAAATCAGTATAAATAGGAGGCGACCTCATAATTACACACATTCACAACAAGTCATTCAAACAGAAAATGTGCGCTAGTGTAGTCTAGGAGAGTATTTTTCTGGGGTTGTATCTTAGAGACATTTTCTCTCTCTCTCTTCTTCTCTCTGTTCTCATGAGTTATTATCTCTATACAAAGGTTTGTTGGGTTTTTCCCGATTGGGTTTCCCATGATAAATTCTTGTGTTCTTTGTTTCTGTGTTTTGTCTTTCTTTTAGAGATCCTATTGTTTATCTGCAATTAAGTTATATTGTTTTATTTTTGTAAAAAATAACAATAATATTCCCATGTTGGTTGGTCCACACAGAATGTGCGTACCTACCTCTTCCATGGCTAAGCCTTTGTCCAGCAGAGACGACTCATGACCCCCATAATGCAAAATAAGCGCATGGTCAAAATTCTCTGTGTCAAAACTATCCTCAAACATCTACAACTATGAATCCTCCTCGTGCGGGATCGTCACTAGAAGCTCCTCCCTTAAACTATGTGTTGTCGCCTCTTACGCAATTGGGGTTAATGCAACAAAAATCTTCAAGTTGCTTGGTGAGTCCTTGGGGGCAAGTCTCGAGTCAAGTACTGTCACTTAATCTTGACTCCTCCGTTTAGGCTAACTCCTAACGAATTTAACGGGGGTAGACCCTATTAATGTTACTAAGGATTTAGGTATTTCATTATTTAGATGAAAAAATGTTGTTTAGGAGTTTGAAAGTAAATTACTGATCAAGATAATTGAAAAGCAAACTTAAATTAAACAGCGTGAGATAGTCAAAGCAAATGTTGTTGTATAGTAAATGTTTTGCGATTGTGTTCTTGCTCAGTTTTATTATTAAAAGATGAGTGATTAAAGGGAAAGGGATTCCCGATATACCAAATGGTATAGAGAATATGTCAGGTTTTTGGGAAAAGAGGTTATGCAAGGGAAAATGTGGGTGTTATCACGAATCTTGTAGTTGCCTTGTGAGGTGATCTTATTCAGGACGACAGAGGAAAGGAAACTAAAGTCTCGACGTACAATATCCAACACTTTCGAAAGAACTCAGATGTCACACCAGTCAAGGATATCGACACTTCAGACCCAGTGAAAATATAGAGCCTAGGGGGTGTCCCTATGACCAAGAAAACCCTAAAATAAGGAAAATGAATAGATGACCCAGGGAAACTTGGTGGAATCTCTTAGTGGGATAGTTAATTAGAGTTTTAAACAATTACTAAGAGATTTTGAGTATCCAGGTGAAAAGCCCCAATCTTACCCTAGGGTTTTATGCAGAAAATTGGGATCTAGGGCAAAACAGAAAAATTTAATGAAATTGGATACTTAAATTGATTGTTGGATGTAAGATTAGGAAAATGAAAGCAAAACCAACAATACCCAGTTTACGGTTTTTGAAATACCCACTCCTCCCAAGGAGGGCGTTTTCCCCTAAGAAGCAGGTCAGTGCTTAGGATGCGCAAATGGAGTCCGATGATGATGAAAATTGAAACTTAGGGGTTTTATGTTTATTCCAAAGTGGGTTTTATGTTTTATAGCTCATCGCAAACCAAAACCTACATATCTACGAAATCAGGGTTTTATAATTATGGAAATGATGGGCAATGCATGCAAAAAATAAAAGCGAGACATACCTGGATCTTGTAGATGACTTTAGAAATGATGAAGAATGTCACTTTCCCGTCAAAATGAGTCTTTCTGGAGAAGATCTTATTGTGGTTGAGCCATAGCCAGTCACCCTAGCGCCTCCTTCAACCTGCCAGATCAGAGAAAAATCAAATGATAAGGCAAACGAATGAGATCTGCAGAACACAAAAAAGATAGGAAGTAAAAAATCATAGAGAAAGAGATACTCCTTGAACCAAACACCTAAGAGTTGGGATGATGGTGAGATCCCCCACAAAAAATGCCCTTTCTCTCTCTTAGCGCGCCTCCTCAACTGCAGATGAAGTGGGTAAAGGAAAAAACGCAAGATGTATCCCGAATAAGACTCGGTATAGAAGAGTAACAATGCCAATCATCAGATCATCAAATCATGCACAAGATACTCAGAAGAATAATCCTAGACAAAATTCTCTTTATTCAAATTCCGGTGCCAAAGCTCATGAATAGAATGGGGGGGGTCACCTCTCTTAAATAGTTTGAGAGAGACGTAAACCCTAACTCACTTTTACATCCAACGGTTGAGATTAAAACATCATCAACGGTGGAGATCAACAATACATAGATCACTACATGGATCAAGTGACTAAGTCAAAGAGGAGGCACACTTTACTCAAGCACAACTATCCTAGGTGAAAATCACAATATAACATAAGATGTGACATGATAATACATAGGAGGGGATCACTAGGGGCTTAATTCACCCTAGGCCCCTTTACAACTTCAAATCATATGATATAAGAATGCAATACATCATTAGCCAAGTAGAGGGGACGCCCCTTGGGGGGCTTTCCTCACTGGCTGAGCCACATCATTTGACTAAAAACTGTTGGAGGACTCTTCGTTATGCTGAGACACATCATCTGTCAAAATTCTAAGCCATTTCCTTGACCCAGAGGCCAAATCGATTTTTTCAGTGATTTCTCTTGTTCATTTTTGCTGGTACAATCTGTGGAAAATGATAACTCCACCATAACTTTGTCCAGGGTGCAAACTGGGGCAAATTGTCTGCTCTGGATGGTCTGGAGACATAGAAGAATGGTATAAGTGACTACTCATACCCCCTAGAACACTGCCCTGCTCTAGGAGAACCAATCATACTGCTATTTGGAATAAAATTTGATCATTTGGCCAATAATTAAGTGATAATAATTTCTTATTAGGAGAACCACGACCAAACTCTCAAAACTGAAACCGCAGTATTGGTCTTGGGCATGTTTGGAACAAATATAGACCAAGTTGCATTTTGAGTCTCTGCCTTGGGAACTGTGCTTGACTTGGTTAAACTGGGTTGACCAAGTCAAAGTACCCAAACAGAAGGTAAGAAACTGTATCCATATGATCTTGTAAGCATCCAGGGTAAGAAGTGCTTCAATAATGTATATCAAACCAAGCTTAAATCAGTTATTTATAATCATGGTGACAAATAATAATAATAATAGTAAGATGTATTTGTGCTTTTGAAGAACCTTGGAACTTTTCTGGAAGTCTGCTTGTCCATTCCATACTTACAAAGGGTAAACAATGTGCTACTTTTGGGTGAGGATGGACAACAAGGCCGAGGCAAAGGTAATGACTTTTGACTAATTTTGACTTTGTGATTTATCCGAATAATGACAAGTATATACAACCAAAGTGACATATGCATGATCGATTGAACAATAGGGAATGGTAGTGTCTCACAGGTGGATGAGCTGATTTGAAAGATGTCCATTCAACCTTATCAATCATGTCTACGACTCACATCCAAGCTGATTATCCAGCTCTGTGAGGATCTTTTCTAGGACCCTTGCGTTGAGTACACAAGAAACTGTAGTGAAGAGATCCTAGGGGACACTTAGAATTAGCTGTCCCTTACTCCATCTCACATCAAAACCCGTAGGCTCCATGAGGAATTAATCATTACATTTCAATCAATTGGTCAACGGTCTTTATATTTAGCATTCGTTTGCCCATTGCTTTATTTGGGCCTATAACAATTTCACTTCATAGCCCATTTTGATTTATTTCTGAAGACACAGTTTGCAGTTTCATTTGTGGGCTTTGCATTTCATAATATATAGCCTATAGCTCATAATGCATGTAATGATGGTAGACATATTGCTTCAAGTTTTAGCTGACAATTTCTCTGGCAACTAAGGGGAATATCCACAATCAGAACCAAACATGGGGGGCAACCGACCAACAGTCAAGGATTCAAAACCCAACTCACCTAATCTCAGGAACCAACAATAGTGGGTTCTCTTGGCCCAGAAGAATTAAGGCTTCGACAAGTTTTGTTGCACAACTCAGAGCCGAGACACAAAACAACATGGGATCCATCATGCATAGAGGTCAAAATGGGGAAAGGATCTTCATTCTCACAAGACTTAAACAGTCTAAGTCACATGACAAATTTTACAATGGATGAAACTAAATGGACGGGGACAAGTGATACATGGAACCAACCTAGCACTAAGTTTACTATTTGTACAAGCATGGCATGAGCAACAATCTTCACATCAAGTCCCTTGATTAGTCATAACACAGATTAAAGCAATAGTAGATATAAGCATAGGTCACCATAATCATCCTAACCTGATAAGCATAGGTGTTTAACATACATCATAGAGCAAAATCAAACTAAAGAAGCGTATAGCTGATCTCACCATATATACCCGTCTCCAATTGATAAGCCCCTCTCTAACTGTGTGTACCAACTCTGATCTGCTGTTGATATGAACTAGGTCATCACCGAAAGAATCTTAATGGACTGCTGAATCTTAGTCCTGGCAAGGAAAATCTGATGAACAAGGCTTTGGAATGGTTGAAGCTGTAATGATCCATGGTAATACCCCATGTGAAAAATAGCCCGGAATAGAATAAAAGATATGTCTATATGCTCCATCATGGTAGCCCAGCTGCAAAATGTATATGTGATAACAGTGGGCTAGATGGAGTTGTGGGGGTGTGTTCAACACTACACCAACAAGGATGTAGCCTAATGGGGCCCCACAATCACTTTCTAGTTGTTTTTGCTTTCCATGAAGATTTTTTCCATTATTTACAGAACTCGTTTTACACCGAGTTTTCATAATGTTTAGGGAATGTTGATTTTATTAATGTGAGTTGATTAATTATATCATAAATGTGAATAATTAATTAGTGCACACTCCTGCTTTTGGATATCCCTAAGATTAGACCAACATGCGAGGGGTAGAGCATACACGGAAGAGGCAAATGTTTGTTCCAATTTGTAAAAGCAAAGTACGAAAAGATACAACTCATTAGGACGGTTTGTGTACTTGTGTTAAGAAGTAAAAAACAAAGAAATTGTGAGACTAATTACTACGACAATGCAATGCCTGGGTTAGTATTTGATTACTTTAAAAAAGATCATAAAATTCTAAAAGTTGATTGATCTAGTAAGTAATTCTAATCTAAAAATTCAAACCACTCAAGGATAGATACAGGCTTCCCCCAAATGGGGGGAAGAGGGTGTTAGAAAAATTTGATTAGTAGAAAGAAGAATTGTCCAGGGTGCTCCAGATGGCTGAAAAGTTCAAATTTTCATGAAAGTTTCCTTGTATCTGTTCATCAGTGCTGCAAAAACAACGAGCTATTAGTGATGAAAGATGCCCAAAAACACTTTAAAAATGTTAAGTTATGATAAAACAGGTAAAACAACCAAGGAACATAAGCTTTCCTTGGGATCTTGGCTTGCCTGTTGGGGTAACCAATTAAAGCACTTAATTTGGTAGATGTTCAATTAAAAATCAGCAGACTAACTCTTACTTCAACTCTAAAAATTTTTACAATTTAATAAACTTGAAAAGCAAGAAGCTAGCTAAATTAGATCTACGAAAATATGCTTTAAAATCAAGATCTAAACATTTACATCAGATTTGAAAAAAAATTAACTTTAAGAGTAAAGACAGATATGAAAATCACAAGGACCGGTAACCAAGAGAAATTTGAGTTTTTGTAAGGTAGAAGAAGGGAGATCCAACTCCGATTTTGAAAGAAAAGGAGGATCGAATGTGCCTACAACCCAACAAAGTTAAACAAAATGAACAAAAAGTGAAGATCGATGAAGAAGCAACTGAGCTCAACTTCCTCCTTCAGTTAACTATCCTGCACTGTCAACAACACTTACAAACCAAGATTAGATCTAGAATGTATAATAAGAAGAGACAAGAAGGGCATTAATACAGTTGAATACACCTGTTGCTTCTATATCTCTAACAAATTAATCATTAACAAGCAAACCAAAACATTGAATGCTTACTCTTATAGTACAGAGGCCGTCTAAGCTAGATTAATCTAAACTAATTGCAAATGAAAAAAAGACTGGCAAGATTTGACCTCAAACCATCAACAAATCGCACATCAAGTGGGACAGTTGCATAGCATATTTTCTCCAAAGCCTTCAAAAATATTTTATTAATAGATGATCAAAGAAGAGTTACAAGAGCAAAATTTCAGTGCTTCATCTTGAAATTAATGGAGCAATGCCTTGCATATATAGAAAAATATGACCAAAAAGGGGGGGTGCACTTGCCCAAGAGAGAGCGCTTTGCTTGAGTTGGCATGAGATGGATATGGGTTGGCTAAAGGATGGTAAAGGGAAAAAATATGCCTACTTTCGATTCATAACTCAACACTTGCTATTATCTTCACAAATTTCCATCTTTTTCTTGAGAGTTGCACCCTCCCTATGAGGAAATGTGCCCTCTCTTGTTTAGCAAAATTGACTTGCCGTCCTTTGTCAAAAAAAACACTCCAAAGTGTTTTAGAAACCTTATGAATGTTTCCACTTTACTTTGCCAACTCATAAAACTCAATTTTGACATGTTTTTGAGTTTTTCAAAATTGTCGGTTTCTTTATTTTCTTCATTTTTTGGCCTCTTTTATTCACTTTACGAGAAAAATTAAAAATAAGTGATTAATAATCACTCATTTTAATTTTTAAGTGGGTATATGGGTAAAGTGGGTGCTTTGGGTTAGAAAATGAGCACCCCCAAGGAAAAACCCCATTCCTAATGCCACTTTTATACCTTAGTGAATTTTTTTAATTAAAAGATGCCTGCTTTGTATGGAAAAATTTATATTTTCCTACATAATAAAAACACCTAGGGTGGACTTAGTACATGTTCATATGACTAAAAAACAATGATTAGCATGGTAATAGACATTGACACCTAGGTTTTAATAACCTCCTAAGGCTTACTCACCAAGACACTTACGCTAGCTTTGGAGGAGCAGATGAAAAACTCGAAAATTATAAGTCACTAAAAACAACATATAATTCTCAAGGAAAAAAACCCTAGAGTAAATTATTGATGACTAAGTCCTTGGAAAGCCAAATCTTTTACATAATTTCATCATGCTAAATCATTTATTACAATTCTTCGTAGGGTATGAACATGTAAAAATAAAAAAGAAAGGGCCATTGATTGGCCTGATGGATCTCAAAACACATGTGATGAACAATTGATTTGTTCAAGCCTTTGACGGCTCATCAGAAATCCACCTAAGTGCAACTTAGTGGATATCACCATGAATGCCACTCATGCCCTCAGCTGGTAACAAAGCTCCTCAACCTCCCTTGCCTTGTCTTCTATGAACTTAAGAGCAAGGTCTCTATCCATGAAAACAACTGCAAATAGTCGGATTTCATTTTCTCTAGTGCTTCTTTGATGATGCGCAAATGAGTACTAAAGACCCCACTAATGACCCCTTCTGGAATTCCTTTATGTCTATCCTCCAACTAAATATTCCACATAAGATCTTCAATAAACATATGAACACCATTTGTCCTCGTCAACACTAGCACAATTTTCTCTTTTGTGACCAATAGTTGTTGATTCTTTCCTAATCAACATCGATAGCCATTCTCTAGGAGAATGGAGGCACCTGGTCAGTTACCAGGAATTTAACCCAGCCTGGGACTGGGGGACTCAGCCTGGGGTTGAGAGCCATTCTTTGAATGGAAGCACCAGGTCAGTTACCGGGGATTTGAACTAGTCTGGTACTAGGGGACTCAACCTGAGACTGAGGGCCATTCTCTAAGAGAATGGAGACACCTGGTCAGTTACCAGGAAATTGACCCAGTCTGGGACTGGGAATCTCAGCCTAGAGCGGAGGGCCATTCACTGAGTGGAGGTACCTTGTCAGTTACCTGCAATTTAACCTAGTCTGTGTCTAGGGACTTAGCCTTGGGATGAGGGCTATTCTCCGGGAGAATGGAGGCGCTTGGTCAGTTACCAAGTATTTGACATTGAGTCATTTGATGCAACCCAAGGCTAAGGTACTTGGTCAGTTACCAGGTCATCACCATAAGCCCTAAACCAGGTTTGGGCACGTGATGCACTCCTCTCCTTGATCTATGGACTATGAGACCTTTTCCAGGGGCTAGCTACCCTTGGTTGAGAGCCGTAGCACCTGATCTTGGTGGCACGAGGAGATCAAGATAAAGCTTTTAGTCATTCTCCTTATTTATGTTGAAGTACTTTGAGTGGGCATGAATGAACCACAAGGGCCATTGAGACCACCTACTTTGACCACAAAATACTTGGAGGACCTTCCAACCCTAGTCTTGGTCCATGAGACCAACAAACGAAAGACCAAGTGGCACAAGTCAAAACACAAAGAAGACCTTTTGTACCAGAAAAGATTAAAGTCTAAGGGTTAGAGATGGAAAAGAATTAAACCCTAATGTCAATTCTAAAATATGTGGAACCAATTCAAATGTTTGATAGTCTATAAATAAAGGACAATTGCAAATCATTTGACACACAACTTCATCACACCACTGCTCCATTTTGATTGAGGCAACTTGTGACTGGGACTATCTTCATCTTCGCTGCTGTTAAATAAGATAAGATAAGATCATTTTATTAATGTCCACTAATGACCACAAATAGGTCAACATGACTATCGGTTACAATGATATGTTGTGCATCTGGGAGGATCAAACGATCTCCCTTAACGGAAATACAATATAAGCAATGAAAAAGAAGTAAAGAAGTACATGGCAAGCTAAGCTGTAACATGGGAAAGCTATTGCTCCAGTTCCACCTCTGTAACCCTGCACAGGGGTGACAGAGTCCAGGTGGACAAGATCCGGGAGCCAAAGTAACCAAGGAGAATTAGTGACCGAGTATTTTCTTTGGTTCTTCATCTTGTCCTAGTGTGGCGGCCTAGCCAGCTAGGGATTCTCCATACACAGTGTACAGTTCACGGTGGTGACGAGGGGAGCAACAACAAGCTGCTACATCACCCTCGGTGGTGGCAGACTCCGCTGGCAGTTCACGTTGGTGATCTAGGGCATCAGCAAACTCAATTGGTAGCCCACGGTGGTGGCCTAAAGCTACAGCAGTAGCCTAGCAGATGGTCACGACTAGCAGCAGCAAGATGCCATAGCCTTGGTGGTGGCCATGGATAGCAGAATCAAACTGCTCCCTATCACGCTGGTGGTCACGTTGACTAGGAGAGCAGCAGCAAGTTGCTACAGCATCATCCCACGTTGGTGGTCACGGTTGGAAGTAGCAGCTGCTACAGGGTTCGGTGAAGGGCTGCAGGTACAGGATATAGGCCACGTGGCATTCACAACAGAAGCAGCACATCACAGTACACATGGCAGCTGAGGCAGCAGCAGGAAGCCTACTAGTGCTTCCTTGACTTTGGAAATTTTTTGTACATTCATCTCAGAATTCTGAGATCAAATATTTCTTCTTTCATGTACAAACTCAGTCATCTCATTTAGAGGATGAATTACTAATGCTTTGGGGTTTTTGTCCTTCAAAGGTTTCCCCGTGAAAAATCATGTGTTCAATTGTGTGATGCTTGGTTGACTACTGTACTTGTCTTACTGCTGTTTACTGTTCAAGTTCTATCGCTATTACAGTGCAATTTTTAAGAATATGATGCACATGTTAAAATTCAACAATAGCCGGTTCTCCAAATCATGCAAAGGCATTGCATCATCATGGTGTGTGTTGTCACACAAAGGATCAACTGATTCACTAGTCAATACTATGCAGTGATGGGACTCATGTGGACTATCATTCTCATTCAAGTTCTCATTCACCAACTCAGCCCCTGCGTTGTCTTCCTTCACACATAGCTCCCAACCTATATCAGATCCAAGTACAATCATGCTTGCATCATCATACATGTCATAAATAGGACGTGGTGTTGAATCCATGTCATCATCAACATCATACATAGGGAAAGAAGTTGGCTCCTTAATATCCCTATAGTCATCATAAGTAGGACAAGTTGCTGCATCTTCATCTTCTGCTGCTTTGGAAACTGCATCACCGGTAGACCTATCCATTATACTGGTGTCCTTATCCTCATATGTTGTTGTTTGGTCTTCTTCTATGCACAAATCCCCAGTCTAAATGCATCCTCCTTCACCTGTCCATCTCCCTTCAATTTCTGCCTTGTACCTTTTAAAGAATCCTCATCTAAATCTTTGGGCAAGCATCCATACTTGGCTATATAATACTCTCAAAAGGGTATGACTGCATGTGCCTTATCTCCCAATGCCAAATATTCTTGATATGAAAGCATGCATTGAAGTGGCATTATCTCCTTCAAATTTTCAGCCACTATCTTTGAGACCTTTCTCATTGCCGTCAATGGTCATGTTTCTACTGATTTTCCCCTTAGGCTGGCAGGAAAACCAGCTTTGCTACCACTGTGATGGCCCTTGGCAATCCTACACAGAATTGCAAGGCAACTACTGGTCTGTTGTGACTTGTGACTATTGACTAATTCCCTTGGCACTGTTATTTGACTCCTCTAGGTTCCCCTTTTTGACAATGAATGATGTTCAAAGCTTACTGTGGATGTGGATCGGGTCACAACTTTTGCCAAACACTTCACCGGTATTCTGCTGTAGCTTACCTTTTAAGATAATTGATCAAGGAGTGCACTGTTTGGGGATAAATATGAGCTTTAATATTTTATCAAACACTGCTGTATATTCCCTTTTGTCCCACTATCTCAGTGTGACGCTGATTACTGTGGACTTGCTGAGGTTCTAGGCTCAAACTAGTTACTTGGTTGGGGATGATATTTTATGCTTTAGTGGAGTTTATAGTCAGACTATAACCACACAATGTTTACAATCATAGAGCTGACGATAACTCATTAAAATGATGCATAAGACAGCCACACATATTTAATAGTTAACAGGGACCAAATCTGAGATGCATACAATAGAATTTGACTGTTATAAATGCCTGTAACTTATAGTTGTAGTAGCAGCAGCATAACATAAACTCTAAATGAGTGGAGATTTCTTCACCAAGCTGATCAGGAGTAGTTCAATAAATAGTACAACTGTAGCAGCACCCAGATACGAAGAGTTTCTCCCCTTGGCTTCACATTTGAGCAAGACACGATGCAACTCAGTGAATATGAACAGCAGCAAACTAAATGTACTGTGGGAAACTTGATTTGAGGCAGAATGACTGTGTCTTACTGAAGAATGCGCCCCAACTGGAAAATACTCATATTTAGAGTACCCACGAATTGACTGTAACTGGTATCCTTTGCTTGCAGCTCACCTTCCAATACGTAAACCCCAATAGTTTACCCTCTTTCCTGCTGATGCCGCGTTCTTTTCTTGTGGTGAGTGCGCCCTCTCTTTGGATTTCCAAGCTCTCTCTACAACTGTGGATGTGCCCTTGCAAAGAGAACCCACTTTTAAGTGTGGACAGTCAAGGAAATAAACAGTGCGCCCTTCCTGGAGTCCCTCAACCAGAATGATTTGGTCTCTCCAAGCTACAGATCTGAAAATGAAAAGGAGTGTGAAGAGAAATAATCAACAGAATGCCTCCTTTAAGAGAAATGTCTTCTCAAAGTACATGCAACCTGTGAAACTTGACGAATCTTCAACTAGTTTGATAATCTTTGACGGCCATGAAATCCGATGAAGAAATTTGAGTGATTTCCTCCTCAAGATTGACTAGGGTGGATGGTTTCACCATTGGAATCGATAACTGCAATCAAAGAGGTTTTGTCAAAACTCCTAACAAAAAACTCTTAGCTCATCAGAGCACCCAATGATGGGATCAAATAAAAGAATCATAATACATAATCCCAAGTAAGGTTTTGCCCTTCCTTTTATTCTTCAGTGGAGCTCCATACTGTTATCCACTAATTTTGCACTTAGTGGATTTTTTCGGTGAGCCGCCTGAGCATTGAACAAGTACACTTGTTCGTGATCAGAATTCAGAAGTCTGCCAGCCTTTTCCTGGGAGTCTGTTCGGATATTTTTGTAAATACATGTTCATACCCCCTTGGGGAGATTGTAAAAAATGTCCTAGCATTTAATTTTTTATAAAAGGCTCGGCTTCCCGGACTTGGGAATCAAGCCGATTAGCTCAGAGTGTTTTTTCCCTTGGTTATTATTGGCTGTTGAACAAACGACCAATAATTTCTGAGTTTTTCACTCGCTCCTCCAAAGCTGGGGTAGTTGTCTTAATGTTTCGGCCTTCAGAAGTTATTAGAGCCTTTATGTCAGTGTTTTTCATCATGCTAGGCTTTTCGATTGAGTCGTATGAACATGTACTAGGTCCCCCTCAGGTTTTGTTGGATTCCGAGAAAAATATTTTTTCCATATTTTAAGCCATTTTTTAATGGTTTAAATGGAAAATTTCAAAATGTAATAAAAGTGTGATCCGGAGTCAGTTTTCGGCATGGTTGGGCTCATTTTCAAGCCCAAAGCAACATCTTTACCCTAGGGGCCACTTTCACCATCACTCGGTCAGCCGGAGCATCCCGTAAGTCATCATTCAGCTAATTGAGCACTAGAATAGCATTTAAATGCTAAAATTGGACAGAATGCACCAAAGTCAAATATTTAAAAAAGTCAAAATTAAAGTCAAAATTGATTTTTAAGTGATGGAGATGACTTGGCATGTGGGTCCAAGTGACTTACGACCCTTTTCAAGTTGCATAGGATTAAAACTTTGGTTTAACTTTAAAGTTGTGAATTTTTTTATGAAATGAAGGTGACGTGAGGATGAGGAGATGCTCATGCTAGTGTGGATGACGTGAGTGGGAGTGGTCACGCTAGCACATGTGGTGTGGAAGTGACGAATGGAATGGAGATGCCCCTATCCACTACATAATTGAAACCATAGTATATTCCATGCTTTGCGATTTAATAAAATAAAGGGGATGACGTAGAGGTATGGATTGAGCTCACGCTAGGCTGGTATGTAGTGGGGCCCTCCACGACTCATTCTAAGCCTTGCATTAATTCAAACCATTCACCAAGCTTGCCGTACGACTCACGTGGAAGGAAGCACACGCCTGAGAAATTGAAGGCTGCCGATTTGGAGGTTGATAGATTTTGGTGCCGATCTGATTGGGTGTGTTGGCAGTTCAGCCTCAGTTCAGCATTCACTTCAGCTCAGTTCAAGCTGAGCTTAACTAAGCTTGATCTCTGGTTCATTAAAAGCCCTTGGGGCTTGGTTTTTTGTATAAATAGAGGTGCTTGGCACTCTCTTCAGCATGGACTTTCGGGCATAGAAACTCTGCAAAAATTGTAATCATTATTTTATTGAATAAAGCTTTTCGACTTTAGAGGTCTATGGGATTGTTTCTTCATTGGTGGATGTGTCTCTTATGAGGTGATTTCTTTCCTTGTTTTCAATTTGTTACTCATGTGTTGAATCAAATAACTAGCTTTAGAAGTCTATTGTTAGAACATAAGATCTTCCATTTGCAGCTGTCAATTTGGATTATTATGCAAAGTTATCTTAATCTAGATGAGTACAAGTATTCAGTTATATGAAGTATTGATCTCGGTTTAAATATTCATAGCATACTAGTTATTTTGTTTGATCTCACTGGGTTTTGAGTTGGATTGTCTTAGCAGATCTTGCCGTTTGGAGAAGGGTGCGGGCTCAGTTGCATCAATCTCATCTCCATGATCATAAGAACCTTCTAACATTGTTGTCTTTCAGGACCTACAGAGTTGGGCTTTTTCCAAGAGGAAAAACACAAGGAGATCTTACTCCAAAGCTCCATCTTCAAATTTCGAATCTATCTTTTCTTGGTTAGCGGTTACCTTAGGAAGCCCTAGTTTAATTTTTTCCACCCTTTGGCTTCCCTTCCATTGCTTTGTTTGGCCTGTTTTTTCTCTGTCCCTTTTGCTGCCCTGTTTTCCTCTTTCTTCTCGTAGTTTGCAGCCCTCTTTTTTTATTGTTTGCAGCCCTCTTTTTTTACTTTTTGTAGCCCTCTTTTTGCTTTTTGGACAGCCCTCTTTTTTACTGTTTGCAGCCCTTTTTTGGGACAACATTGTAAAAAAGATAATAAAGAGCAAGTGGGATTACGGCTCCCACATCCCTCTTCCCCCATTTGGGGGAAGCTTGTATCGTCCCTTTTCATGTTTGCATACTTGTAGAATAAATGCTTAGAATAGGATAGGGAAAGCCTAAAGGTAGTTTATTTCTTAAAAGTTTATCTTTCATAAAGTAGAAAAGAGAAATAGTTTCCTATTTTATTACTTAGTTAGTTCAAGATTTAATTTACTTTCTTTGATATTATATTGCAAAACTTAAAAAGAATCAAAATCTCTTGAATCTCACCATAAGGTGGATCAAGAGTGCTCTCTATTAGAGAGTTGTTTTTGTTATCTTTGTTTTGTTTACTTACCCCCATGCTCTCTCGATTAAGGCCTAAAAACCTGAAAGAGATTCTTGGGTAGATTAGTTCTTTTAATTTTTCTTGAAGTTAATTAATTAATTGCTAAAGTCTCTTGAACTTGCCATAACCCAAGTCAAGAGCACTCTCTATCGGAGAGCATAGTTAGACTTTCATTTTCCTTGCATTAGGCATATAGAATAGCTAAGTATCTTGAACCTTTGTCATAAGACAAGGTCAAGAGCGCTCTCTGTCGGAGAGTTTTAATTAATTTACTTAATAAAATTTTGCAACTTACATTCCCATAATTAATTTACTTCGTTGATTATCCTTCACCTAGTATGCTCTGCCGACTTTTGGGTTGGGCTCGTACTCAGAACGGTGAACAGACTTGCTAAGTTCGCAAAGAAAAAACATAACAAAATTTTTACCCATAACCAACGCATCGTCGTTGTAGAAAATTTCATAAGTTTTTTTAAGTAAAGGTGTCGGAACTACCCGCTATCTAAGCTTCTCAACTAGCTGGTCAATCTTCGTGATACCAGCCTGGGGTACTGGGCAGGCCGTCATGTCTCCAACGGATTAACTTGGAACATTTTCCCGGCTATTGAAAACCTTTCGCTGAAACCATAAGCAAGATCATCTAAAATTGTTAAAATTAACCAAGATTAAGCGCAATAAACATTCACTGGCATCGTTTTGAGATTCACATCATATTTACGCTCGAAGCATCTTTGATAAGTTGACTCCATAGGCACTGGTTCTTTCTTTTACGCACTGTTGATAATTTGGGCCATTTGTCCATTGGATGTTTTGATTATAAGTTTATATCTGTGAATGCTTTATCATTTGGTGAATTCTCAAATTATTGTCTATCTTCTTATTCTTGTGATAGCAACGTGGATTGCTTTGTCTTGCGTTTAGAATTCATAATAAACAAACATATTTCATCACAATAACTCCTAAACAACACCCATCCGCATCCGTAAACATTAAAAACACTTAAACAACTTAAGAGCCATAGAAACTCTTTTGTAGGGACTACCCCCCTTGGCTTCGTTAGGAGTTAGCCTAAACGGAGGAGCTAGGAGTAGGTGACAGTAGCTAGCTTTGTGCTTGCCCCCAAGGTCACACCTCTCCCACTTTCTCAAGTGAGGAGACAGCTTTCGGAAAGTTTCTGCTGCTGGTGTGCAATCGACGGACAACGCATACCATGTTATTAGTCACTTTTAGAGATAAATACCCTTTCTAAGCTAAGTGACAATAGGAATGACCCCCTTATCTTCATTGGCTTTAGCCTATGGGGTCAGATAGCTATTAGTCATCCTGTCGGTGGAAGGGGACATCACAAAATACTCCTACTTCAATGCAAGGCTTTCTCCAAGAAAGCAACCATCTACATATGGCCAGCATGTAGAACATCACCAAGTTTGAAGATGTCAAATGGCCTAGGGAGGATTGACATGCAAGAACCCAATTGATGTCACAAAGCCATTCAGTAATCGACTATGTTGCACAAGTTTCTGGAACGCGGGTACGTCGGGTACGCGGACACGAGTATCCGATACGGCTAGAAGCTTCGCCCAAATTTGCAGGAAACGTAGGGTTGGGAGCGGCAATAATATATATTAATTTTTTTTAAATATATTAAAAAAAATAAAGTTAAAAAATACATAATTGATTAATTTCATAGCTTAAACTATTTTATCCTCTTAATCCTCTAGTAGTGTCATGAAATTCATTCTTTTTAAATTTGCTCACTCCTTTAGGTCCACATTATACAAATCTCACTGTAATCTCACATTGCTCCTAAGAGTTCTTAGTATTTGGGTGCCTCTACATTTTTTTTATGGTAACTACTACTTACTTCTAATTTGAATGAACTTTATTGTTTTGAGTTCAACTAACAAACTTTCAAATCTTTTGGTATCTTGAATTTGATATTGTTTATGATCCTAAATTGCTATATCAGTCAGTATGAATAACATAAGCTAGCTATAATCATTTGAGATATGAATTAAAGTAGTTCAATATCTTAGTATTGTAAAAAATTCATGTATATTCACTTAAGTACACTTGCAACATATATTGAGTGTGAATGGATTTAAACATTTAAGAAGTGTGGGCCCTCTTTATTTATATAACCTTGAAAATAAAAAAAAATGGCATTATTGATAGATTCAACTGAAATTTTTGTTATTGGTGATTTCTTGACACAATAAACTTCAATCATTCAATTGATTTTCAACACTTTTCTTATGATTTTGGCCTCAGAATGGTCGGGAGCTTGTAGAAGCTCCCTTTCTGTTTGGGAGCTTCTGGAAGCTCCCAAACAGACAGGGAGCTTCTACAAGCTCCCAATAAAAAGGGAGCGGCAAAAGCAAGTTCCCCAAAAGCTCCCGAAAAGCTCCCAAGTTCCCAAGGAACCCATCAAAAAGGGGACGTTTCGTACCAGCTCCCAAGCTCCCAGGAGCGGGGAAACGTCGGGTACAGGTTACCAAAATCCCGGGAGCGGTACCCAGGCAACTATGGTAATCGATCTCCGATGAGCAAATCCATCATCTTTTATCTAGGGGCTGCTCATACACCATGTAAACCCAAATCTCTTGAAGCACCGCCAAACAGTGTCAACAATTTTAGAGTAACCCGAAAAGCTAACACTGATGTCTATCATTGATTGTATCCTAAGCCAGATATTGAATTCGGGCTCAACAAAGTTTGGAGATTGAAATCTAAGCAGAGAACATGGCTCTTCTGCATTCAAGCTATCTGGAAGCCCTTCATTGAGCCCCAAAAGGCAATATTTTCTTTGTCGTTAATGATGGGTGGATTGTCATTTGGGCCATAGATTCCAACATATGGAAATCCCATGACAGAAATGCCCAATATATGGTCAAAATAATACAATCAAGTATGCTTTTTGGTTCCATGGTTTTGCTCCTTGAAAGTGGGACTGGACTTTCCATCTATGTAATCAGTACCTCCACTCCAATATTACTTGGAAGACTGCCCTTCTGGTCGAAATTCTCTATGGAGCATTGAATTCCATGTACCCTAGCAACTTATTGTATAAGTCTTATCCTTCATTTGGAAAATAATAAATGAATGGCTGTTAAAAAATCTTCAGAGGGATAGAACATTCACCTGGTATAATGGCGCATTGATTTGTGCTAATTTGGACCTGCATATTTATTTTCATTTTTGGAAAGTGCAAATGGAGATGAAACATTTACACCAACTTATTGTCTATTGGAGTGGGGCACAATGAACTGTTTTCAATGAACTCAATCTCGTTTTGCTCAATCTCATAGGTTTGCGACATCATCCAGGAAGAATTTTCTAAGAGTGCCTAGAAAGGTGCCATAGTTGTCCTTCTCCAGCTTGCCCTCAAGATGACAAGTTCCCAACCTTGGCCCTCACCATCGTTGAGGACAAGAAGCCTCCTAATCCCGATCAGGGGAATGATGGGTGGGATCCCATTACTACCAATCTGAAGCCAGTTGTTGATGGATGGGGGCCACTCCTTAAAGATTGATAGATAAGATAAGATAATTTTATTAGTGTCCAACAAATGACCACTGAAGTTGGTCAAAGGGACTGTTAGGTACAAAATGATATCCATACATGGTGTGAACACTAAAACAACTCCTATGAAAAACATGATACAGAAAGTGAAGTATGAATCTAATCTAAATCTCAGAAAGCTAATTCCGAAGATGGAGAGTCGATCCAAGAGAGAGATGTGCCAAGAGAATGGATCTAGGTTCTGTGATACAAATGGGAAAGGCTAACTCCTATGAAAAGCATGATGCAGAAAGTAAAGTATGAATCTAATCTAAATCTCGGAAAGCTAACTCCGAAGATGGAGAGTCGATCCAAGAGAGAGATGTGCCAAGAGAATGGATCTAGATTCTGCGATACAAATGGGACAAGCCTTTCACGGTCTGTTGGAAACTTGGAACCATCTCTCCTAACAGAGGATGAATGGAGAAATCGCAACATACAAGTTTGTCTGGAGGAAGAACTGGAAGAGGAGCTGGACCATGTAATGTGCTGCTGCCTGGGGGAGGGGGTGCGTCGTTGTGATCTGGATGATATCAGCTTACAGCTGGTATGGGACCACTGTGTTCTGTCATGACCCTGACTGCGGCTTGGAATTCTACTCTGTTTGCACAGGCCATCTGGCCTTTCTATTTTTATGCTCTCTGTACCAGATGCTACTAGTCTCCTGTCTATTTTGACTTTAGATGATGGGGCCTTGTGGCACATTTTTGGAATTTTCAACTATATCGCTTTCACGGATAGGAGATTTTGTGCTATTTGCTCATGGCAATTGCTTTAAGAAACCCAGTCTTTATGTATAGAATGCCTTGTACATATCTGATTGTATTAATTGTGAAAGGAAACATTTTATTTAAAAAAAGATGATTTTATCTTGTCGTTTCTGTTTCTGCAGAGATATTTGCGTCAAAGGTCTCATGGAACGTAATCTACCTGGGTATGTGTGCTTTGTTTGCATTCAGCATTCTTTGGAAACTTTACCATAAGGAAGTTCTATAATCTCATTATATTGAAAGTGGTGTGCAGAGTTTTTAGTAAATAATAACAAAAAAGCAGATGAGTTCATATTGTTAATTGTTAAGTGAATTTTGATTGGCCTTTATCACCAGTGTTACAATGGAGAGCCATCTTTTGACATTTATAATGATCTTAATAAGGTGAATTTTACAAAAGAGAATAACTTGAGTCTTGTACTACTAGAAAACTGATATAAAACATGATGGTTTCTGTCCTAGCTATGCCATTGGTGGGCTTTCAGGGGGAGAAGAAAAGGATTCATTTTGGCGTGTTGTTGCACAATGTACAGCTGCTTTGCCAGAGGATAAACCACGTTATGTAATGGTATTATTGTTGTGCCTTGTATCATCTATATGTAGCTATTTGAGTTTGATTTTTTTTCTTGGCTTTATGAATAATTCTATGTATATTTTTGCATAGAAGGATATGAGATCATAAATGTGATTCCTTTCATCTACTTATTATTATTATTATTTTGCTTTATTTTTATTAATGTGATGCCTTTCTTATTCCAGATTCTACTAACATTTGTCTTGTCAGGGTGTGGGCTATCCTCTTGATATTGTTGTCTGCAGTGCTTTAGGTGCTGATATGTACGATTGTGTTTACCCCACTCGTACTGCCCGTTTTGGTACAGCTCTTGTGCCTGAGGTCAGGTTTTTGAAGTTTTAACACAAAGTTTAAGTCATTGCTTTAAAGTTCATATGATTCATTCCCAATGTAGTTGGCTAGCATATCCCAAAAATTTAAATCATTGCTTGCATTATTAGAAATCTGCTGCCAATATTGATTCTGCAATTGTTTAGAAATAATATTTGTCGGTTTAGTAGGAGCAAAGTCTAAATTTACAGTTGAAACTTTAATATTAGTTGCATTATTTTACCTTATCAACTTAGTCATCAAGGCCCCTTTCCAGAAGTTGGAAAGAATAACATATGATGAATGATGATGAGATATGACCACATACTGCTAGTTGGTATTGTTGACCAAGTCAAACCCTATTTGACCAAGTCAAAAAGTTGAAAAAGTCAACTTTGGTCAAAGTTGGACAAATTTGTCCAATGAATGAATAAACTTCTCCAATTCTTCTGAGAGTACAAAATAACATCTCAAATCGTTTAGTGATCCATTTGAATCATTGCATAGCTTCAAGAAAAGAAAATATCACATAAAATAGTACAAAGCATGAGATTAATGTTTTATAAACATGTCTCCATCTAGACAACATCAAGAGCATTATGAAAAACCATTTCTCCTTTGGGTGAAGTGGGTGGAAAAAGTCAACCAGGTTGGTCAAGTGGATAATTGGTCAAAGATCACTAATTGACTCAAGATAAGGGAAACACTTTGACATTCACCAGTTAGGAAAACACTAGGGAGTGTGTCTTACAAATGGGTATGTGTAAGGAGGTGCTACTCCTTTTGACCATAACAAACCCCCTTTATCATTTTATTCTCCTTTTCTCTTTTATTTGGATCTTTCTCTTTTTGCACATTCCCTTTTTCTTTTCTTTTGATTTTCTTTCTTTTTCTCTTTTCTTTTCTCCTTTAGTTGGATAATGGTTGAAAGGTATTGGCCCTGGATGCCTTTAGGGCTTTAGGGAGTTCACCGTTATGTCACATGGTTTGGGTTCAAGTTCGAATTCAACGAAGATGAAATTTTATTCGAATTCGAAATTTGTGATGAGATCCGAATAAGAATCGACATTAGATTCGTGCATGTCAATATTGTTAAAGTATAAATTATATTTTATTCTATATTAACATATCATATATAATTATATATTATATATATAAATAAATTATATTTAATGTATTTTACATATATTAAAAATAACTAATATTTAATATATATAATAAATAACATTTTTAATTTATAACATAAAACAAGGTATATAACATATGAAAAATACAACTTATATAGAAATTAAGTAAAGTTTATTGTCGATCACGATTCACCGTGTCTACTGTAGCGTGGAGAAAGCAGAGGCAAGAGCTCAAAAACGATCACAAATGTGTTTATCATCATGGGAATGGAGAAGAGGAGAAGAGAGAACTCGAAATCAACCACAATCAATCCAAGGAAGAGGAGAGAGCTCAAAAACGACCACCATCCATCGTTGACCACAGTCAATCCAAGGTAGAGGAGGAGAGAGAGATTGAAAACAATGATGAAAACCTACTGTAGCAAACTTTATCGTGAAAATCGACGAATTTGAATGATTTTTTCCTTTCCTTTGAGATTCGGTTGAATTCGAACCTCATCCTTGAGATGCGGCAAATCCTATGACTTATTGCTCACAGTGTTGCCGCCTATTAAGCACCTGGGGTTAACGCAACAAAAATCTTCAAGCTGCTTGGTGTGTCCTTAGGGGAAAGTCTTGAGTCAAGTATTGTCACTTGATCTTGACTCCCTCGTTTAGGCTTAACTCCTAACGAAACCAAGGGGGGTAGACCCTATTAATGTTACTAAGGCTTTTAGGTTCTTATTTGTTAAAATGAAAAATTGTTGTTTAGGAGTTTCGGAATTAAAGTAATGATCAAGACAATTGAAAATTAAAATCAACTATACAACATATATGAATAGTATAATCATGAGAAAATATAGCTTAATGTTGATTTTTCCTAAGCAGCATCGAGAGCTATTCTCTGGGAGAATAGAGGCACCTGGTCAGTTACTAGGAAATTGACCCAGTCTGGGTCTGGGGGACTCGACATAGGGTTGGGGGCCATTCTTTGAATGGAGGCACCTGGTCAGTTACCAAGAATTTGACCTAGTATGGGACTGGGGGACTCATCCTGGGGCTGAGGGCCACTCTCTGGAAGAATGGAGGCGCCTGGTCAGTTACCAGGAAATTGACCCAGTCTGGGACTGGGGTTCTCAGCCTAGAGCTGAGGGTCATTCACTGAATGGAGGCACCTGGTTAGTTACCAAGAAATTGACCCAGTCTGGGACTAGGGTTCTCAGCCTAGAGCTAAGGGCCATTCACTGAATGGAGGCACCTGGTGAGTTACTAGGAATTTAACCTAGTCCAGGACTAGGGACTCAACCTGGGGCTAAGGGCCATTCTTCGCGAGAATGGAGGCGCTTGGCCAGTTACCAAGTATTTGACATTGAGTCATTTGATGCAACCTAGGGCTGAGGCACCTGGTCAGTCACCAGGTCATCACCATAAGCCCCAGACTGGGTTTGGGCAAATGATGCACTCCTCTCCTTGATCTATGGTCTATGAGACCTTCTCCAGGGACTAAATACCCCTGGTTGAGAGACCTAACACCTGATCTTGGTGGCACGAGGAGATTAAGATAAAGCATTTAGTAATTCTCCTTATTTGTGAAGATGTACTTTGAGTGGGCATGAATGAACCACAAGGACCTTTGAAACAACTTGGTATGACCACAAAATACTTGGAGGACCATCTAACCTTAGTCTTGGTCCATGAGACCATCAAGAGAAACACCAAGTGGCACAAGTCAAAACACCAAGAAGACCCTTGTACCACAAAAGATTAAAGTCAAAGGTGAAAAAGAATTAAACCCTAACGTCAACTCCTAATTATGTGGGACCAACTCAAATGTTGATGGACGAACATTTGCAATTCATTTGATATACGCAACACTTCAACACTTGACTTCTCCTCTACTCGCTGATTTAGGTTGATTGAGAATATTCGGTGACTGGTGTGGTTCTCTCTTTCTTCCACTTTCACAACTCTTAAGATTGCCTGGGGTTTCTTTACTCCTCATACAGTCTCGGTGGGGGATAGGTAACTATGTTAGTGATCACTGCCATCAGATAGTAGGTTTCAATGGTGATCTAGGGCAACAACAACAATGTACAACAACTTTCGGTGGTGATTTAGGGCAGCAACAACCACTGCTCTAACCTTCGTTGGTGGTCATGGGCAGCAGCAAAAGGATGCTCCCATCTTCACTAGTGGTCATGGGCAGCAGCAAAAGGTTGCTTCCATCTTTGCTGGTGGTCACGGGCAGTAGTAGAAGGTTGCTCCCATCTTCGTTGGTGGTCACGGGTAGCAACAGAAGGTTGCACTGCTGGTCACCATTTGTAGCAACAGCACTTGGTAAGTTACAGGCAATAGGTGGCAGGTCACGGGCAGCAGGTAGTAGGTCACAGGAAGTAGTTAGTAGGTCTCGCACAGCAGGTTTGATGGTCACGGGCAGCAGCAGTAGGGCTGCTACAGGTGGTTAGGGTTAGCAGCATAAGGCTGCTACAGGACTCGACAAAAGCTCACACTCCATGTGGAAACAGTAAACAGTGGCAGCAATAAGCTTGTTAGGGCTTCCTTGATTTTAGAAATTTTTTGTACATTCATCTCATAATTCTGAGATCAAAGTTTCTCTTTTCATGTACAAACTCAGTCATCTCATTTAGAGGATGAATTACTAATGCTTTGGGGTTTTTGTCATTAAAAGGTTTCCCCGTGAAAAATCGTGTGTTCAATTGTGTGATGCTTGTTTAACTACTTTACTTGTCTTACTGTTGTTTACTTTTCAAGTTCTATCTCTATTTACAGTCTGCAATTTTAAGAATGTCATGCACATGTTAAAATTCAACATGGTATCAGAGCTTTGCATGTGAAGATTGCAGTGAGAGAGAAAATCATTGTAACCCTCCTAGACCTTGGGACATTTGCAGACTGGGATAGCATACTTGTTGATCAGAGATGGCTACCAACACATTCATACCAGAAGAAAGGCTTGAGGGGTCAGCCAACTACAACTCATGGAAAGCTAGGCTTATCGCCACCTTGGAATAGAATGACCTTGATAACTTGGTTCTTAATGCCACAGAAGAACCTACATCTAATGCAGCAAGGATTTCCTTCAAGAAGAAGCAAGCAAAGGAAAGGAGGATCATCTGTGACTCAGTCAAGGAGACCTTGATGCCCACCATAACACCATTGCAGACTGCCAAAGAATGCTTTGACACCTTGACAAATTTATATGAAAAGAAGGCACCCAGCCAGAAGAGAGTACTAAAGAAGAGGTTTCGTACATTGAAGATGAGTAAGGATGAAGGAGTGGCCCCCTTCTTCGCAAAAATTGCTTAGGTAAGAGACCAACTTTCTACTATTGGTGTACCTATGGATGATGATGATCTTGTATAGACTGTATTCGATGGTCTTCCCAACTCTTGGGAAACCTTTCTGGAAGCACTAAGTGGACGTGAATCTCAACCAAACTTTGATAGACTTTGGCATGACTGTTTGGAAGAAGAGGGAAGAATTCAGAGCAGAACAAATGGCGCTAAGGAAGAGAACCTTGCTCTTACAGCCAAGACAAGAAAGTTCAAGAAGCCCTTCCCTCAGAAGAACAAAGAAAAGAAGCCACAAGTTAAGCAATTAGATGCTCCAAGTATAGAATGTTTTAACTATCATAAGATGGGACATTATGCCAGGGACTGTAGGTAGCCAAAGAGAAGGTTCAAAAGAAGGTTTCAAGCTTCTACAACAGAAGAAGAAGAACCTAAGAAGAAGAAGAATGCTAAGTCTTCCAAAGAAGATGAACCAAGAAGGGAATACTACTTGATCTCTGCTCTCTCATGATCCATCACCAACAGTGCTAACTCTTGGTTAGTGGATAGTGGTGCTTCTAGACATGACAGGGTTCCGTGAAGCACTTACAAGCTAGAGGAAGCAAAAGTTCACTACTCAAGTAGAACTTGGGGATGACACGACCTACAAAATTGAAGGAGTTGGCTCAACTTCATTCAACTTGACTGAGGGACTGTTTTGCATATTGAAGACATACTATATGTCCCTGGTTTGAAGAAGAACGTCCTCTCTGTTGTTGGCTTAGAAGATAAAGGCTACAAGGTTCTCTTCATGGACAAGAAGGTCCTACTATGGGCAAAGAATGAGAATTCTTTACAAAGCTTCTAAACACTCCACTCAAGCATTGGTTCATAACACAATTGACCCATGTGAATTGTGGCATCAAAGGTTTGGACACCTTCACTATACAACTCTCCCTGATCTTCAAAAGATGGTCACAAGTATGCCTGAGTTTTCTCATGAACATAGTGGTGTTTGCAAAGGTTGTGGTCTAGGTAAGAACACTAAGAAATCCTTCTCCAGAAGTAAGAATAGATCTAAAGGAATCTTGGACTCGATTTATTTTGACATATGTGGGCCTATGTCTTCACCCTCCTTGAGTGGGTGCTTGTATTATGTATTGTTCATAGACGATCACTCTCGCAAGTCCTGGATCTACTTTCTAAAAGTCAAGAGTGAAAATTTTGACAAATTCAAAGAGTTCAAGGCTTTAATTGAAAAGAAGACAGGGGGAAACATCTGTATCTTGAGGTCAGATAACGAAGGTGAATATGAATCTAATGAGTTTGATGATTTTTGCCGAGAAGCAGGAATCAAGAGGGAATTAACCAGTGTTCCACGGGGACGTGCCTCCTAGGGTTGGGGGCTCGCCCCCTACGCTTCCCACTCCCCGAGGGCTCAGGGGCTCCATCGGAAACGTTTCCCAGCGCCCCCCTTTCTGCGAAACTTGGGGAAACGCAGGTCTAGGAGTTTCCCGGATTGGGGGGCTCCCACACGCCCCCTCTTGAAAATGGGGGGCTCTGAGAGGCCCCGACTGCCCTTGATTTTTTAAATTTTTTTACTTAAAAAAGAAATGGTTCATCTTAAATTTTAGACTTTTACACTAAATGGTCATTTTAAAATGAAATAGAAACAAATAAAAAGAAACAAACAACGATATGATTTGCTTGGCTATAACGATTACATTAAATTACACTAAACTCTTCGGGAACATAAGCATGCTAGTATGCAAATGGTGATGGGATGAAGAATTGATATGTTTATATGTTGGGGTTCATATTTTTATTATTTTTCTTTTTTTTTTTATAATTTTAGAGACCGACCCCCCTATGTTAAGGACCCCGACGCCTCCCCGCTGCCTCGTCCCCCAAAATACCCCAAAATTTTGGGGTGTCTCTACACATCCCCAATGTGCGTTTCCCCGCTCCCACGCCCCCACGTCCCGGAAACTTGGTGGAACACTGGAATTAACAGTGCCATACAACCCTCAACAGAATGGGGTCGCAGAAAGGAAGAATATAACGATATGTGAAGCTGGCAAAGCTATGTTGAGTGATCTCGATCTTCCTTTATCTTTGTGGGCTGAAGTTGCATGTACTGTTGTATACATTCAAAACAGAAGTCCTCATGCAATCTTGGGGGAAAAGACTCTAGGAGAAGTATATACGGTCAAGAAATCCGTAGTTGAACACATGAGGATTTTTGGCACTCCTGGGTATATTCATGTACCAAAATAAAAGAGGTCTACGCTAGAGCCTTCTGGAAAGAAAGGCATATTTGTTGGTTATAGTGAAAGCTCGAAAGCTTACTGCATCTATGTTCCTGGATAAAGGTACATTGAAGTCAGTAGAGATGTGATATTCCATGAGGAAGTCATGTTTTGCCAATCAAAAGAGCTTCCAAAGGATATAGAAGAGTCTGCTTCTGAAATTCCAGATTCAGAAGTTCAGCGGGAGGAAGAAGAAAATGAGCCTCAAATTCCAAATGTGCTTGTAGAATACGAAAGACTAGCTAAAGAACTACTTGAGGCTCCTCCTTCCAAAAGAAGACCTGCTTGGTACCTATGTTACCAGAAACGAGAAACAGGAAACAATACGAGAAACGAGAACGGTACAAGAAACGAAATTTCCAGGTTTCGCACTTATAAGAAACGAGGAGAGAGAAAAACAAAAAATTGAATAAATTAAAATATATAAATTAAATATTGTGACAATTTACAGATTTTAGCAGTAGACTTAGTTCGGTATTTCAAACTCCAAGTTCCAACCAGCTTCACGCAATTAATTTTAGCTTCAGATACTAACAAATAACAAACTCTAGGTTCATCCAACCGGGAATTGAAGAATGGTAACCAATTCACTATAGGTTTAAAAGCGAAAAACATAGTTCTTGCGAAATCATAAATTTACCTATTTTTACCTCTTATGCAAATGGATGCCTTTTAGATTGCGAAATTTACCTATTTTGGGAGAGGGTTTTTTTAGATCTAAAATTGCATCTTAAAAGGTTTTTCAAATTGACCGGACAGGCCAATCGGCATGGTGGATCGCTTGTTTGGGTGGGCACTTCGATTTTTAGTATTTACTTGATCAGTCTACCTTTCCTTGTACCTTTTTACTCTTACCAACTTCCCGCTTACTTTATAATGTCCCAAACAGTAGGCAACCGGCGTTCATCGGCCTTAGAGCTCTTGGATTGACCAACAACCTTCCTCCAAACTGCATGAATAAACGATACAGACATGCCTTATAACATGCTTACGGAGATCCTTGGAACTTCAGCTGAAATCCTAGGAGAGGGAGGGAGTGCTGAGGTACCTGTCCTCTTGCAATAGCACACGATCTCAACTCTATCCACACTTGCTCGCTTCCCTACCAATAAAAAATCTAAAAATTAACCCTCGAAACTAACCAGTTCTTGAAAAAAACAGAAATTCGTTTTTGTATAAAACGCTGGGAGAAATGCTGCGTATTTTAAGAAATTGAATTTTGGCTGCAGAAACGAAAACACACGTAGAAAACGACGTTTTTTGTCTCGTTCGCATTTCTACACTGTTTTTTGTGAGAAACGTAGACCACGGTCACGTTTCTAGTAACATAGCTTGGTACCGAGAAACGTTGCAAGAAGTTGAGAAGCATAAAGCTCCTCCCGAAACGTTCAGAGAAAGCATAAAGCCCCAAAAGAACTTAGGCCTTATGAGTAAGCTCATTAATGCGGAACCCTCCACATACAAAGAAGCAACAAGCCTACAGGTATGGAATGATGTCGTGATCAAAGAATATAGTTCAGTTATGAAAATGATGTGTGGGAAGTTGGTCCTAGAACGACATGGAAGTCTTTGGTAACGTCTAGATGGCTATACAAAATCAAACATGTCATTGATGGCAGCATTGAAAAGTATAAAGCCAAATTTGTAGCTCATGGCTTCACTCAAAAAGAAGGCATAGACGATGATGAAACTTTTGCTCCTATTGCCAGATATACCACCATCAGAACTATCATCTCCCTTTCTATTGTGTTTGGATGGAAACCCCATCAGATGGATGTAAAAACAACCTTCCTCAATGGCAAAATTGAAGTGGAAGTCTACATTGAATAACCAGAAGGATTTGTCACTCATGGGTAGAAGTCCCATGTGTGTAAACTAAAGAAAGCCTTGTATGGACTCAAACAAGCCCCGAGAGTTTGGTATGCAAGAATTGATGGCTACTTTCATAGCTTGGGGTACTCCAAAAGTACTACCGACTCCAATTTGTACTTTAAGGTTGTTCACAACCATCACGTGATCCTAGTCTTGTATGGGGATGACCTGTTCCTTATTGAAGAGGAACAGTTGATAGCCCAGTGTAAGAGGGAGCTTACCTCTGAATTCGAGATGAAGGATCTGGGACTAATGCACTACTTTCTTGGCTTAGAAGTTTGGAAAAAGCTAGGCGAGATCTTCCTAACACAAGGGAAGTATGCATTCGATATCTTGCAGAGATTCAGAATGCAGGACTGCAAGTCCATGAGTATACCCATGACAACGAACTTGAAGAAGTTGCGTGACTCAGCCACTTGTTTAGAAGGTGTGGATCCTACTCAGTATCGATAGCTCATTGGATCCTTGATGTATCTAGTGCACACGAGACCTGACATCTGTTACACAGTGAATGCACTAAGCCAATTCATGTCCGATCCGAGGCACATACACTGGGTAGTTGTTAAACATGTATTCAGATATGTGCGAGGTGCTATCTCTTATGGGCTCAGGTTTACTTCTAGTAGTGGAGTAATGTTAGTAAGATATGCCGACTTTGATTGGGTTGACAGCGCAGTAGACCGGAAAAGCACATTAGGCTATTGTTTCAGTATGGGATTGGCAATGATCTCTTGGTCCAGTAGGAAACAGGGTTCCATAGCTCAGAGTACAGCTCAAACTGAGTATATTGCTGCTAGTGATGCCTGGAAAGAAGTAGTTTGGCTTAGGAAACTCCTCTCTGATCTGTTCGGTGGAAAGCTTGAGTAAATTATTATTCATTGTGATAATAAGATTTGCATAAAGCTTTCAGAGAACCCAATGTTTCATGACAGATCGAAACACATTGAAATGAAGTACCACTTCATCAGAGACTTAGTACAGAGAGGCACCCTGAAGCTTCAATACATCCGTACATATGAACAGATTGCAGATATATTGACCAAGTCTTTGACATCAACAAAGTTTGTGAACTTTCGTGACAAGCTTGGTATGGCGTAGAATACCTCTCTCGTTGAGAGGGAGTGTTGATTTTTCCTAAGCAGCATCGAGAGCCATTCTTTGGGAGAATGGAGGCATTTGGTCAGTTTCCAGGAAATTGACCCAGTCTCGAACTGGGGACTCAGCCTGGAGCTGAGGGCCATTCTTTGAATGGAGGCACCTGGTTAGTTGCTAGGAATTTGACCTAGTCTGGGACTGGGGGACTTGACCTGGGGCTAAGGGCCATTCTATGGGAGAGTGGAGGCACCTGGTCAGTTGCCGGGATATTGACCCAGTCTAGGACTAGGGTTCTCAGCCTAGAGTTGAGGGCCATTCACTGAAAGGAGGCACCTGATCAGTTACCAGGAATTTAACCTAGTCCGGGACTAGGGACTCAACCTGGGGCTGAGCGCTTGTTGGCACCCCAACAACTCTACTTTATTTTTTGCAAAATAAAAGGGAGTACATGTAAATTTTGTAGATATTCTAGCTTTGGTTTTGTTCATTCTATCTTCCTCGCTTTGATGGAGATTCATGGATTTCCTTCGATCTTTCACTTTTTGTGATGATGGTTCTTTGCCTTGATTTTCATGATTTTAAGGATTTGGTTGTTTGGACGATCTTTGTTGTGTGACTCTCTTAGTTTTCTGGTGGTTGAACAACATTTGCATATCCTCGGTTCTCATTTTGGATGGCTCAATATCTTAAATGCATAAGAAGATCATTTTTGTAGCATGGAGTGTTTTCATTCATTTTATCTTATTGGTCTAAGTTGTTTTTATTTATCATTAACGTCTATTTCATTATCATTATTAATGATATATAATAACAACTAACAACTTACACATCTTCTCTTCTTATATTGAGTGAAAAACATTATTTTTGATTCATAAATTTTAACTCATTATTTAAGATCAAGATTTTGGAAATATGAAACATACTTTAATTAAAAATTGAATAGGTCTTTTTAAACTCTATACTAAAGAACCAAAAAATCACAAATATATACACAAAACATATTTTTCACTTAATAAAATGTGATTCTCGTAAAGTTCTTTCATCATTATTATAAATTCAATTCCATTAAAGATAAACAATAATAATTTCCAAAAATCTTACCTTTTATTATTCATATTTTCTAAAAGTTATGTGGTAATTTGAAAAGTAGACAACTCATCACTACAAAATGGAAATCAATGGAATAAAACAACGTTAAACTTTGGTTTGTTTATCTTGAGTGAGATACAAAATTTTAGAATTCTCGTTGTTATTTATTTATTTTTATTTAAAAAAACTTTGTACATATTCTCAAATTTCTTTTGTTCACTCGTCAATAGGGAATGAACATAAGTTCAAGTAAAACACATCATATCTTATTAATCATTTATGAACTCTTTTTGTTGTCTTTTGCACTGATTTTGAACCAACAAAAAGACAAAAAACATACAATTATTTGATGCATTTTTAAATGCATTCAATCTTTTAGTATTAATGTATGAAGGCTTGTCGATATTATAAATTAGTTCGGATCTTGGTCAAAAGATATTACATAAGAATAAAATTCCCAATCATTGGCATGATAAGAAGATTGTTGAAATCGTTGAAGATTCTTTGATGACTATGCTTTGGATTTTAATATATCGTTGAATGTTATTAACAGAGAATAGGAGACGTGCCCACGAAAATAATGCATACTTTATGCCGATTAAATAGCAAGATTTGAAGAAAACGATGAGAAATTAAAGATTTAGTTAGCATCAAAACACATTTCGAGAGATCTTATTTGTAACGAAGAGAAAGACAACATGTGGTAACTAAAACGAATAGTTGGATAAGAGATAGTGTTCCAGTTTGAATATGAAACTGATTCATTAAAGAATATCCCACGTGTTTGCTTATTCATCGAGATTGTAGAAATGATAAAGGATCGCCAAGCATAATGGTTCATCCCGCCATTTAGACGAAATTCACAATTTACCATGAGTTTGATGGGGAAGATTTCATTCGATCTTCCTTTAATTGCATATTTTACCTTCGATTTTATTCTGGTTTTTGTATATTCTTATTTTCTTAATGTATTTTGGTTGCATATTTGACGTTATAAAGAGAGGTGTATCTCCTCAAATAGTCGTTTGTATCTGATCATGGGAATCATTCTACATTTGTTTATAATAGTCCAGATGTGCCTGAATGAATGGATCATCTACAAATTATTCAAGCTAACCAGAGATTGAAGCTATATCATCAAGAAAATTTTAAGAAGAGTGACAACAGTCAAAGTGTTAAGAAGATGGCGGCATTTATGCAAGCGATAAAAGGGAATTATTTTCATCTTTTCACTGATTTGCAAATTACGTTATTTAAAAAAAATTATTAACAGTCCACCTTTAGAGATGAACATTTATTGATGTAATTTTGTAGGCATACTAAACAGTGGAGGTTGCGACATCGCTGAGAAAATGCACCATCTCATCGAAATTGAACTGCAATTGACATTCAAATTATCAAAAGTTTAAAGGTTAAAAGTAATGGAGGATAATTCATAAAAGATGTGGATATCATTTGACAGTATATTTTATATTTAATCTTTCACTTTCCTATTTGGTGAAAATAAAAGTAAAGCGACGACATCATGGAAGAGGAAATCACCATATGGTAACTGAGCTCATTAAAAACATGACAAGTAAGATGGTAGCGAGTTTATGAAGTTCAAGAAGGTTTCGGGAGACATTTCTACCAGAATGTGAGCGTATTTCAAATCCTCCAGTAGAAAGGTATAGAAAGGCATAAATTCGCTATTCGTCAGCCTAGATCGTGGGAGAAATTGATTAATGCAGTTGTTGTTTAGGAGACTGTTGAGATTCTTATTGTCTATACTAGCAGTGATAATCTACTGAGAAGGGGAGTAGGGGCTCTACAGATCGAGGGAAACAATTTTGATTGTATCTCTCTTTTATTTTATTTCTTTCTGTAACTTTGTTTCAGAAAGCTCGAGATGAACGCTGCCAGGATGTTAAAAATTTCTGTGTAATTCTTTCATTCTGAAGGTTGGTATGTGGAGACGTTGCTGCCAAGGTGGATGGAGTATGGAAGAAATAGATTTAACTGAAATATAATTAAAGTTCTGGTTTTAATGTCTTTGCTGGAGTTTTGCCTTTGGGAAATGATTGTGACTTGAGTTCTCAAACCAGTATCTCTGTCTGTTACTATCTTTGAAAACTTAATATATATTTATATTTCAATATATCTTCTAATTATGTTTTTATGCAATTATACTGTGTTATGATTGTATTTATTATTCAAAATAGTACTCTGTTTACACAATATAAATGTTTGAATGAGAATATTACTGAATTTGATTTATCAATATTTGTATTGAGAATTGGAATTTAGTGATATAAATATTTCATGTTTATTTTTTATTTCATTTGTATTTTTACAATGTTTTCATGAATAAATATCATCTTTTATTCAAATATTTGATATTGATTATTAGTTATTAATTAATAGAACATCATAGAGAAATTAAAAGTAGTTATCTATTTTAATTTTCTGTTGTTGTGCATATTCAGCAGAGTGATTTAATAATAATGATTTAAATATTTTCATTTAAATCATCATTGTCTATCTCTTTGTTTATTTGGATCATTAATTGATAATTAATTTAGTTTTCAAGTTGCTCTTAGCTAGTTGAGATAGGGTAAATAGTTTTAATTTTAATTCTAGTTGTAATTAAACTTAACTTATTTAAGTAAGGTTTAGTAGTTGTTAGTGAGTTTTGTAGATCAATAGTTTTGTATTTTAAATTAAGTTTAAAACTGAACAAAACTAAAAACAAGAAGACTTTCATTAAGAAAGCAGATTAGATTAGCTTAGACTTAGAAGTTGAATTAGAATTTAAATAATAGTTTAATTTAGGAAACATTTTTTGCTGAATTATTATATTCTCCTTGAGAGGATAAATTCAGCCGGTAGTAGAAGACCATAACCTACAAGATTTTGCTATCCCAAACACACCGGAAGCTGTTTTAAGCAACTTGTGTGGGCTTAATCTCCTTAGTTGGCCAAGGTCAGAAAATCAGGCCAACAAATGGCGTTAGAAGTAGGGCCGATCGGCAAGTAAGCCCTTTTGAGCTATTTTTTTTTAAATTTTGATCTATTTTAAAATGACTCCTATTACTGTTTTAGAACATGCTTTCAGCATGCCTGGGCCTGCTAGAGGTATTTCTGAAAGTGCAGTAAATCTCTTGCAAAGGTTAAGTTTTGATGGAGAAGGTAAAATTACTGCTTTGAAACATCTCACTGAATTTATAGATATTTGTAACCATTATCGTATAGTTTGTGAAAGCAGGATTTGCAGGCTTTTTACTGTCACTTTCAAAAGAAGAATTCGAGGCTGGTTCGAAATGTTACTAGCTAAATCCATTCATTCATGGAAACATTTCATCGAGTTGTTTATTGATGCGCATGAGGATTATAATCATCAAGAATTGAGGTATGAGATCGGAAATCTTTGCAAACAAGAAGGTGAATCTACTAGTACTTTCTTTTCAAGATTTATGTCAATGCATTTTAGATTCCATGAGAAAGATCAACTTTCTGCAGAAGAAATAACAGATTTATTTTTATATCTTGATTCTCATTCAACTTTACATGATCAAGCAAATAATGATAAGCTTCAAATTGACGATATGCATGTTGATGGTTGCATCACTTCATCTGTTAATACTGATTCAAGGTTTAATATTATTGGTCCAAATTCTGACACTAAAATTGTTGAACATCAACAAATCTTAGGATCTTCTAATATACAATTTCATGAACAAAAGAATTTGAATTCGACACTTACATTAAAAAATCATTCTCTTGTTCAAGCAATTGTAGTCGAAAAGGAATTGATGATTTTAGGTCCTAAAACTAAATCTTTGAATGATAGTTGCATAAATCATGATTTTTCATTTTCTTCTTCTCAAATTGAACAAAATTATCTCATTCCTTCACAAAATTTATCAACAAATCAGAATATGGATAATGATTTTTCTCTTGAATCAGTTAATCAAGATTGTCCTATGAAAAGGGGAACATCTAATTTTCCACATTTTGAAAGTTATCATGCTTTATATCTGGATTTATTTATTGATTATAGTTCATGTCCAAATACTAATATACAAACAAATTCTCCACTATGGTCAGTTCCTATGCAAAGTGATTTGTTGTATAAGAATGAGGAAAATCTTTGTATTCAAAATGTTGATGATGAAAATAATTTTATAAATATCGCTCATGAATCTCATGCATACGATAATATTAAAGAAGCTAATTTAGAAGATAAAAATGTTTTAGATTTTGGCGATACTAATATTTTCAATTATAAATTAATTGTCGTCAAAATTTCATGAATTTCAAAGGGAAAGTTCACACTCTTAAGGTAATGTCAAAATTTGATTTTCAATTCTATGATGACGATGTTTCCTTGCAAAAGATATCATCTACTTTAACTTCCCTTGAAACCATTGATCGTAATCTCGACATGCCGCTTTTTGATTACTATCCTGATGAATTTTCTATCACACACTCCATTAAATCTTCACAAATTGTAGATGTCCTCCAATCTTCTTTTTATGATTCATTTTATTTTTTGTTTGAAGGATCATATCTTAAAAGGTTTCCATGTCCTATTTTTTTCCCTTCTGTAGATATAAGCTCTAATTTAATACTTTCTATTTTTCAGTATGAAGCATTTCAATTCATATTATTAATATTTGATATGTTTTATTTTGCAGGATTACAAATGCTTCGATGGCTTCATTGGCTATTTCACTTTACTTAAATTTTCATTACAATTGATTTCTCTTGTACATAGTTAGGCTTAGGTTTATTTTGTTTTCTTCATTTTTGCGTTTGCTTGTTTTGAATAAATGCAGTTATGAAGATGATGCAAATTTCATGAGGTGAAACTTAGCGATACATTCAGGGATGTTTTCTTTACCTTTGACTCTCTTGCTCATAATTATATTTATTTAAAATTTTCTTGTTAAGTCATTTATCTTTTACTTTTTCGACTTAATTTAGAAAATGTTCTATACATTCTTATGATCATAAGCAAGAACTTTTAAGAACATGAAGAATGTTGTCGCACATCAATACCAAAATATTTTGAGTTGTAACTGCATATGTAATTAAGATTAAGTTTAAATTTGTTTATTTTTGGTTTGTTTTCTTTTGCTTATTAATAAGAGCAACCTAACTTATTAAAACATCTTGCTTATTTTTAACAAATCCTTATGTCGCAATTTATAGAGAAACATATTTTTCATCTTGTAGAAACTAATTCTCTCTTTTCATTTGTGATATAGTTATTTTATGTTTCTCCACTGAAAGATGTTAATCTATTCAGGGTTGATTTTTTTTTTTTGTATTTGCATATATCCATTTCAGATTTCTTGCTTTGATCGTTTTATTTTGTAAGTTAATAGAATTTTCTTTTGAGTGGTTTGCTTGTTTTCCAAAAAGGGAGTAAACTAATTTTAGCATGTGGTGATCAAAACCATGTATTTCTGTCAAGTATTTGATTGAAATACTTTTTCTGTTAAAGGGACATTATTATAAAGACACTGTTCTTTTGTCAAGATTCTAACCATAGCAAGATTAGTCTTGGATTTGAAAAATTTATTATGGATCATATTGATAGATTGATTGAGTTACTCGGCTATTATCGAGGATCTTTATCTTTCAAAATGATGCTATAATGTAGATACGTTTCTTTTCAAAGGAATAATTTTCCCTTGATTGAAGTAGGTCAGGAATCGCAAGTTATCTTTTAGACTTTTTATGCCATCCTTTGCTCTTTAATGGGCCATTTGGATCTGCTTCCCCATCCACTAAGTAATCTCTCTTGAGATTAACAATAATCTTAATATTATTCATTGTACATAACATTAATAAAATATAAGGGATTAACTGAAGAACGGGAGGTCTCATCATGAGCCGACCTGTCATGATCATAAGCTCTGTTGAAGTGACATTACCGCATCTAGTTACCAAGCCAGGGTGATGGCTCTTAGTCATTTGATTAGGAGAAAGGAGGTCTCATCACGAGCCGACCTTTTCATTTTTCGACAGTTCTTGTGAATGATGCTGCCAACATCTGGTTACCAAGCCAAGGTAGTAGTCTTCAGTTAATGTCTTTATTTATTATGTCCAATTTTTATTATTATTATTATCTATATCTGGTGGATGGGATAAAAGCATCTAAGTGAGGTTAATAGGTTTATCCTGTGGTATTGAGGTCATACCTATATACTACGTGTTCTTTGACTTGTTTTGGTTAAGAGAAACTGATTTCTTGGAAAATTTTCTTTCTGCATTTGTAGAATAATCATTTATCTTTATAAGATTTTGAATAATGGTCGAGATAGTTTGATTGATTTTGAAAATTTTGGTTCAATCTTTACATATATAAGCCAATGGAAGGATTAAGTTATGTGATTGAGAAATTGACATTTGAAGAGGCCTTTATCATTATTTCTCTTATATTATTTAAGATTCAGAATTATTTTGCAGAGATAACTGGTTCGCCCAGCATGTCACCATTTGTTGGCACCCCAACAACTCTACTTTATTTTTTGCAAAATAAAAGGGAGTACATGTAAATTTTGTAGATATTCTAGCTTTGGTTTTGTTCATTCTATCTTCCTCGCTTTGATGGAGATTCATGGATTTCCTTCTATCTTTCACTTTTTGTGATGATGGTTCTTTGGCTTGATTTTCATGATTTAAAGGATTTGGTTGTTTGGACTATCTTTGTTGTGTGACTCTCTCAGTTTTCTGGTGGTTGAACAACATTTGCATATCCTCGGTTCTCATTTTGGATGACTCAATATCTTAAATGCATAAGAAGATCATTTTTGTAGCATGGAGTGTTTTCATTCATTTTATCTTCTTGGTCTAAGTTGTTTTTATTTATCATTAATGTCTATTTCATTATCATTATTAATAATATATAATAACAACTAGCAACTTACACATCTTCTCTTCTTATATTGAGTGAAAAACATTATTTTTGATTCATAAATTTCAACTCATTATTTAAGATCAAGATTTTGGAAATATGAAACATACTTTAATTAAAAATTGAATAGGTCTTTTGAAACTCTATACTAAAGAACCAAAAAATCACAAATATATACACAAAACATATTTTTCACTTAATAAAAAGTGATTCTCGTAAAGTTCTTTCATCATTATTATAAATTCAATTCCATTAAAGATAAACAATAATAATTTCCAAAAATCTTACCTTTTATTATTCATATTTTCTAAAAGTTATGTGGTAATTTGAAAAGTAGACAACTCATCACTACAAAATGGAAATCAATGGAATAAAACAACGTTAAACTTTGGTTTGTTTATCTTGAGTGAGATACAAAATTTTAGAATTCTCGTTGTTATTTATTTATTTTTATTTAAAAAAACTTTGTACATATTCTCAAATTTCTTTTGTTCACTCGTCAATAGGGAGTGAACATAAGTTAAGGTAAAACACATCATATCTTATTAATCATTTATTAACTCTTTTTGTTGTCTTTTGCAGTGATTTTGAACCAACAAAAAGACAAAAAACATACAATTATTTGATGCATTTTTAAATGCATTCAATCTTTTAGTATTAATGTATGAAGGCTTGTCGATATTATAAATTAGTTCGGATCTTGGTCAAAAGATATTACATAAGAATAAAATTCCCAATCATTGGCATGATAAGAAGATTGTTGAAATCGTTGAAGATTCTTTGATGACTATGCTTTGGATTTTAATATATCAATGAATGTTATTAAAAGAGAATAGGAGACGTGCCCACGAAAATAATGCATACTTTATGCCAATTAAATAGCAAGATTTGAAGAAAACGATGAGAAATTAAAGATTTAGTTAGCATCAAAACGTATTTCGAGAGATCTTATTTGTAACGAAGAGAAAGACAACATGTGTTAACTAAAACGAATAGTTTGATAAGAGATAGTGTTCCAGTTTGAATATGAAACTGATTCATTAAAGAATATCCCACGTGTTTGCTTATTCACCGAGATTGTAGAAATGATAAAGGATCGCCAAGCATAATGGTTCATCCCGCCATTTAGACGAAATTCACAATTTACCATGAGTTTGATGGGGAAGATTTCATCTGAACTTCCTTTAATTGCATATTTTACCTTCGATTTTATTCTGGTTTTGGTATATTCTTATTTTCTTAATGTATTTTGGTTGCATATTTGACGTTATAAAGAGAGGTGTATCTCCTCAAATAGTCGTTCGTATCTGATCATGGGAATCATTCTACATTTGTTTATAATAGTCCAGATGTTCGTGAATGAATGGATCTTCTACAAATTATTCAAGCTAACCAGAGATTGAAGCTATATCATCAAGAAAATTTTAAGAAGAGTGACAACAGTCAAAGTGTTAAGAAGATGGTGGCATTTATGCAAGCAATAAAAGGGAATTATTTTCATCTTTTCACTGTTTTGCAAATTACGTTATTAGAAAAAATTATTAACATTCCACCTTTATAGATGAACATTTATTGATGTAATTTTGCAGGCATACTAAACAATGTAGGTTGCAACATCACTGAGAAAATGCACCATCTCATCGAAATTGAACTGCAATTGACATTCAAATTATCAAAAGTTTAAAGGTTAAAAGTAATGGAGGATAATTCATAAAAGATGTGGATATCATTTGACAGTATATTTTATATTTAATCTTTCACTTTCCTATTTGGTGAAAATAAAAGTAAAGCGACGACATCATGGAAGAGGAAATCACCATATGGGAACCGAGCTCATTAAAAACATGACAAGTAAGATGGTAGCGAGTTTATGAAGTTCAAGAAGGTTTTGGGAGACATTTCTACCAGAGTGTGAGCATATTTCAAATCCTCCAGCAAAAAGGGATAGAAAGGCATAAATTCGCTATTCGTCAGCCTAGATCGTGGGAGAAATTGATAAATGCAGTTGTTGTTTAGGAGACTGTTGAGATTCTTATTGTCTATAAAAGCAGTAACAATCTGTTGAGAAGGGGAGGAGGGTCTCTACAGATCGAAGGAAACAATTTTGTTTGTATCTCTCTTTTATTTTATTTCTTTCTGTAACTTTGTTTCAGAAAGCTTGAGATGAGCGCTGCCAGGATGTTTAAAATTTCTGTGTAATTCTTTCATTCTGAAGGTTGGTATGTGGAGACGTTGTTGCCAAGGTGGATGGAGTATGGAAGAAATAGATTTAACTGAAATATAATTATAGTTCTGGTTTTAAACTCTTTGTTGGAGTTTTGCCTTTGGGAAAGGATTGTGACTTGAGTTCTCAAACCGGTATCACTGTCTGTTACTATCTTTGAAAACTTAATATATATTTATATTTCAATATATCATTTTATCATTATGTTTTTATGCAATTATACTGTGTTATGATTGTATTTATTATTCAAAATAGTACTCTGTTTACACAATATAAATGTTTGAATGAGAATATTACTGAATTTGATTTATCAATATTTGTATTGAGAATAGGAATTTAGTGATATAAATTTTCATGTTTATTTTTTATTTCATTTACAATGTTTTCATGAATAAATTTCATCTTTTATTCAAATATTTGATATTGATTATTAGTTATTAACTAATAAAATATCACAGAGAAATTAAAAGTAGTTATCTATTTTAATTTTCTGTTGTTGTGCATATTCAGCAGAGTGATTTAATGATAATGATTTAAATATTTTCATTTAAATCATCATTGTCTATCTCTTTGTTTATTTGAATCATTAATTGATAATTACTTTAGTTTTCAAGTTGCTCTCAGCTAGTTGAGATAGGATAAATAGTTTTAATTTTAATTCTAGTTGTAATTAAATTTAATTTATTTAAGTAAAGTTTAGTAGCTGTTAGTGAGTTTTGTAGATCAATAGTTTTGTATTTCAAATTAAGTTTAAAACTGAACAAAACTAAAATCAAGAAGACTTTCATTAAGAAAGCACACTAGATTAGCTTAGACTTAGAAGTTGAATTAGAATTTAAATAATAGTTTAATTTAGGAAACATTTTTTGCTGAATTATTATATTCTCCTTTAGAGGATAAATTCAGCTGGTAGCAGGAGACCATAACCTGCGATATTTTGCTATCACAAACACATCGGAAGCTGTTTTAAGCAACTTGTGTGGGCTTAATCTCCTTAGTTGGCCTAGGTCAGAAAATCAAGCCAACAGGGCCATTCTCCGGGAGAATGGAGGCGCTTGGTCAGTTACTAAGTATTTGACATTGAGTCATTTGATGCAGCCTGGGGCCGAGGCACCTGGTTAGTTACCAGGTCATCGCCATAAGCCCTAGACTAGGTTTGGGCAAGTGATGCACTCCTCTCCTTGATCTATGGGCTATGAGACCTTCTCCAGGGACTAGTTACTCCTGGTTGAGAGACCTAGCACCAAATCTTGGTGGCACGAGGAGATCAAGATAAAGCATTTTTGTAATTTTCCTTATTTATGAAGATGCTCTTTGAGAGGGCACGAATGAACCACAAGGACGTTTGAAACAACTTGGTATGACCGCAAAATACTTGGAGGACCATCTAACCCTTGTCTTGGTCCATGCACCATCAAGAGAAAGACCAGGTGGCACAAGTCAAAACACCAAGCAGACCCTTGTACCACAAAAGATTAAAGTCAAAGGGTCAACGATGAAAAAGAATTAAACCCTAATGTCAACTCCCAATTATGTGGGACCAAATCAAATGTTGATGGACTATAAATAAAGGACATTTGCAATTCATTTGATACACACAACACTTCAACACTTCAACACTTCACTGCTCCTCTACTTGCTGATTGAGGTTGACTAAGAATATTCGGTGATTGGTGTGGTTCTCTCTTTCTCCACTTTCACAGTTCTTAAGCTTGCTTGGGGTTTCTTTCCTTCTCATACTGTCTTGGTGGTGGAGAGGAAAGTCTGTTAGTGATCATTGCCATCAGATAGCAAGTTTCAATGATGATCTAGCGCAGCAGCAGCGATGTACAACACCTCTCGGTGGTGATCTAGGGTAACAGCAGTCACTGCTCTAACCTTTGTTGGTGGTCACAGGAAGCAGCAGAAGGCTGCTCCCATGTTCGTTGGTGGTCACGGGTAGCAGCAGAAGGCTGCCCCAACCTTCGTTGCTGGTCACCATTGGCAGCAGCAACACTTGGCAGGTTACGGGCAACAGATAGCAGGTCACGGGCAGTAGGTAGTAGGTCACGGGAAGCAGTTAGTAGGTCTTGGGCAACATGTTTAATGGTCACGGGCAACATCAGTAGGGCTGCTACAGGTGGTTAGGGTTAGCAGCAGCTCACACTCCATGTGGCTACAGTAAGCCTACTAGGGATTCCTTGATTTTGTAAAAATTTTGTACAATCATCTCAGAATTCTGAGATCAAAGTTTCTCTTTTCATGTACAAACTTAGTCATCTCATCTAGAGGATGAATTACTAATGGTTTGGGGGTTTTGTCCTTAAAAGGTATCCCTGTGAAAAATCGTGTGTTCAATTGTGTGATGCTTGTTTGACTACTGTACTCTACTTACTGTTGTGTACTTTTCAAGTTCTATCTCTATTTATCGTCTGCAATTTTAAGAATGGCATGCACATGTTAAAATTCAACACTTAACTGAATGAAACAAATAATAAATACCAAGGATCGGTGATGTTGAGTCGAAGCAAATGTTGTTGTAAAGTAAATTTTTTGCAATTGTGTTCTTGGTCAATTTTAGGAATTATTAAAGGATGAGTTGATTAAAGGGGAAAGAGGATTCTCGATATACCGAATGGTACGGAAAATATGTCTGGGTTTTGATAAAAGTGGCTTTGCATGGGAAAATATGGGCTAGATGGAGTCACGAGGTTGTGTTCAACATTGTACCAACAAGGATGTAGCCTAACGGGGCCCTAAGGTCACTTTCTAGTTGTTCCCGCTTTCCATGAAGAATTTTCCCACTATTCACCAAACTCGTTTTACACTGGATTTTCGTAATGTTTAGGGGATGTTGATTTTATTAAAGTGAGTTGATTAATAATGTGAGAAATTAAGTAATGCACACTTCCGTTTTTGGATATCTCCAAGCTCAGACCAGCCTGCGAGGGGTAGAGCATACACGGAAGGGGCAAATATTTGTTCCAATTTGTAAAGCAAAGTACAAAATGATACAACCATGTTATGATGGATTGTGTGCTTGTGTTACAAAAAAATTGCGAGACTAATTACTACGACAATGCAATGTCGTGTTAGTATTTGTTTACGTCAAAAGAAATTTAAACTTGAAATAAACTTGAATGATCTAAAATTACTACAAGTAAAATCTAATCTAAAAATCAAACCACTTCAAGGACAGATACAGGCTTCCCCCAAATGGGGGAAGGAGGAGTGGGAGCTGTAATCCCACTTGCTCCTTTATTACTACTTGTTACAAAAATGCTTTTGGTCTTGATAATGCCTTTGATTCTTATAAATCTGAATCAAGAAGGTTTACAAATAGTTAAGAGAAATTTAGAAGAAAGAGGAGATTTTTGGGCTCGGGATGGCTAAAATCTTCAAAAGTTGACCAAAGCTTCCTCTTTTTTCTTCAATTTTGGAAAATCAGTAAGTTAAAATGGCAAAAATATTAGTAGATTAGTTAAATAATACATAAAAAATACAACTTCTTAATACTTCCTAAATATTGAAAAAAATTACGAAGCACAAATATTAAGTTTTAATGTTAGATTCAAGCTTAAAATATGAGCTTCTTTACACTAAAAAAATATACAACAAGAGATGTATGTTAAGCTTTAAAATGATCTACTTGTTGAAGAACAAGGTAATCGGGAAAACTTTGATTTTAATAATGTAGAAGAAACAAGAACTCAACTTCAGTTTTGAAAGAATAGAGAGCTAAAGATTCCTACAACTCAACAAAGATTAGACCAAGACAGCCAACACCGAAGGTGGATGAAGATGCAACTAAGCTCAACCTCCTCCTTCGGATTTCTATCCTACACTATCACAAACACTTTGCAAAGAGAGATTAAATATAGAATACATAATTAACAGATATTAGTAGTGTTATCAGAACTGGTTCGGTTCAGGAAAAATCGGTCGGTTTGACTGGTTTATAGGGTTTGTCGGTCCGATCAGGGCCTAAAACCGCTTGGGCCGAATTTTGAGCGTGAACTGCCCCTGAACCGGCCCCTGAACCGGTCGGTTTTGTACGTAACCAAACCAAAAATCGTCGAACCAAACAGTTTTGACCGGTTTCGTGCTGAACCGGTTCGGTCCGTACAGTGTCGTATGGCAGTTGTCCGGGGACCCGCGAAACTCAAGTTTTGATTCTAAACTTCAATAATGTATTTTGGTTCAGAACTTCAGTGATGTATTTTCTATCAAAACTTCAATGATGTATTGCACTCATTAATATTTTGGTTATTTGCACCTATACTTGCTATATATATGAGAAACTTTGCATATTTGTGTATTAATGGTTTGGATTCATATGTTTGCACGTGAATAAATATGTTTTTCTACAAAATATATACATATTTTATGTATTTTTTTGTCTACAGGTTTTTTCCCCGATTTTTTTTTGTTCCGGTTCTCGGTCCAATTCACATTTTGGGCTCTGTCGGTTTGATGACCAATCTGGTTCTGATAACATTTATTAGAAGTTCATTAGCACAACTGAATACACCTGCTGCTTCACTATCTCTAATTAATCAAGCATTAATAAGAAAATCAAAGACAATGAATGCTTATTCTATGTGTTTTATAATAACCTTCTAAGCTAGATAAATCTACAATTATTGCAATATAATAAGTGACTAAAAGGATATCACCTCAGAACATCAACTAAAAGCACATCAAATGGGGTAGTTGCACGGGATATAGCCTCGAATGCCTTTCAATTTTATTTCGAAGAGAATCATAAACAAGTTACAAGAGCAGAGGTTCAATGCTTCAACTCAAATGAGTGAAGCAGCCTTGCTTAAATAGAAAAAGAAAGCCAAAAAGGGGGGTGCACTTTCTAAGAGAGGGGCGCACTTGCTAGCTTGGATTGAGTTGGATATGACTTGAACGGGTTGGCAAAGGCTAAAAACCTCTTTCCTTTGGAAACGAACTCAAACGCGTTGCTTTATCTTACACTTGCCATCTTTTTTGAGAGATGTGCCCCCCATCTTTGAGGAAGTGCGCCCCACTCATGAGAGAAAATTGAATTTCCTTTAATTGTTGAGGAAAGTGCTTCAGAGTACTTTAGGAATGTTCGAGAACTTGCCACTTTGCCAACTCAGAAAATTCACTTTTGGCATGTTTCCTTTATTTTATGAGTTTCCGAATTTTTCACTTTATCCATTTTTTTGTCTTTTTTACCATTTTCGAGTAATATTCAATTTTGGAGATAAATAATTACTCGAAAACTTAGGAAAGTGGGTTTAGAGGTTAAGTGGGTACTCTGAATTAGAAAACAAGCACCCCCATGCCCAATTCCTCCTCCTAACCACACTTTTATGCCCTTGTAACTATTTTTAATTAAAACAGGCATGCTTTTTACGGGACTTAGTGCATGTTCATATGACTCTAAAATAATGATTAGCATGGTAATATACATTGACACCTAGGTTTTAATAACCTCCTAAGACCTAACCACCAAGACACTTCCTCCAACTTTGGAGGAGCGGGTAAAAAACTTGAAAATTATAAGTCGTTAAAAAACAACATATAATTCTCAAGGAAAAAACACTCTAGAGTAAAGTATTGATGACTAAATCTTAGTAAAGCCAAACCTTTTACATAATTTCATCATGCTAAGTCATTTATTACAATTCCCTGCAGGGTATGAGCATGTAAAAAAATAAAAAATAAGGGCCATTGGTTGGCCTAGACCTCAGAACATATGTGATGAACAATTGAATTGCTCAAGTCTTAGATTGCTCACTGGAAATCCACCTAAGTGCAACTTAGTGGATAACACATGATCTTAGCTTCATCGCCAGTGACCGTCCATAGCCCCAATGGAGTTGTCACATTAATGCTTGTTTAGAGCAAATTGGTAGTACTTCTTAGTTTAAGGAGTACCTGCCCTTCCAACCACTAACCAATTTCAAGGATACAGAGAGACTTGTTTCAAGTCTAGGGAGAGCATTGCTCCTAGCAAGTTTATTTGCTTGATAATCGGTTAACGCTAGGGGTTTACAATGAAGCCCCTTGAACCATCACAAGGTCATTGTAACACAACAGAGCTGAGACATCAAGGAAAACAGGGAGACCTATATGGTGAAGGGGTCACAGAGGGGAAGTCAAGAGTCAATCTGTCAAGTCTTAGCCATTGGTTTCAAGACATAATTGTGGAATGATACGGAGATGGATAAGCCATAGGTATTGCCAAAGGATATTTATGGTCCCTATAAGGATCAATAAATGTTAGTTATTGACATGTGCATAAAGAAAAAACCACCTCTATGTATTAGCCTATATAACATTTCTACTAACCATGCTTATCGGAATCAACCAAAGTAAGTAACACTAGCAACATCTAGTACAATCATCAATAGAGACCATAAATCCATAATATTAATAACATATCCTCAAGTCATGAAACTGGCATTATAATATAGATGATATGGCATCATCCAAGGTAAAATATGGCAACCACTGATATAGCATCTCAACATAATGTGACATCTTTGCTCTGATAATTGGATCTCATTTTGATTTGTGCAACAAAAATGAGGGTAAAAAACCCCATATACAATTTGGTATAACAAGTACGAGTGCAAGGTTGGAAGGAGGGTGCAGTCAAGATGGCATTTGTCTTGATAACAAATATCAACAATTACCAACCCTTATTAGTGTACTAAGCTTGGTAATAAGCAATAACTAGTTACAAATATAAATACGGTATACGCAAAGTAAATTGAGTAATGCTCTAGAAAAATTGTCCTCTAATGGTGGAAATGAAGGAGCATTGTAGGGTTTCCTTGCAAAGACACTTGACCTACTCATGGATTAGGAAAGGCTGCTAAAGTTGTATGTCGACCTGGATTCTCATTGTGACCCTTAATGATTTAGGCTGACACCTTTGTGGGTGTAGGCATCCAAAGAAGCTAATGCAACTATTATGGTTATGGGGTTAGATCAAAACTAAGAAGTGAGAGGACATCATAAAGAGACTCCCTTGTTACTTTAGTACCAAATGGTATTTGTAACTACTCAACATGTGTGTTTGGTCTAGCACTACGATTTTACGTGATAGGGGAATGACTCTTATCTCATTTGAATGAAAGGAAGGGTGTTAAGCTAGGACATACTTCAACACCTCACACTATAATAGAAGACGAATAGCCTAATAGGTGCTCAATGGTTGAGGTGTTTGAGTTGAACCTTATTTTCAACCAACTTGGCATGGTTAATACTATGGGTAACATGCATGATATAATGTATTTAAATTTTTTGTTGAGTTAGAATGAGCACGATCACAAGCTGTTATATTCTCCATGCTTTTGCTAGCCAGACCCACAATCAAATAGGTAGCCACGCATTTTATGCACACATCATGAAGTCATGGTTGGGGAGTCTTAATTCATTGGGTGCATACCATATTCGACTTCAGGTGTGTAATACAATAGGATAGTTCATTATCAATAACTCCACAATCCACACAGCACAAGTTCACACATGAACATGCTATAAAAGCAAAAGCAACTGAAGCACACACATGGATATTCCCTAAAAGAAAAAAATATTTAATAAGTGAAATATAGTTAAATATGGAAATAGATGTCACTAGTAGGTCACACCTCAATATAATACATTAATAATATTAATATTATTAATGATAATAGTACTTGACAATAAGTCAACATTATTTAACACAAGCTAGGTGGCCCAACTTAGTATTTGTGTCAGTCCATTATTTCAACAAAAATAATGAAGGTTTATGATCTAACACTTCATTATTAGGAGTATGTTAGTAGTTTGGGAAGGAATGACAATTAGTTAATTCAGATAAGTCCAACAACATGCCACCTTTCCATGAGATGCTTCAACTTTAAGGTAATCGAAGAAACCACACAAAAATATTTTCAAAGTATTAAACAATTCTTAGATGTAGGTCTGATACCCCTTGGAATGAACCCAAAGGTTCATGAACTAGAGCCTCCATGAGAAGAGGAATATACAAAGAATAAATGTACTCCACAAGGGATAATAAATATATTGATATGGCCTCATTAAGTCACGATGAAGATGTTACCCTAAGGAATCCTATTTTATAATAATTAATTGTGTAATGAGGTTCATTACAGTATATAGCTATGACAATCTCTCTTCTTACATTCACTTCCTTATATGAGTGTTCATTGCTTTCATTTTTATGCATGCCTTGTTGATTTTTGTAGCATTGGATGTTGATTTTCCTTAGTAGTTAGATGTTATTAAGCTTTTCAAAACATAAACATAAACTGTATGCATAAAAGGATCATTTAAAGAAACACATTCACAATAGACACAATTTTACCCTTGGAAAACCCTCTTACGAGAAAAACCCAACAAACTTCTCTAGATAAGATTCTTCAACAAGATACATTGTCTAACCTAGTGCCCATCACTAGTTACAAAAAAATAATACAAGAAAGATACAAAATAACCACTGTGCCCGAAGAATAGAGAGAGAGAGAGAGAGAAAACCCCAAAAGATGTCTTCACAGTGCTTCTTGAATCCTTGACTATGCTTCCTTGGATCTGTACACGTCTTCTCTTGGTTGAACAAATTGTGTGTAGCAAATGAGCCAAGTTCACTTCTATTTATACTAGAAAATGTCACTTTTCTTACTGGGTTTACTTGACTTGTTTGACTAGGTCAATTTCACTATTAACTGGGTTGACTTGACCTAATTTAATGGGTTAATTTCACTATTAACCAGTCCGACTTGTTTTAGGGCTAGTTATTATTCTTTTTTGTAGAGAATATCTTCGGGTGCTACTCAAAACATTAACGTTGGATAGGAACTTCCACATGGGTGGTGTCTACAGGTGGAAGTCATCATTAATGACTCTCAGACTTAAGAGGTGAAGTATTAAAGTGAATGTACTTTTGTGATTACTTTATGTAAAGTGATCTAGAGGGGGCCCATGGTATTGGCCCAAGGTATTTGCATATTGAAATGTTATAAAAGTCAGCCTAGGTGAGAGGAGGACACACACAATAGTCACACAAAGTGAATGAGATCTCATTGAGTGGTTGGAGATGAACTTTCATCCAAGTGTGTAGGTGCAGGGGTAGGGGCAGGGTCAGAGGAAACGTGCAAGGGTTAGCAACCAACAAGATCAAAGGATTGATCTTGAGGTGTGAAAGCTATCATTCTGTCATTGTAAATCCTCAATGGGCCATTTCGCCGAGAAAGGAACCCAAGATATTTATCTTAATAAAAATCATTTGTTTGTTGGTTTTCCCCAATTCGGGTTTTCTAGGGTTAAATCAGTGTCAAATGTAAATGTGATCTCCTGAGTAGCATCGCTGTATAAAGATTCACTGTGTTTTTTGTTAATCATTTTAAGTATATTATTTGGGATAGTTAACCGGATATGGATTTGAAAAACTAACACACCTCGCCAACAGATCCACAATATTTAGATGACTTCTTAACATGGCAATCTATCCATTACCAAAAATCCATTCAATAGACACTCTTTTTCAAACAAGTCGAAACTTGAGATGTTGCTTGTTAATTCATTTTAAAAATTGCATAACTTCATTAAAAGAGCTTAGAATTTGCTTTGAAGGTGTTGAATTATATGCATGTTATCACGAATCTTGTAGTTGCCCCGTAGAATGATCTTATACAAGATGGCAGAGGGGGAAGGCAACTAAAGTCGTGACCTACAGATACCCCAACCCCTAGATAATGGAATGGTTGTCACATCGGTTGAGATATCCTTCACTTTATGCCACTAAATCCCAAGTGACAAAGGGGAAGACCTAGACCTATCCTAGAAGGAAAGACCTAAAGCTAGAATACGTAAGGTGAAAGCTAAAAACCCTAGATCCAAGGATGAAGCCACAATTTAAGGAATACTTGAGTAGAGGGGAGTTACAGATGTTGGGAATGTTACTCAAGTCAATTTATTTGGCGACTTATGGATTTGGTTACCAGATCTGGAATTCGTGTGTTAATTCAAATGATCAAACCTGAAACCCTAGTGGAATTCGAATGTAAAATTAGGGAAATACCCTAGGTTGGGTTTGATAATGAATTAGGGTTCCCAACACACTTGATTTGTTGCTCGGATAAGAAATACGTCAATGTTTACAACCCAAGCAAAGCCGGAACAAAAGACAAACTACGAAAATCATTGACAATGAGGAGAGGGTGATTTACCTAGGAGATCAATGCTTTGATTTAGTGGGAAAATGGAGTCTAAGAGTTATGCCTCCTTGGGAGTTTGGGTTTTGGATGATAGTCGTCAAAACCCAAATCGCCAAATTTTGAGATTCTAAGTGTAAAATGCTTCGGCGAATTTTCTTACTCACTACAATGGGGTTTTCAGTAAAATTGGTTGATGGGCAATGCATGAAAAATTAAATAGAGAGAAAGAGGTTGAGAAACTCACTTGGAATCTATAGATACCTTACTGGATGACGAAGATTTCTTCCTCATAGATCAAATGAGAAATTCAGACAAGTTCTTGATGAAAACATCTTGCTCAGTGACCCTAGCTTCCTCTCTACCTGCCACACAAAGGGAAAACCAATAAGCAATGACAAGCAAATCGGGATCTGCAAAGTAGAAGCTAATAATCAAGAAGCGAAGAGTCATAAAGAAGTAATCACTCCCTGTTGAAAAATCGATTCGAAGCCAGATGTCAGGGTGAGTCTTCACCAATGCACCCCCTTTGCAAATTGCCTTCTTTTCCTTCAAATTGAAATGGATCTGAAAGATACAAGAAGACTATGCCAGAATAACTCAATGCAAGAGGGAAACAGTTTTAATCATCATCACGGTCATTCATCTGTAGAAACACAAGTATTTGATCCCAAAAAAATCTCTTTATTCAGAAGTTCCAATGCCAAAGCTCATGGTTTACAATGGGGGGACCACCTCTCTTAAATAGATCGAGAGAGTGTTTAGTTTTCAACTAACTATCATCCGACGGTTGATATTATAACATCATCAACGGTGGAGATCACTTTTACATGGATCATAAAGACCAAGTCAAGAGGGGCACACCTTTGCCCAATGACACCTTACTAAGGAAAAATACATCATAATGTAGTGATATAACATGACAATACATGATGGAGGTCACCTTAGGGGCTGAATTCTCCCTAGGCCCCAAATACAATAATATAACATAAGGTATATCATCAAAAGCCAAGGTGAAGGGCGCCCCATGGGGGACATCCTCCCTAGGTGAGCCCAATAAATAATCTGGGACATCAAACTGAATGAAATTGATGCAAATATGTCCAGAGAGCCATAATAAATCATCCGGGAGCATTCCCCTGCCATTTCCTTGACCACGCAATCCATATCGATTCCCTTAGTAATTTTCCTAGTTTATTTTTTGGTGGCACAACCTCTGAAAATAATAATAATCATCATAACTTCCTTCAAGCTGAGAACTGGGGTAAACTGACTGCATAGAAGTGTCTGGAGACATGGTAGAACGGTACAAATGACTGCTCATACACACTAATCCACTTAAATGCCATCAAAATCATCAAATATCATCATCTCATAATAAAAATAATGGCTAGAGTCAATAAAAAAAATAATAATCTCTGGAACTCAATAACTGTGAGCATCGGGTAAAAAATGAGACTCTAGTATTGGTCCTGGGAATGTCTAAAGCATATATAAGCATTCTCAAATTTTGTAGTCACTGCCTTGGAACCGTGTTTGACTTGGTCAAGAGGGTTGACCAAGTCAAAATACCCAAACTGAAGGTGAGATACTGAACTGAGCTAAACCTGCATGCATCCGAGGTAAGAAGTGCTCCAAGATGTATATTAAAACCCAACTTAAATCATGCTAATCAAAATCATGGTGACAATAATAATAACAATAATCAATAAGATATACCTGTGTTTTTGAATAATCATTTAATCTTCTGGAAGTCCCTTGTATATGCCATACTTATAAAGTTTAATCAATTTGCTAATGATGGGTGAAGATGAAAAGCAAGGCTGAGGTAAAAAGGAAATGACTTTTTGTTGACTTTGACCATATGATCTCTCAGAATGATGACAACTACACACAATCACAGTGACATATGCATGACAGATAGCAATAGGGGATGGGGTGGTGTCTCACAAATGGATAAGGTACCTGGGCTTGTTTCCTTTAGGCTCTAGCAAGTGTCCTATTTAGAAGGATTTTGCAATTTTTAACACAACACTAGTTTACCTCCAAGGCAACTAAATGGATAAGGTACCTGGGCTTGTTTCCTTTAGGCTCTAGCAAGTGTCCTATTTAGAAGGATTTTGCAATTTTTAACACAACACTAGTTTACCTCCAAAGGCAGTTGCCTTGGAAAGCTTTCTGAGCTTCCAGAAAATGACAAAAGCATAACCCTGACAGATCAGCCTCACTCTATTGCTCTATAGGGGAAAATGAGCCGAACATTATGCAATGAATTAGTGCTCATCATTTGGCCATTAACACTTTATAACATTTACTTGATTGATATTTTAGTTTACTAGCCATCCTCCAAGAGCAGGTTTCCTTAATAGCCTTGTGGGCCTCAAATAATGACTCGGTATGACCTCCATTGGCCGCCGCCATCCATAGGCGCGATGGAGTGACCACCTTGTTGCCCTTTGGGGGCAAATGACCTCACATCATACAAAGGATGAGTGCTCATCTCTTGGCAACTGACTGACTTTATACTTTATTTGCAAAAGTGCTTAAAAACACTGTTATTTGGAGCACTTGTTTTGAGGGCTAAAGGAAAACCTTCCAGTCAAGTTGGCCACACTGACCAAGCCACATACTTCATAGCTAGAGACCCAGAAAAACATGGAGTCCATCATGCACAGGGGTCAAAGTGGGGAAAATGATGTTCAATCTCATAGGTCTCAATCAACATAAGTCATGGGAAGAAAATCAATTTTGGATGAGCTGGATGGATGGGGACAAGTGATACATGGAACCAGCATAGCACTAAAGTCTAAAAGTTGTCTAAAGTATGGCATAAGCAGTGGTCTTCAACATCAGATTCTCTAATCAGTCTCAACACAAGTTAGTCATCAATGGAACATATAATATAAGCATGATCACCATAATCATCATAGCATAACAAGTCAAAGGTGTTAGTATACATCAGAGAGCAAAATCCTACCAAGTTGTAATACACCTGATCTCACCATAAACATGTCTCTACCTGATATGCCCATCTGTGAACCATATACCATCTCTGCTGCTCTGCTCGAATGAACTAGATCACCACTGAAGTCATCTCAATGGATAAGAAGATCTCAGTCCTGGCAAGGAAATACTCTGCATCTGCTACTGAAGAAAGAATTTGAATGGCTCATGCTGTAAATGATGATCCATGTTGTATTCCCATCTGAATGTCTGGCTCAGAAAATAAAAGAGAACAATCTGGATGTTGCATGCTGCATCATGGTAGCCCAAGGCCCTATCAAAGGCTTATGAAGGTGATAGATGATAAGAAAGGCCCTATCAAAGGCTTATGAAGATTTTACTGTAGATTTTTGTATTTTCCAGAAAGATGTATAAATAGAGTACAATTTTCCAATATTCAACTGATGCCTGTGGGTTTTATAGAGAAAAATGCAATGTTGAATGGACATACCTAGAAAAATGCAGACTGGCATTTGGCTCAGAAACTGTCTCACCCCAAAATATTGTTTTTGGAAATATAACAAGAGCAGCTGAATAGTGACGGTTGACAAATAACTAGTGTGTTGTAGTTGTAGGTGTAAATGCACTAACCTGTTTTTTTAAGATAACTTCTATGAAATCCCCATTTGTTTCTGTCACTGTTTGCAGGGAGTTCTCAAGTTGAAGCATGCGGCAATGGCAAATGACTGCCGGCCAGTGGACCCCACGTGTTCCTGTATGGTAAGATTCATGTTCACAAGATCATATATATCGAATATGCACAGTAGAAAATGTTTATTGGAGAAACTAAAGGTTAGCAAATCTTTTATTTGCAGCTGCTTCTCTTCCCATTTTTATTAATGTTTATGCTTGTCTACGCAGGTTTGCAAGCGCTATTCAAGGGCATATATTCATACCCTTGTAACAAAGGATGCAATGGGATCTCAATTGCTGTCATATCACAATTTGGCTTATATGATGAGGGTGAACTTTCTCATTAATTTGCAGAATATTGAGCTCTAATACTCAATGAGTAAAATGTGTTTGATAAATTTTGCTGTGTTTTGCAGCTGAGCAAGGAGTTGCACAATTCTATTATTGAGGGCCGTTTTCCAGAGTATGTTTCGTCTCTTTGCAACTTCCCATAGTATGAGTTTTCTAAGTAGTAATATCATTTTTGCGATGCATTTTACTTTGTTGACATGAAATATAAAGGGTGCATACTCCGATCTTTATTCATTCATAATTTGAATATGTTTTTATGGGTTTCATTTGGGAAGCAACACAGATACAACACGTCATGCTTATACAACTTACATTGAATTTTCTGTGTTTCATAGATTTGTGCAGGGATTTCTCCGGACCCAGGTATATACTTGATAAGTTTTGTTTTAATATTTTATGTTTATTTTATAGTTTTTATTGTGTGTACCTGGTGATAAGTTTTCAGGTAGAATAGTTTGATACCATCACGGAAGTTATATTATGTTTTTAACAAAATATACCATGATAAAAAGAGCAGCTACCTGAATTATAATTATAGAGTTCAACCCACATTGACCTGCATCTCTGAAAATGTCCATCCTTGTTTCTCTCTGGCATAATAGTGTGCTTTGCGTCTACTCAAGCCAGCATCGTAATTAACCTTGCAGGAAAATTTGTCATTTTATGTGTTTATATCATTAGCCAGCTTGTATGTGGTGTTCTTTAGCCAAATGAGTTGAAAATATGTTTATGTTTTTGCAGTTCCCAAAAGGTGATGTTCCACAGTGGGTCTGTAATGCCATGGAAGCTGCAGGCATAGATATTTCCATGTGCTGCTCACCATTTACGTTTTCTGGAAACAGCTAGTCTATTAGGATGCAGTGCAAAACTGGATGGTCCGCTGAAATGTTTGTCCTTGTCCCTATGCCACAGTCATAGAGCTTAAAGTGACCATTGAACTTCAAAGTTCAAACTGAGCTTACAGCTTTTGGTTTTCTATTGTATTCCAAAGCTGAGGCTACATTCCCTGCGTAGTTAAGTTTATAGGATCTGGTTGACAGCATACGGTCTCAAACATGAGACCACATCACTGTAATAGTTTTGTTGGGCTCTGTAATTTTGGTCCATAGATATGTGGAAGTATGAGCCTGTCCAATTCATGAAAAGATCTACATTCTTTTATTCTTTAGTTCTTTCTCTATTAACAACAGATTACTGTATGAGATCAAAGTTCTTTGCAACAGCTGCCGAGAAAATTGGTGCAGAAAACATGCATGATATTTTCCTGAGGACGGTCAGTTAGCATAAAATTAAAGGGCCACCTCTTCACATTCTAAAATAGAATACAATGTTACAGAATCCTACATGACCGTATATTTTCTTTATCAATGCATATTTTATGTTGGCAACGCCTTGGTGTCATAAAGTGTTGTGCTGGGTCAAGCACTAGCTTTATAGTTAAGTTAATTGAAGGATGATTTACCTCCAAAAGAGGATTCATACAATTGAATGATGTTGAAGCAATACTTATTTTGATTAAGATGATGGATCAAACAATAACAAATTCTATTAACTGCGTGTTGCCATCTAATTCGCCCCTCAGGTCACATGGTAGAAATCTTCAAGCCACTAGGTGTGACCTTGGGGGCAAGCTAGAGTCAAGTACTATCACTTGATCTTCACTCCTCTGTCTAGGCTAGCTCNCACCTCAGGTCACATGGTAGAAATCTTCAAGCCACTAGGTGTGACCTTGGGGGCAAGCTAGAGTCAAGTACTATCACTTGATCTTCACTCCTCTGTCTAGGCTAGCTCTTAGCAAAGCCAAGGGGGAGAGTCCCTATTAAAAGAAAATCTAAGGTTTGTTAATATATGAAAGAAACAAAACAATTATTCTGGGAGTTAATGAAATTTTAGACACAATTGCAATATGAAAGAAATTAGATCAAGACCATAAAATATACATCATCATCATTATGCATAAAAAAGATAATAAGCAAATAAAGGACAAATGCCAAATATGAATATGATGCTTGTAAGGTAGTGTTGTGTTAGGAATGTATTGCAATTGTCCCAGTGGTAAATTTTATTATTATTAGTGAGTATTAAGGAATGGATTTATTATGGGTTTGGCCCACCAAAAATTACTTTCTTGAACTAAACACAAAAGCAACTTTACCAAGCGTCCACCGGGGAGAGAACAAATTTCATTAATGAGTATCCCTTTGACTCTATGATATTCACTCTGTGTGACCTCTCGAGTTCTCAAAAGCAAGTTTTATGTGGATTGCCCTATTTAGACTAGTCACTCTAATCCCTTTATGATACGACCAACTGATCGGACAAACCGCAGAGGTATAAAGCATGCGAGGAGAAGAACCTTGATTCGTTTTAAGAATTAGCCAAATGTGAAGCTAATTAACTAAACTAAAGAATGAAAAACTTTTTTCCCATACTTGAGCAAGCTCTTTCAGTGTTTTGGGAATACACAGTTTGATTCGTTTTATTGAAATCAAATCAAATCAAATAAAACTAAGCTACTTGCAAAGAAAAAAAAAACTATCTAATTACTCTCTATGAATCTCTTTTCCAAACACTACTTACTCAGGCAAGCCATTTCTACTAGTGTTGTACTTCAGGAAAGCATAGAGGATAGTATTTATTTTCAAACAAACAAATTATGAAAATGAAAACAACTAAACTAACTAAAGAAGAAGAAACAACTAAACTAACTAAAGAAGAAAAAACAACTAATCTAATGATCACTCCATGAAAATGAGACAACATGGATCCCCCCGGGGGGGATGGGATGTGGGCGTTGGATAGCCCACTTGCCTCTTTATCATGATGTTATCATTTTTCTTTGGGAATGCTTGTGATCCTTTGAAAAATAGGATCACAAAGCTTACAAGTTTTTTGAGAAGATTTTATAGAAATAGAAAGAAGAAAGAAGATATGAGGTTCTTGGTTATCCAAATCTTCAAAAATTGAGCAACACGCCTTTCTACCTGTCCTTCAAAAGCCAAAAAACAACAAACAAGAATTAGTAGAAAATGTTCCTAAACACTTTAAGAGTGTTTTAGTGAAATACTACAAAATTACAACAAAATAAATCTAAGTTAAAAAGACTAAATCAAAAGCAAAAATTAACTAAGGTAAGCTAGGAGGCTTGCCTTCTAAGGATCTTTGTTTACTTCTCTTAAAAGATGGCAAGCAAATATAGGGCACTAAAGTACTAGATATGAACTTTAAAAGCCTAAACATCTCTTTATTCAAGCTCTTTAGATCTACGAATAAACTTTGCAAGAAAGGAGAAATATTCACATATATTAGATGTAGACGTATAATAAAACTTTAAAGCATGCTATAATCTAATATTTTAAATCTAGATCAACTTATATTTTAACTCTCCAAATGTAGAACCAGAATAACAAAGAACTAGTAACTGAGAGAAAGATTAGAAGTTTGAATTGAAAGAACTAGAACCATAGTTTAGACAAGAATTAATAGGCATAAAGAAACATCCTCTTAGTGGGATCGGGCAAACTATGCTCCTTCTAAATTTACTTGAGGTGAAGTAGAGCTAGCATGCTCATCTAATTTACCAGCTTATGCAACCTGCAAGACACCTCACAAAAACTTGCAAAAGGGGATCAAATGTTGATGTTAAAAAATAAAAGAGACTTAAAAAACATGCATTCAAACAAGAAAAATCATATATCTCCATGCATTCTTCTAGTAGTAACAATAAGAAGCAAACATAAAAGTATTACTTCTTACCCTAATGGAATACAATTCCCTTCAAAGGCCAGTAATCCCAACATAATCAAGCTTGTGAAATTGCACATATTACCTCAATAATTCGTATAGCATCATGTATCCAAACCACCAATGACCACACTAGAATAGCCTCCCAAGCCTTTTTTATTAATGCCAAAACTCATAAAAGTATTACAACAATGCAAGCAAAGATTTTCTTTTCTAATACTAAAAGAGGCCAAATGGCCTTGCTTAAATATAAACTTGGACCAAGGGGGTCCATTTCTCAAGAAGTTAACTGGGGTGAATTTGAGTTTTAGAGGAAGTTAAGGGCAAATTATAGAGACAATCAAGGGATTTGATTACTAGTTAGACTCATGAGATGGGTGCTAGCTCTCATGAGGTGCACCCTCCCTCTTTGGGATTGACTCCCATCCATTCACAAGTGGCCACAACAATTTTTCCCTCCTTGAGAGAGATGTGCTCCCTACATCATGGTTTAACTCCCCCTCAAAGGATTTTATTCCAATTCATCTTTAGTTAACTTAGTTTGATTGCCAGTTAACTATTCCATCATTGAGACCCTATTTGGGACAAATTTCCACTGATTTAGGATGCTGATTTTTGTCTTTTTGGCATTGTATTTGGTCTTTTTTTTTAATATTTTCAAGAGAGTTTTGATTTAAGTGATGAATAATCACTCAAATACTTTCAAAAGTGGGTTTTGGGGTATAGTGGATGTTGTGAGTTAGAAAACTAGCACCCCCATGGCAAATTTGCCCCCCTAGCCACACTTTTATAACATTTTGAATTTTTACAATTAAAACATTAAAAAATTGACCCATTTTACCATAATTTTTTTATTTGCTGAATTTTAAAAAAAAATGTTAATTAGCATGGTGTATGTTCATATGACTCAAAAATGTTAACTAGCATGGTAATATACATAGACTCTTAGACTTTAATAACCTCCTAAAGACTAGCCATCAAACCAATTATGTAATATCTTTATTCAGATATTCTCAAATAATTCGAAATAAACCCATCATTTCTGAAATAACCCACACATTGAATAATTGATAAATATATTGATGAAAGATGATTATTACAAATGATTGTTGTCTCTTATAAATAACTTAGGCATTGGCTTTGAAAGGTCATGTCTTTTTAATATTATACCTATTAATGACTTAATTATTAATAATTATATTTTATTTTACTTATTAATTATTGCTATTATTTATGTTTGTTACATTGCCTCTCTCTTAGAAAGGCTTTTTCCTCAAAACCTTATAATGTGGTCACATCGTTCCTTGTGATGTCGTAGTTGATGAAACATGTCGATACGAACTTTTAAGTGTAGAGCATAACTTTCGATATGTTGACGGATCAATCCATCCCAAATTGATTTGTTGCTGATTGTTGGGATTCCCTATTGATCCGTCATGAGGAGCTTTGATTACATTAGTACCATTATCTTTCGACAATTCCCACTTTCTAGGATACCAGTTTATATGGTTGGGGTGTCAATAAGGAATTTTCACAATGTTATTTTCTTTCACGAGCGTTGTCTTTTGAGCATTGATGTGTGTTGGACGTTGTATTTTCATTCCTTGAGTTTTTAATGTTTCGTTTTGTATCTTTTCCAACTTGTTTACTAATTGTATGTTATCATTTTTAAACTTTTTAATCAATTCTACTTGTGATTTTCTGTCATCTTTGGACTTCTTAAGATCTTCGTTATGATTTTTGATGCAACTATTTTCTTCATGCTTGTCTAAAAGTTGTCCTTCAATGTCTTCAGTAGAGTGTTATGCCTTTCGATTATTTTTGAACTTCTTAATTTTTGTTACTAATGTCTTGTTATGGTTCTTTAATTTGAAAATTTCTTCGGTGTTATTGGATAACGTGCTTTTGATAGCTGCAATCTCCAATTTGTTCGTCTGTTTAGTGTCATTCTCCTTCTGTTGGAGTTCACTAATATGTTGTTGAAGTTGACATATCTCTGCTTCTTGACTTTCTAATGTTTTGTGGACTTGCGTCGAGTCCATATCTTTGTCCATGATGAGCTTGTTTAGACGCCTTATTTTTTTTTTCCAATTCGTTATCACTTCCATATGGTGCTTTGTCGTTAGTTTTTTACTTTCTGATCTGGTCTTCTAAGTTTTGATTGTGAACTTTTAAACAATGTATTTCTTTATCTTTATTATATAACGTCTTCTCGGTATCTCTTCTGGTTAGTTCTAGCTGTCGATTTTGATTTTTTAAGCGACAATTTTCATCGTCTCTTATTGATTTTAACAAAATTTTCATCTTAACCTCAACTTGAAGACGCTTATTGGTCACTTTATATTGCTCTAACTCTTCCAATGTTGCTTGTAACTAAGACTTAATCACTAAATATGTGTTTGTCATAGTTGTGATTACGACTTTGCTTCAATTGTCTTCTTTTATTCGACAATAAGTAGGTACAAAGGTGTAATAATCTATGATCTGGTACTTGGAGAAATTTCGATTTTGCCATTTTTGGTATTTCCTCTCTTCTTTACTTTTTCAAAAAATTAATAATTATATAATATTTATTAATTCCTTTTGTTTTGTTTTTTTCATTTATTTTTTCAATAGTTATTAAAATTAATAACTATATCTATAATAATAATAATAATACATATCTTATTATAATTAATAACAATATTTGAAAGATTTGGGATTGATAATTTTATAATAATAAACCTTATTATTATAAATTAATATATACTAAGTTTAGAAAAAATAGAATTTTAAAAATTCATTATTAATAATATGAATATTATTGGGTAATATTGAATTTATTAAATTATGTGTTGTTTATTGTTGGAAAACAAACCATGTATAGTTTTTTAAGAAACCATGTGTGGTTTCTATACTTCTTTTAGTTTTTAGTTTTTATTTTTTTTTTGAATTTTTTTTTTAAACTTTCTTTCATTTTTTTGACTACAATCAAAGACTTAATTCAAGGAAGCCAAGCCTTGGATTGGCTCTGATACCACTGTGATATCTTTATTTAGATATTCTCAAATAATTTGGAATAAACCCATCATTTTTTAAATAACCCACATATTGAATAATTGATAAATATATTGATGAAAGATGATTATTACAAATGATTGTCGCCTCTTATATACAACTTAGGCATTGGCTTTAAAAGATCATTTTTTTAATTTATACCTATTAATGATTATTAATTATTATTAATTTTATTTTATTTATTAATTATTGTTATTATTTATGTTTGTTACAAATTACTTTAGCTTTGGAGGTTTGAGTGAAAAATCGATAAGTCGTTAAAAAACAACTTATAATGAACAAGGAAGAAACATTCTAGAGTAATGTATTGATAGCTAAGTCTAACTAGGCCAAGCATGTTACAAAAGGTCATCATGTTACATCAACTTATTACAATTTCCCCGAGGGTTGTGAACATGCAAAAAATAAAAAATAAAAATGGACCTAAATTGACTTCCATGGACTTCTAAGCTTCTGAACTTTTGATAGTGAACAATTGACTTGTTCATCCTTCAGCGGCTTAGTTGAACAGTTCCACTAAATACAACTTAGGTGGTAACATGTCTCCAACTGTAGGATGTGTGCTCAATCTGGTTTTTAGGCAAGAAAGCATGTGAGAACCACATAATATCTAGTCTTTATAATATGTAAAAACATATTAACTTGACAAGCCAACCTTAGTAATACAAGATCTTGTAAAAAATCAATGAACCATAACTTGCTTTATTAGAAAGAAATTGAAAACAACACTAAAACAAATGAAAAGATTATTATTCCTAACTACATAAAAGAAATTCAGAAAAAACAAATGGTCACTTTAAGAAGCTTATTTTCCCACTTTAAACATGATAAAATAAACCCTACGAGATGAATGTAACAAACATAAATAATAACAATAATTAATAAATAAAATAAAATAAAATAAATAATAATTAAGTCATTAATAGGTATAATAATAAAAAGACAACCTTTCATGAAGGTGTCCTTTCATTAAGAATTAGTTATTTAATTATTAGTAGTGATTAATGTTCATTTATTATATTTTTGTTCATTACATTGCCTCTCCCTTAGAATTGTTTTGCCCTCAAAGCACAATTATGGAAGACTTTATCCCTTCTTGCTCGTAGCGCTTTCTCATGACATTGTGTGTTGGTAGTTGCAACACCTGACGAGATAAGACGATATGTTCTTTTAAACATTGTGTGAAAATGTTGCGTCATTTGTGAAGTCGTTTGTCCGAGATCTACCTTTAATGGAATTGTTTGTGGGTTGATTGTCAGTAGTTTTCCATTTTTGTCTTTTCTCTTTGTAGGAATAATACAGGTAATTTTCCTTTTGAACTTGTCGTCTTTCATAACGACTTTTGTAATTTGGATGGCGATACAACATTTGAGCCTTTGTGGAACCCTTGTAGAAACTTCAATTGTTTGTGATTCTCGTGATTTACTGGTTGATAATAACTCTAAGGATTTTTCTGACTTCTCATTTTTTTTAATTTTTGTATTTGTTCAGTCAACCCTTGATTCAATTTTTTTAAGCGATAATTTTCTTTTTTTTTGTAATAGATTCTTATTGAATTCATTGTAGAGATCCACTTCCGTTTGGTGGAGTTTCTCTTGGATTTCTTCTTGCGATCATTTTCCCCTTTTTAATTTCTTAATTTGTGCGATCAAGTCTTGACTATGATTCTTCAAACGAGTAATTTCTTCATCCTTAAGCGACAATCTTTTCAACTTATTTTTGCTTCTTTTGTTCTGACTTCTAATTACCTTGTGATATCATCTTTGATATATCCTTGAAGTCTTCAGATGTTGGAGCTTCTAAATTTGACTTCATTGTAATATCTTGAAATGGGATTCTCTTTTGCTTATAGGAAAATGTCAGAAACTTATTTTCGGCATTTTTTATGAAAGCCCCCAATGTTTTTATCCAAGGTAAACCCAAAATTATGTCATTGTCAAACCTTCATAAAGAACTAACAATGAATTTTGATGTGACCATATAATCTGCAACATTCAGTTGTAAACCATTTGTTTCAATTTGTTTCTTGTCCCAAAAGTCTAGTTCTTCACCTATATTTGACTCAGGAATCACTAAATGGTTTGCGAATTCAGTACTAATATAATTATTACTTTCAGCATGTGCAATAATGGTGCTTCCCTGCAAGTGTCCCTTTAATTCTAAATAGTATTGCAACATTTCTTATTAAGGTGATAGGAAAATTTTCCTTCTTTTCAACATTAAAATCTATATTCTTGAGTTTTCTTTGAAATTTATTCAATATCTATCTTTTTTCTTTTTTTTCTTTTTTTATAGTAAGGTCAAAAAACCCACTTTGGAGATTCTCCAATTAATTATTTGGCCAAAATCCAGTATTAGTTGAATTCCCAAGAAGGGGCTCTGATACCATTGTAGTATCTTTACTCATATATTCTCAAATAATTCGAAATAAACCCATCATTTCTGAAATAACCCACATATTGAATAATTGATAAATATATTGATGAAATGTGATTATTACAAATGATTGCCGCCTCTTATATACAACTTAGGCATTGGCTTTGAAAGGTCATGTCTTTTTAATATTATACCTGTTAATGACTATTAATTATTATTTATTTTATTTTATTTTATTTATTAATTATTGTTATTATTTATGTTTGTTACAATGAAATAAAAATTCCAATGTAACCACTTATGCAAAGCATAAATAATTCCCCTAAGGAGGGGCACATTCCTGAAAGGGGGTGTGCTTTCTCATTGGAGGAGTGCATAGATCTAAGATATATCTAGTCCAACTGAACTATATTTATTAGGAGGAAAAACATTCTTCAGGAGTTGAGTGGCTCCATTAGTAGATAGAGCATAGATTCATCTAATAGAGGAGCGTGCATTCCATCTATAGAGGGGGCACACTTCACTAGAGAGGGTGAACTTGAGCTAGAGTTCAGCTGAACCTAAGAGAGATATGAGGAGGGCAGAGCAAAGGATTTTGATTAGAGAGAAGTGATATAGAGAGGGGTAGGGTCAATAGGTTGAGAAGCACACCAGAGCAGAGGACATACTTCCAACTACACCATCTATACCCAACAACACCAACTATTTCAGCAGCATACAAACTTGAGATAAGTTTTTGTTGGTTTCTATGTAATGTATTGTAAACTGCTTCTGATATAAAAGCATTTCTACGTTTCCAACTGGTTTTCCCTCTAGGGTTTTTTCTAGGGTCTTCTAACAAAAAATAAGTGTCTCATATGTGTGATTTCTATTGTGTTAAAAGTTGTTGAGATCGCATGTCTTACTAATTATAATCTTGATTATGTGCTTATATGTTACCTGAGATTGATTTTCATTATATATATATGGAATTAGCTCGATCTATATCCAAGTTGAGATCGTGGATTTCTAGAGTAAGTGGAGACCTCTAGAAAATCTACAACCCTAAGTAAGACATTAGAGTTCATGGATATGACCCTTTGTATTATGATTTCAAGAATGATTGTGTTTTTTAGACCAAATTGTATTGGCATTGATTGTATTTGGAATATAGGTCAAATGGTGTCTTTGTTCATAGCAATGTTGGTATGTTGATTAATTAAAGTGCCATGTCTTGTGAGTAATATGTCAATAAGGTATTCTTGTAATATGATCATTATCATAATTTTAGAGTTTTGTTATTCACGTTTGGTATTTTATCTTTTTTCATGCACCTTTGTTGCTCTATTGATCATTGACATTAGTAGAAACGCTTGGATTTGCTAATGTTTTTGTATCTATCACTTATACTTCACTTTTTGGAGTTATCCCTAATTCCATTGGATCAAACATTTTTTCCTTATTGATCAATGAATCTTTGTTGATAAGTTCTAGATTTTCTTGTTATGTCTTCTCTTCAGTTTTTAACTTCTTGATTTGTTCGTTTAAGTTTTGAGTATGATTTCTTATACGAGAAATTTCATTTATACTAGCTACATTGTAGCATCATTTCCCAATTATGGGATGGGTAGCTATAATTATAGGATTCCAAATTCTGCCTACTAAAGACTAAATTCCTAAGATAATAACTCATTAATCTTCCCAAAAGGAGGCTAACTTTATAAAATGCATATCCAAATATGAGAATTAAAATGCAACAGAAATAACAAGTACATTCACACACAGCATGCAATATACTTTAATTTTTATGATAGAAAACACATAAATTTTGCATACAATTAGCTTTTAACCGTAGTTGATAACATCGACATTTTTTTGGTGATGTTTTAATATAAAAATCTGACATCATGTTTTTTCCTGAAAAATCACCCCACAATAGTAAAAAACGCTAGGTCGGTGAATCCATGTGCATAAAGGGAAAATTTTGTTTTGGTCATTTGGTTTTTGGGCCTTTGGAGAAAGGAGGGATTGTGGTCATCATCACTCATTATGGATATAGCTAAACAAACATTACCATCAAGGATTTTTTAGAGAAGCAATCTCATTTGCCAACCAGTGTTGAATCTTCCAATCTTAGGAATGTATTTAAATCCACGATGTTAATGTTATTTTTTCTATAGGTTTATGCATGGTTTCCAGCCTCTTTTCTTGCCTACTTTTTTCATTGTAGGATTGTATATCTACTTCATGGTGATGAGGTATAATTATATATGTGATCTCATTTTGCATTGGTTTTCCACTTTTGATTTATTGATTGGACAAATGTCAAGGTTCGAGATTCAGTATCAACTTTGATGTATCACTTTTTATTCGGAATCCACTACGTCATATATATCAGTGATTTCTCCATATTTATGTGCAAATGTGTTTATCTAATTTTTTTTTTGCTTTATATGTTTAAAAGTTTGAGAAAAAATGAATATATTTTATAAGTTTTAATGTTTGTCGACTTTTCCTGATTTTTTTCATGAATGTTGTTGAGAATTTGTATTTTGGCCCCTCGCAATTTTTTTCGCTAATGTCGATGTTATCAACTATGCAAGTTTTAGGGGAGGCAGGTGCGAGGAGGGGGGGGGGTGATTATGGACCCAAGAGGACAAACGATAAAAACCTTTGCCTAGGGATTGGGAAACAAGACTAATAACGAGGCTGAGTGGCTAGCTCTATTTCAAGGATTGGAAATGATAGATGATAGATACAAGTGTCATCTCAAGCTTGCTAGTCTTTGGAGACTCTCGTCATGTAATTCTCAAAATGAAAACTGGTTACCCTTCGGGATCCATTAAATGCAGAAGGCTTCACAACAGGATATCTCAGCTTCACCTTCCTGATAACACAACCTTCTTCCATATACTAAGAGCGAACAACGCCAAGGCAGACTCATTGGAAAACAGGGGGGATTCTCTCCCTCAAGGCTCCATTTTATTAAATGATGAGGAAGCTAGTGTCAAACACATCCCCTAAGTTTTTGAAAAGGTCATCCTTCATCCATTTGGGCCATGCCATGGGGTCTCGTTTGAATTATAGGCTCATTGTTTTCGATATCCAGATGCCTCTTGGCAGCCTTAGCAAATCCTGGTGAGACACGCAGTTCTCTACATCCGCCCTTCTCCACTCAACTAAATGCTCATCCATTCAATTAAATGCTCGTCTCCTCACTCAGAGATTAGTACACAGTCCTCACGCTCGAGGCCTTTCCTCCGCATGTGAAATGGCTCTTCAACGAGATAATATGCACAACCTTCATCCCAAAAGTTATTCTCTACCTTCTTAGGAATGTGAGAATTCTCTCGGCGTGGAAGAGCAGCCCCCAATACAGAATTTTAAGCATGTTGTTGGGTTTTTGCTACTCACGGTTAACGCAAGCTCACTACTACTCTCCTGGCCAATTGATGTAGTTAGAGACTCGTCTTATGGTGCAAATATGTTCGTGTATCTGTTATTCTCCCGGTTGATTACTGTGGTAAGTGACCCGTCTTTAATCTCTGCTGGTGCAAATCTGGTTGTGTATTGTTTTTTGCTTGAAAGTTTTGATTCAGCACCTAATTTGGATTGCAGTGATCTCGGGGTTTTTACCTTTTCTCTGTGTCTGGGAGACTTGGAGAGTAAGCCCCCTCTCTGGTCTATTGGCCCCACTCAGAGCCTGGTTGTCTGTTTAGAGCTGGATATCAGGGGTATTGGGAAGATATGGAAACACAACCCACCATTCGAAGTTATCCAAAGTCTTTGCAGGAATTTAAACCTTTGTGAGGCAGCTATGTAGCATAGAGGCATGGACCCGGTTCAGAGGTCAGTTAAAGAAGGATTTGACGATTTAAAGGTTAACATTCGGCGCTTGGCATATTTTGTTGCTGTTGGAATTACATATTATAGGGATATGGAAAAGGAGGTAAAGCAGCTGGCGAGAAAGATTAATCGCATGCAGGAGGATATTCAAAAATTGGGGCAGCTGATTTAGGGACGCCACGTCCACAACAACTTAGAGCTAGTCACTCAAAGAATGGAGGAAGACTCAGACACTCAGCCTGTGTGATCCCCAAGAAAACTTAAATGATTCATGTTTAGTCCATGTTTTTCTATCTAGCCTTAAATCAACAATTTATATGAGTGTATACTATATCTGGGAATATCCATAGTAGAAACCACTTCAGTGGATCTTAGAGGCCTTCTCCTTGGCCTTATTTTGTATCGTTTTCTTCTTTACTGCTAGAATCTTACTACTGCTGTATTTTGTTCTGAATGGTTGTGCACAACCCCTTTAATATATATCTTTATTAGTTTCTGTTAAAAAAAACTATGCAAGTTTTAGCTTAAGAAGGTTCAAGAAACTAGTTGTGTAAGAGAAATTTTCCTCCCAATTGTAGGTATTTGCTACAAATGTCATCCCCAAGTTTGGTTATGAGGCCACCAAGTTGAAAGAAAACAAGTTACAGGCTTCTCTCTTTCTCATTCCAGTTGATTTTCTCTCATGCTCATATAATCTGCTCACCATAGAACATTATAAGCATCTCATCTAGGGATCAACATCCAAGTAACACTCTTCTACTGCTTCACACAAAACAATGAAGACCTATCTTTTCTTTGCTTAACAATCGCTCAAGTACCCTCCCCTTATAGTGCTCTTCCATGTGTGGAGAAATGGTCGAATTTGTTGTATGTTTTTTTAGAATTGTCTGTTAAAACAATGATTAGCTCTCAATCATTCAAAGAGTAGAAAATATACAATGGGTGAAAGTTTACTAACTTTCCCATCCTCTATGCCTTATCTACAACCTTCACTCTTTCATCTAATGTTTGCAATTTTCTCTTAGTGGTGTTGATTATAGACAATTTCCATATTTTTCATGGATTTAAAAATGAACACCATGAACAACATGAGCAATTTGAGCAACCTAGAGAGTGAATGTGAGAGTATTGGAACGAAAGCCTTGATTATTTGAAGGAGAGGATTGGTGATATAATGGCTGACCTTACTTTTGACATTATGAATGTAGGACTCATCCCATGCTTGCATAACTAAATAAGATGACTTTTCCACCACCTTATCACGTGCACTCAATGATGGATGACTTTATTTAAAGCACATGGTGGAAAAATATGAGTTCTAAGGTTGATACTTGGAATGGAATATTTACTATCCCATGGACCATATTTTCCTCTTCCCCTCTAGCGTAATCATAGCCTCTCTCATTCTCTACAGAACCATCTTGGACCATTATATTATATTTCAAAAATAATATTTATATGGCTTGATTCTACCATGGCAATCCTAACAAATGGTCATATGTGCAGATGTACAACATACATGTCTAGTTATTCATTAGATGGTGCTTGGCCTTGAGCTCCATGTTAGGAATCCAAACTTGTATATTTACAACATTTACAAATCTAAGTTAATACATGCTAGGGGTCAACATTGGGGTATTACATACAACCTTGTCAAGTTTTTTCTAAAGATTATGGATCTTTTATAATGATTTCTTATTATCACGAAGAATCACATATGATACGTCTTTCATGTTTTCAATGAGGATCTAATGGACATGATTTCATTTTTAAGTCTGCAATGTCATTTTCTTATTGGAGAACGTCAAAAAATTCTTAGGTACTTGAGGTTTCTATCATATTATGGGATTTTTTAGGTCTAAATGGGCTTCCTAAGAGATATAATAAAGTATTGTGAGTTAGTCATTTTGTGTGAAAGGTATATTTACAACTCACATCTTGCATTACAATTCTTGTAACTATGGTTAAGTTCAAATGAAAAGTTGTGCACAAATAAAATTAATAAAAAATCATCTTTGATTTGACTATAGACATTGGTACTTTTGAATACATAGTTATATTAAAATAAAGTAATTATAGAATAACATTTAGTAAAATATTTTAGTTTTGAAGTGTAAACCTAAATTAAACTTTTGTAAATAAATTATAAGTTATATTTATATAAAATAATTCACATTAATAATTATTTATTTTAAAATATATTTACTTATTTAATATAAAAATATAATCTATATTTATTAATTAAATATAACATTTTATATTTTATATTTATTATAATATAATATATGACAATTTATATGTCCTCACATGCTAGTGCAATGAAATCTGAGTATAATACTAGCACACCCACATAGTTTATGGTTGAATCACGTTGATAGGGATGAAATGGTTTAGAGATAGTTATGAAATGGAAGACAATTTCGAAATATTTTTTATTCCTCATATTCTTTTAGTTAAACGGGTTCAACTATGAGTTATCCATGCATACCTACATGTTATTACTCATATTCTTCATGTTATCCATTTATCAACTATTAGTTATTTTTTATATTCTTTTTCTTTTTATCTCACATTCTTCTAGTTATCTGTCATGAATTGTTGGTTATTCATTCATCAATTATGAGTTATCCATGCATTGCTCTCAGTTATCCATTCATGAGCTAGTTACCACTTATTTTTTATAATTGTTTATTTTGAATTTTGAATGACTGCCATAGAAACAATATCGACAGTACACTTGTCTCATCCTAGTCCGCAGATGAAAACACATAAGTCATAGTCCACCCCAAATCTCAAATAAAAGTGTTTATCAACGTAATAACACTTTATAACAAATTATAATATACGTGTCAACATAATAATGTGACAAATTATATACATTATATTACAAGTTATATATTATATTGTATAAGTTATAATATATAATGTGACATGTTAATAAATTTATTATTATATTATATAAAATAATTTTTATAATTTTTATTAGTAGGCCATATTCAATCAAAAGTAAGAATTATCACAATTCCATTTTTGAATTCTTACAATTCCATTTTTGAATTTTAGTTTGTTTTGATTACTAATATGATTTTATATTTAAAAATAAAAGTACTTTAAGAGTATAAGTACATATATATATATTATATTTAAAAGTAATTTATGAGTATTTTTTTCATTATTGCGTCGAGAGGCGCATTCTACAGCCCGGTATGAGGTAGAAGTGTGATTCTGTGCTCAACATGGAGATGACACGTGTCACATAAAAAAGTCGGCTTATATATCTATATATATACAAGTCGGCTTAATAATTAATAATCTTAGGTGTATATATATATATAAGTAAATCAAAACACCTATACACACTTCAAAACAATATCTACAAGCTGGACCTTCGGAATAAGGCTGAGATCAATTACAGATTTGTCTCAGGTATGCGAATCATTGAACCGATTTTGCGATGCGTCCAGCATGTTGAATGCGGACAGGCTGCCGAGCTTCTGCGGTAATTGGCCTGTAAGATCGTTCTCATAGAGCGACAAGCCTTCAAGAAACGACAATTCCCCAATGCTCTCGGGAATTTGGGCTGAAAGGTTGTTACTCTGGAGCTGCAAGTACGACATTTTTCAAATTGCCGAACTCTTGAGGAATGCTGCCGGTAAGACTGTTGCCCGACGCATCCAAGTCCTGCAGTAACGTGAGATCCCCCAATTCGGGAGGAATACTCCCACTGAGATGGTTTTCGAAGAGCTCGAGTTTATAGAGCTTCTTCAGGTTGGAGATTTCCTTGGGAATGGATCCATCGAGGTTGTTGTCAGAGAGATCCAGGAGGCCCAGCTCTGTGAAATTGGAGATGAAAAGCGGGATTTCGAGTGCGATTTTGATGACCATACCTGTAGAATTGTCGCAGGTGATTCCATCCCAGTTGCAAGGCGCATTGGCAGAGTCTAACATCCAGTTGGCCAATGCATTGAAGGGATTATCCTTGAGGCTTTTCTTCTTTAGCAGGAGGATTTGAGCTTCTTGAGGAAGAGCGTGGCACCAAGGATAGATAATAAATGACGCCAAGCTCCATGCACAAACCAGCCAGCTCAGCCGTGAAATCCAAACCGCAATGCTCTTTGTTTCCATTTTGTTCAGTCCTAGGGCAATAAAAAAGTGCATTAAGCTCTGCCCAGTTTGCTAGCTGCTACAAAAATATAGATAGCTTTCTCCATGGCAATGGCGGGTTTCCAAATGATGCTGCTATGGTCGCTGGCTGCAGACTATCATCCAGTGACTGATGTAATTACAACTTTTCGAAATCAAATTGGGTGGCTTTGGCTTTAAAGGTGATGATTTTGGAATTTCATAACAATCGGGCAAAAGCAAAGGCCGAGCCAATAAACCTGCAAATCTGATGTGTGTAACGCATTTAAGTTGTAAATTATATGTATCTCACTTTTCCTTCTCAGTGAATGGATGGATAGGACCCAGACAACGACGTCCTCATGAAAGTTCCGTGGAGTCTGCCTTACTCCCGCTGACTACCGAAGTTGTGAATAACCGTAGTTATAAAAGCCAATTCACACGTCTTTTGAGCTGGACTTTTGGCTTTCATGTATAGTGGACATTATTGGTTTATCCAAAATCTTTTTTATATTTCAGTCGGTGACTCTGATTGCTTCGGCACAGAACCGGGTGGATGGATGAATATTTGCAGAGTTAGTTATATAATTATTATTATTTAAATTTGATTTAAATAAATATATTAATGAAAAATAACAAAAAAAATATTTGTTTCATATTTTTCAAAAATATTTGAACTTACATTATTGGAGTTTGGTATTGAAAATCAACTAAAATGTTATTGTAAATTAATACAATAAACTGCCCATAGTTTACACTTGACATTAGAATAAATAATAAAAATAGCACTAACAATTCCCTATATAACACTGTGAAAATAATAATTAACTGAAAAAAATAATATAATAACACTAATAAAACCCCATATTAACTGGAATATCAGACTGGAAAAATTTAATAATTTAAAGTGACAGACCAAGCAAATAAAAAACTAAAGTCACTACTCTCTGCTCTTCCCCACACGTTTCTTTCAGGGTAATGTTAGGGATCACATAATGCACTAAAGGACTATCCTATGATCCGAGAGTTTTTTCTCATCCAATCAAATTTTGACCAGAAAATATATATCTAATCGTAATTTTAGGTTAATTTCTGACTCAAATATGTGAAATTGTAATTCAAGTAGTGAAAAACTAAGTCAAGTTTCTTTCAGGGTAATGTTAGGGATCACATAATGCAATAAAGGACTATCCTATGATCTGAGAGTTTTTTTCTCATCCAATCAAATTTTGACCAGAAAAATATATCTAATCATAATATTAGGTCTATTTTCTGACTCAAATATGTGAAATTGTAATTCAAGTAATGAATACTAACACTGGAATAATAATAAGACACTCCAAAAAGTTAACAATAAAGTACCCACAGTTTTCACTTGACACTAGAATAATAAAAATAACACTAATGATTCTCCATGCTAATACTGTAAAAATAATAATAACAGTTTTCAGTTGACACTGGAATGAATAATAAGAATAGCACTAATAATTCTCCATGCTAACACTGGTAACACTGTAAAAATAATGTTAAAATGAAAAAAAATATAATAACAATTATGGTTCCCCATACTAACACTGAAATAATAATAAAGACTGGCAAAAATTAACAGTGAACTGCCCACAGTTTTCACTTAACACTGGAATGAGTAATAAGAATGACACTAATCATTCCCCATGCTAACACTGTAAAAATAATAATAAACTAAAAAAAATAATAATATAATAGCACTCATAATTCCCCATACCAACACTGGAATAGCAGACTAAACAAATTAAAAATTATAGGAAAGTGTTATTCAATAGCACAAAATCAACTAAAGTGCTATTGTAAATTAAGAAAGTAAACTGTCACAGTTTTTACTTGACATTGGAATGAATGATAAGAAAAGCACTTATAATTCTCCATACTAACCCTATAAAAATAACACTCTACAAATAATAATAAACTAGAAAGAAAATAATATAATAACACTAATAAAACCCCATATTAAATGGAATATCAGACTGGAAAAATTTAATAAAGAAAACAGAGATTACATTGATAAACATATGTAAAACAATGCACTTGGGTGATAGACCAAGCAAATAAAAAACTAAAGTCACTACTCTCACAGAGATTACATTGATAAACTGTCACAGTTTTTACAATATGTGTTATATTCAATATGAATATCAAATATATCTGTTTTAAAACCAGCTTAGATCTAGCTTTACCCGGCTCTATCATGCGCCGAGAGGGATCAAATATTTCGAGGTGCAAACCCTTTTTTGGAGTGCAATTGTTGAAGCAGGGTTTGTACCGCGAAATATTTGATCCCTCTCGGCGCATGATAGAGCTGGGTAAAGCTGGATCTAAGCTGGTGAATATGATTAACTATGAATTTTCATATATCAATTAAAAGGTGACAAGTAAACAACTTTAACTTGAATAATGCCACCTCAACCATAAGAAATGACATCCTTCTTTAGAATTTGATTGGTTCTTGTAAAATTGGCTTTGATAGTATATTTTTTTTCGTTTGGAGGTTCATTTTTTACCTCAAAATTCCCCGAAGGCTAAGTTGAACATAGAATTTTTGTTGACATTTTTTTCAAACATAGATGTAATGTTGAATTGGAATATGGATATATATTAACTAATTCTTAATAATAGATAATTTATTTTGTGTTGTTTTCATTAATAACATTATTTTTTTCAATTATACTCAATTTAGGGATTAATTGATTGGTCACATCAACATTGATGTAATTTCCCTTGTTTTTTGGACAAATAACAATTCTAACATCTTTTCTTGAATAATGCGTTTATGTTTTAATATCGCCAAGTTAGGAGTAGGAAGGGTAAATTTTTAAGAATCCATAATTTTATTAAAGTGTAAAAACCTTGGCAAATCCTACTAATTTGTAAATTTCCATCCATAAAATGTTTGACGATATTTTGTAAAAATATTAAAATTTCTAAGCATTTTACATACTTCCTAGAATTTTTTTGCAATATTTAGAGTAAAATAATTTTATTTCGTAGAATTTGGGCCCAATTGATTTAGAAAAAAATGGAAATTGGTGAATCTTTTTTTTGGAAAAAAAAAACTTAAAATTAAACTCTGGGTTAAATTTCATCCCTAAAATTTTCCTTGGTAGGAAGATCGTTATAGAGAAGCCTTTATTCCTCGCTTTTATCAAAATCCATTTTAAACCCATGTATACTTGTAGTACAAACAATTGATGATTTTGACTTTTCTGGCTATCATTGATAGAACTTAGTTACATAATTTTGGATAAAACTTAATTTTTTATTCTTCAAATTTCATTTTTAATGTGTAAAAATAGATTTAGCGCTCTTGAATACCTTATTGCGCCAAAATTGTACAATCTCAACAAATTATATTTTCAATTCCAACAACTCGAACAAAATTTCAAACAAAAATGATAATAACAAACAATAAAAATCCTCTTTCTAAATACCTTAGAAACTTTAAATTCTCCTTTATGTGTAATTTTTTTCTTCCCAAGTGTCGACTTTTGTTTTCTCTTTATGACTTCATCTGCATTATTTGGGCAAGGTATAACATGTTTGGTTTGACCTTAATACCTCCTTAGTCAACCCGATTATACTCCCTATTGGCCTCTTTCTCCACGGTGATGGTTGGAATTGTTAACCTTCACAATGGTAGAGAAGAGGATTCATATTTTATGTTATTAATATTGCTTCCACAATTTGATAGCACCTCGCCACAGTGTCCACAACCACGATTTCCTAATACGCATGTTTGTCAGGAAAATTAACCAGCCTATTGTGCAGGCTTTAATATGACTGCTGCTGCGTAGCAGGCCGTTGGACCTCAAGCGGCTTGAGATCCAATGGCCTGTTGCGTAGCCGTCATCACATTAAAGCCTGCGCAATAGGATGGTTATTGATCGTCCACATACATAGCTTCGGTTTGGTTGATGTTTCAATGACCCAACGATGACTATAGGTATCCCTTTTCTTCTACGATTAAACATATTTTACTAAATTTATAGCTTATATTAGTATATTTAGTTTATTGGGTGAGTAACTTCCAACCGAGCAACTAACCCCACTCTAACTAAGAACTATAAAACCATCTATTAGGTGATGTTGGCAATGAAATATATGTATTTGCGCTCCAACTAGGGACTCTCCCTTGGCTTTCTTTGGTAAATCCACAACAGGATATGGAACTAGGAGCTATGCAATTTCAATTTGTGATGAAACTCCTGCTTAAGGTGCTTCCTCCATTGGCATTGGACCCCTAATGAATGGAACTGTCTTTCTATGGCCCTAGACTTTTCCTTTGATGCTTTAACCAGACAATAAACCGCTACTACTTTAACTCAATAGATTAGCTCTAGATCCATATCTCTAGGGGTAGTGATCTTAAATGTTCACATATGAAGAATTTGACATAGGTTTCCACATGATTATTAATCTCTTAATAATGATTATGATTTCGACAACTTTTTCCTTTTCATGATGGCGACAATTCCACGTTGGATTGTTGTTATTAATTAATTTTCCTAGTAGTATGAACACATGTATCTCTTGTTTAAAGGTGTGATAATTAGTATGGTGGGGTTGCAAATTAATGTTACATATTTCTCTTATGTTGGGAATGTGTTAATTTTTTGTAGGTTTGCAAAGAAAGGGGAGTCTAAGGGGGTAATTAGGCATCTTGACTATGGGAGCACGAGGTTAGCAAGGTCTCTGCAAAAAAAAAATTGGGTTAGTGTTTGGTCCATTTCGAATAGTTTATGGTCTTATGGTTTTTTGACCCATTGTAAACTAATTTTGGTTAAGGAATTAAGGTCGTAATCTAATTTGGGTTAATGGATTAGGGTTTTAGATGCTATAATATTGTATTATAAACAGAAAATATAATATAAAGAGATAGATTGGAGAAACTTTCTACAATGCTAGTTTTCCCAATTTTAGATTTTTAGGGTAAATCTATGTGTAATGTGTGTGTGTGTGTCATTGTTAATTGTTTTGTTTGGCATTGCTTTTATTTACATGTGTTTAACAAAGTTCTTCATCTAGTATTAGAGCCAAGTTATTAACTTCAAGGGGAGGCCTTTGTCGTTAGGGTTTAGTTGGTCATGTGAAGAGCAAGGGTATCTCGGGTTTGTAACAAATATGTGTTGGAGTGGGAGCTTTGTGCAGTGAATCTTGTGCAAATAAAATGGTGAGCAATTCAAGAATAGAAATCAATAAGTTTAATGTCCAAAACTTTGGGCTATGGAAGATAAATATGGGAGATGCTCTTGTTGACAAAGATCAGTGGATTCTTGTGGATCTAGGTACAAATCCTGCTAGTCAAAAGAAGATTTAGTGATGCTGAACATTTATGAAGAAGATGGTGCAAATAAGTAGTTGGATAAGCTGACGAATTTGTATTAATAAAAGTCCCTGGTAAACAAGTTATTTCATCGAAAGAAGTTGTTTCACCTTAGAATGGATGATGGTGACACTGTGGCAAATCATCTAAATGTCTTTAATAATATGGTAAGTCAACTAGATTCTATTGAAATTAAGATGGAGGAAGAAGATAAGTATATTATCTTGCTATGTTCTTTGTCAAACTCTTTGGATACTCTAGTTGTAGCAATTGGTAGTGCCACTCAATCCACATTAAATTTTGAGGATGTAGTTGCATCTTTGTTTTTAGATAAAATGAGGAGAAAAATCATGGGCCGTGACCGAAGATGTTTTATCAATGAGAGGTTGTTCCCAAGAGAGAAAAAATAGGTATTTTAGAGGCGAATATAACTCTATAGATAGACCAAAATATCTGGGACAATTTGAAAAGAAATGTTGGAAATGTGGTAAAGTTAGGCATTAAAAGAAAATTTATAGATCTAAAAGAGTTGATAAAGGTAAGGGATCTCATGATGCTCCTTCCAAGGATATAAAACCCTTTGTAGACGAAAGAGGTGATGTTTACTTGGCATCTATATGTACACATGCAAATCATGATATATGGTTGATCAATTAGGGAGATTCCTTTCATATGACTCCTCAGAGGGAGTGGTTTTGTGAATATGAAAAGTACAATGGAGGAGATGTTTTCCTAGGAGATGACTCGATAGCTAAATCATAGGACATGGAAAGGTCAAGATATTCCTCAAATATGGAAGGATTGGAACTCTTCATGGGGTGGTTTTGCACATTCCAGATCTAGTAAAAAACCTAATAATTGTAGGTAAAATGGGTAATAAAAGTGTGCACACTGTATCTAAATATGACACATGCAAGATGGTTTGAGGAGCAATGGTGTTAATGTCGGGAGTTCAGATTGGAACTCTATACAAGTTTTTGGGAAGCTCCTTCATTGATGGGTGTATTGGTTCTATTGCTCCCAAGGATAGAAATGAAAAATATAGGACCCATATTGTCCCTGTAGACCCTTTAGACAAGGAAATGCTATGACATCAAATATTGGGACATATTGGAGAGAAGGGCCATCAAGAATTACATGGTAAAGATATGGTTGAAGGTATGTTTGATTCTCATTAGGTTTTGATTTCTATGAGCTATTGGACACAATGGGCACAATGAGAGGGGGGGGTGAATCAGTGTGAGAGCAATTTAAACTTTTTACCTTCTTTTAATCAATCAGAGTATATCATTTAATATGTCATCAATTACATAATCAAATGAATCAGCTAAATCAACCATACAATCATAACATCAAGAGACACAAGATTATTTTGAATTTTGATCTTTATTTATGTACATGGAAGACAACAATATTTTCAATTATAATCAGCACCAATTGATAAAAAGAGAACAAACTCTGTAATAGGAGCCAACCTGGTTTTCTTGGCTCCAACTAAGAATGGTTTGAGGAGTCCAATCCTCAAGTGCAAGTCACTACTTGCAATCTTGATGCCAATCACTGGTTGTCATCAATTTGTTGCTCAACCATCTCTACTCATGATCATCAATGCTTCTCATCATCTCTAATGTTGGTCATAGGTCTGTTGATCAATTATCTTGTTCATTTTCTCACTATTGCTCATCACCCATGTCATCAACACTGCCGCAATACACTTTGTTGCTCATCACTGCTGCTCATTAGTATTGCTTGTTAGCATTGCCCCAGTGCATCAGAGACATTGTTGCTATCACTAATCATCACCATCATAGAGGACTGTCTGAACATGTCATCAAGGTCTCAAGATCTTTGTATACACTCACTTGGTTGTATATAAAGGTAGAGTATGTATCATGTCATCAACTAGTAGGCTGCATTGTCACTGTCATATGAATGGTTGTCACTATCTTCTCAAGTCAATGTATGTCACTGTTAAGTTGTCACATAAATATGCTATTACTACTGTAGATGTCACATCAAGATATTGTCATTCAAAATATCACTATCAAATCAATCAGTCACTAACACCTAAGGTATCACTTTATCAAATCAAGAGTTGTCACAAATATCTAAGTCAATCAAAGTTTCTCAATATACCATAAGATCTCAGGTCTAACCTCAACTTACTAAATCACAGTTCATCTCATTCAACTAACTCTGCTACGACCCGTGAATGGTCTACTCCAGCGTGCATATGATCTTCTTCTTTGTTTCCAATCTGTTGAGGAACTCAGTGCCAATGGTCTTGGAGACTCTTCAACAATAGTTCTTAACTCTGTCTATTTTTTTATGCCTTTTTCATGCCTTAGTAAACCTTTGAGTTGCTTGAAGGTATACATGTATTCTGCTACCTCCTCTTAAGATGCTCACATGACTGTTCAATTTTGTGTCTACCCAACTCAACTTCTTCATGACTGATCTCAAACCATCAACACTGCAAAAATTACGGATTGCTTCATTGACTGAATTTTAGTATTCAGATCTATGGACTGTGCAACCTCATACTGCATATTTCGAACTGTGGTATTGTGACTGTCTTTGGATGCTTCATATGTACACTTGTGGAACATACTCGAATTCTTCAGAATGTTCTTTCTTCAACTAACTTGAACCTACACTTGGATGCTTTTCATGATATCTATTAATATGTTCTAAAACCATTCTCACAAATCTAATTTTCACACATGAAAATTAGAGAATTTTTTGTATAAGTTTTGTTGTGGCATTTACACAGAGATTAGATCAGAGTATAAAACTCTCTTAATCAAGCATTTCAAGGTTTGACTCAGTCATACCCGAATTACAGAGATTCTAGTTCACCCATTGTATGATGTTCTAAATATAGAGAATCAAGCATAAAATCTTGTTACTTACAGCTTCAACACATTTGTCAGCTGCCTTAGTAGAATTCTTCTAGCCAGAGTTCAAGAACATTGCCAAAACTTGTTTCTCCTGGATATGCTTGTGTATGTTCAAACTACCCGAATGATGTCTTTTGGTATAATGTATCCCAAGGTTCATAATTCAAACGTGTTCATCTTGTTGGGGTCTGAATCTCAGTCAAAAAGAAGGCCACCAAAAAACCAGAAATATCAAAACTCGGGTCTACTAAATTACTTCTGCTGCCACTATGGAAAAATCCTTCTCTACAATTCCGGGTCTACAAAAATTTGCAGACACTGTTCCTTCGCTGCCTCGGTCCAGCCTCAGTCAAACAAAAAATCACAGAGCTAAAAATACTCCACGAAATTGTTGTAATTTTGAATGATTCTTCATTGGTATTTATACTAGTTTTTCCACCATAAATTTTTGGAGCCGGCCTGCTAATGCTTCTAAAATTTTAATTTTGCATTTTTAATATGAATTTAAGTTATATTTATTTTATTATTAGTTTCCCCTTTTTATTACCACTTCAATGGTCAACATGTACGTTCCATATTTGTCATTCCACTTAGGTCAACTTCAAAATGTGGTAATTATTTCAATTTTTTAATTTAAATTTATAATTTGAATTTTTTATTTTGACTTTGAATTTATTTAAATTCAAGATCCGCCTTTCACTAAAGTCACACAATCACTCCTTATCCTTAAAATTCATTAGGGATTCATGCATTTCTTTAACATTTCATCTTCAAGGTTTTGTCTTCAAGGTCACCATCATCTAGTGTGTCTAGGTGGCCAAGTGGGTGCCATCATGTTCTTCACATGTGTTCAGGACCATCTTTAAGACCTTATGACCACCTCATCATGCCATCTAACCATGTCAAGTACAATTAGTGGGCACCATGACCTTTGCAAAGGCATCAGGTGTTCCAAGTCTTCATGGGATTCTTCAACATACCAAGGACATGTTCATGGATTCCATAGCCTGTCAAGGACCTTACAAGCTCATCATCATCATATAAGAGCTCCATGACCCCATCAAGGGTTTCAAGGTCATCAAACCACTTAGTGTGGGTCCAAGCACTTCTTCAGGGCTTCTTCATCCACCTCAACCACACCAGGAGACCTCCAAGGGCCAAGATCCATGGTGACATCACTTGTGGGGTTTCTAGATCTTCTCCTGGAGTACCATGACACCATCAGAGCATGAATGACCATAGAATGGGTCATTGTGATTCTCCATCCCATCTAGGGCTTCTCCATCGTCCACCAAGGATTCAACACCATCAACAGAATATTCAACATCTTCAACAAGGTGGTGGCTTCAAGATCCAACCTTTTGGGTACATAGACCTTTTCAACTAGGTAAAAGCGACTTCAAGGCACAAAACCACTCTTTAAGGGGTCCAATGCACTGCAAGTGGGACTTGGTGGAATCAATGACAACCTGTGTAGCCACTACAAGTCCATGTTGGCATCAATGCCAATTTTATCAACAATCCCCCCCTTTTTCATTGATGACAACAACTCATGCTCCCCTTTTCTCTTCATTTATCCCTTTGTATTCATCTCCCCCCCTTTGGAATCAATGGAAAAGGGTGTCCACATAACTGTATCTGAAATCATTGAATATTGATTACTGATCATTTCTCCCCCTGTTAATATGCACGATCCTAAGACTTGTCTGTATACCTAGAGTAACCATCCTTTCTCCTTTGAGTTCATCCTCTAGCCTCATGAACTCAAGGTGTGCTAAGGTATTTGAGAGACCTTACACTTGGCTTTCCATATGGCAGCCATCCTTCCTGCTTTGATCAATCTCTCCTATCTGTAACTGCTCGGTCTTCTTCATCCATACTTTCTTTTTGGCATCTGTATTGGCTTTCCTTGATGAGTTGTATAGGAAAATTCTCAAGGGTTGTTTTTGTGTACTCCAACAATATTGATCTTTGAGCCCAAGGCCACTGCAACTATAACGCATCATCATACGACAATAAGCAACGATGTGACCAACATGGTTGCATGTCCAGCACCTGACTGAGTTGTTGGAACTTCCAACACTTCTTTGATCAACTTCATGTCTCCGTGCCTAAGAGTGTCCCTGACTATAGGCCTTTGTTTTCTGATTTTCAAATCTTCATGCACTGGTTCTTCTTGTTGGTGTGTACGAAGGACTCTTCCTCTATTGACTTCTTTGACTTGCACATTCTTTGGCTTTGTGACCAAACCCACTGCATGTGTAGCATCTCAATGTGTGACATGTGGCAGCAACATGTCCAACTTGATAACATGTCCAGCATCTAACTAAGTCATTGGGCCTTCCACCACGTCTTCTTTCGTAGAGTCTACACTCCACAGCTTTATGACCAAAGTTAGAACAAAAATAACAATAACCATTGAAACCACTTTCATACCTGGGTCTTGGAGTTGTTTCCTTTCTGAGCTTTCTTTGAGGAATAGACCCAACTCCTTGTTTCATCTTTGAACTTCCAAATTCCTTGTTTTCATGTGCATGTGCATGGGGCACCTCTTTGGACGTTGATGGACTTGCTTCTGGAGTCTTCGGAGACCAAGAGCCATCTTCATATTTTTCTTTGTCCTTCTTGTAACCAAGACTAGTTTTGTCAAGTGGAGATATTTGGAAATCTAATATCTTATCTAGGACAACTGAATTGTTCTGGAACTTGACAAAGGATTCATTCTTCTCATCTTTCTTCCTGAGACCAACTACCTCCATTTCCAACTTCTGGATTGTCTCCTCCTTTTCTTCAGGCTGAATCTTCAAGATTTATTCTATCCTCTTGGATTCCTCCAGCTAAGTATTCATATCATGATTGACCTATCTAGTTTCTTCAAGTTCTTCAACAGGATCTTCTGGTTCTTCCCTTTGATTGATCAAATCAATCTTTAGTTGTTCAACTTCAACATCCTTGTCTTTCGTTTGATCCCACAACTCTTTGTCCTTGCTTTTCAGCTTCACAAGCAACACTTTCATTGTCATGGTCTTCTGCTGATATTCATTCAAGGATTCCAATATTTTCTTTTTGAACTTTGTGAAATCACTGTGGTTCATATTTACTTTGTTCAAGAATCAATTGGCTCTCAGAACAATATTCAGCAATGTGAGATGTATCTCATGTGCTGTCTTTGATATCCCTTCATCATCATCTGCAAGAACCTTCTCAATTTCATCACATAAGCTATCATTACAATCATAAGTGTCCATACCGTTACTGGAGTCCTCTTCTTGTTTCTCTTCTTCTTGATTGATCTCTTCCGTGGGCTTGTCTTTTGATTATTGATTTGTCTTTTCAATTTATGGCCTTGCCTTCTGATACTCGCTCTCCAATTTGAAGCATAGGTATTTTGTTGAAGTGTACTCTCCTACACTTTCCTTTACTGAGCTGGAAATTCCATCCATGAGGATCTTCAAGGCTGTAGTGTTGTCATTCTTTGCTTCCTTCTATGCAACTAATTTTCCCTTCTTGTTTGATGGAGTGGGTGGATAGATCACAATCTCCCAAACACCAAACTTCTTCAGATATGCCTTTATCTTTTTTCTCCAACTAAAATAATCTGTCATATCAAGTACATGAACATCATTGCTTGATGACTCTTCCTTTGCTTCCATTGTGTCTCCAGGGATCTCCTTCAAGCTTGTTAGGCTTGTGACGAAGGTCGGCTCTGATACCAATTGTTGGACATAATGGCCACACTGAGAGGGGGGGTGAATCATTGTGAGAGAAATTTAAACTTTTTACCTTATTTTAATCAATCAAAGTATATCAATCAATATGTCATCAATTGCATAATCAAATGCATCAGCTAAATCAACCATACAATCATCACATCAAGAGACACAAGATTATTTTAAATTTTGATCTTTATTTATGTACATTGAAGACAACACTCTTCTCGACTATAATCATCACCAACTCTGTAACAGGACCTAGCCTAGTTTTCTTAGCTTCAACTAAGAATGGTTTGAGGAGTCCAATCCTCATGTGCAAGTCACTAATTGCAAGCTTGATGCCAATCACTGATTGTCATCAATCTGCTTCTCAACCATCTTTTCTCACGCTCATCATCTCTGCTCATCAACGTTGCTCATCATCTCTACTGTTGGTCATAGGTATGCTCATCAATTATATTGTTCATCTGCTCAATGTTGCTCATCTCTGTTACTCATCACCCATGCCATCAACACTGTTGCAATACACTATGTTGCTCATTAGTACTACTTGTCAACATTGCTCAAGTGCACCAGAGACACTACTGCTATCACTAATCATCACCATCATAAAGGACTGTCTAAACATGTCATAAAGGTATCAAGATCTCTATATATACTCGCTTGGTTGTATATAAAGGTAGAGTATGTATCATGTCATCAACTAGTAGTCTGCATTGTCACTGTCATATGAATGGTTGTCACTATCTTGTCAATTCAATGTGTGCCACTATCAAGCTATCACATAAATATGCTATCGGTGTTGTAGATGTCACATCAAGATATTGTCATTCAAATTATCACTATAAAATCAATCAGACACTAACACTTAATGTATCACTTTGTCAAATCAATATTTGTCACGAATCTCTAAGTCAATCAAAGTTGTTCAACATACCATCATATCTGACGTATAACCTCAACTTACTAAATCATAGTTCATCTCATTCAACTAACTCTGCTTGACACATGAATGGTCTGCTCGAGCATGCAGATGATCCTGTTCGTGGCTGCAATCTGTTGAGGAATTCAATGCCAACGGTCTTGGAGACTCTTCAACAATAGTTCTTGACTATTTCTGTTTTTTATTCCTTTTTCATGCCTTAGTAAGCATTTGAATCACTTGAAGATATACATGTATTCTACTACCTCCTCTTAATATGCTCACATGATTGTTCAAGTTTGTGTCTACCCAAATTAACTGATTCATGACTGATCTTAAACCATCAACACTGCAAAAATTACGGACTGCTTCATTTACTGACTTTTAGTATTAAGAGCTATGGACTGTGCAACCTCATACTGCATATTTCGAGCTGTGGTATTGTGACTGTCTTCGAATGCTTCATATGTACAGTTGTGGAACATACTCGGATTCTTCAAAATTTTCTTGATTCAACTAACTCGAACCTACACTTGGATGATTTTCAGGATATCTATTAGTATGTTCTAAAACCATTTTCACAAATCTAATCTTCACCCATGAAAATCAGAGAATTTTTTTTATAAATTTTGTTGTGGCATTTACACAGAGATTAGACCAGAGTATAAAACTCTCTTAATCAAGCATTTCAAGGTTTGACTCAATCATACCCAAATTGTAGAGATGTTAGTTCACCCATTGTATGATGTTCTAAATACAAAGAATGAAGCATAAAATCTTGATACTTACAACTTCACCACACTTGCCAGCTTCCTTAGTATAATTCTTCTAGCCTGAGTTCAAGAACACTTCCAAAAATTGCTTCTCCTGGATATGCTTGTGTATGTTCATACTACCTGAATTATGTCTTTTGGTCTAATACATCCCAAGGTTCATAATTCAAACTTGTTCATATTTCTGGGGTTCGAATCTCATTCAAAAAGAAGGCCACCAAAAAACAAAAATATCAAAACTCAGGTCTGCTAAATTACTTCTGTTGCCATTGTGGAAAAATCCTTCTGTGCAATTTTGGGTCTGCAAAAAATTGCAGACATTGCTCCTTCATTGCCTCATTCCAGCCTCAGTCAAACTAAAAATCACAAAGCTAAAAATACTCCACGACATTGTTGTAATTTTGAATGATTCTTCATTGGTATTTATACTAGTTTTTCCACCATAAATTTTGGATCCAACCTGGTCATGCTTCTATAATTTTAATTTTGCATTTTTAATTTGAATTTAAGTTCTATTTATTTTATTATTAGTTTCCCCTTTGTCCTACCACTTCAATGGTCAACATGTATGCTCCATGTTTGTCCACCTTTCACTAAAGTCACGCAATCACTCCTTATAATTAAAAGTCATTAGGGATTCATGCATTTCTTTAACATTTCATATTCAAGGGTTTGTCTTCAAGGTCACCATCATCTAGTGTGTCTAGGTGGCCAAGTGGGTGCCATCATGTTCTTCACATGTGCTCAGGGCCATCTTTAAGACCTCATGACCACCTCATCATGCCATCTAACCATGTCAAGTACAAGTAGTGGGATCCATGACCTTTGCAAAGGAATCAAGGTCCTCATCAGGGGTTCCAAGTCTCCATGGGCTTCTTCAACATACCAAGGACGTGTTCATGGGTTCCATAGCTTGTTAAGGACCTTACAAGGTCATCATCATCATATAAGAGCTCCATGACCCCATCAAGGGTTTCAGGGTCATCAAACCACTAGGTGTGGGTCCAAGGACTTCTTCAAGGCTTCTTCATCCACCTCAACCACACCAGGAGGCCTCTAAGGGCAAAGATCCATGGTGACATCACTTGTGGGGTTGCTAGGTCTTCTCCTGGGGTACCATGACACCATCAGAGCATGAATGAGCACAGAATGGGTCATTAATGCTTCTCCGACCCATATAGGGCTTATCCATCATCCACTAAGGCTTCAACACCATCAACAGGGTCTTCAACATCTTCAACAAGGTGGTGGATTCAAGATCCAACCTTGTGGGTACAAAGACATTGTCAACTGGGTACAAGGTGTGTCAAGGAACAAAACCACTCTGTAAGGGGTCCAAGGCACTGGAAGTGGGACTTGGTGGCATCAATGACAAATTGTGCGGCCACTACAATTCCATATTGGCATCAATGACAATTTTATCAACATGAACATCGCATATATGGTTAGAAGAAGTGGGTATGATTTCCATTTGGTGCTACAAGAACAAAAGGAATCTAGGAGTTAATTCACAATGATATGTTTAGACTTGTTCGTATTCGATCACTAGGTAAATATGTATATTATGTTTCATTCATTGATGATTTGTTGAGGAACACATGGGTTTATTTCCTACATAATAAATTTGAGGTTTTCAGTAAATTTGAAGAATTTAAAGCTCTTGCAGAAAACTAGGAAGAAATGAAAATAAACTTTGTTGAGGACATATAATTGTGGAGAGTTCTGGAAATGAGTTCGAGGAATTTTGTTGAGAAGTGTGGAATAGTAAGGAAAAAGAATACTCCATACACCCCTCAACATAATGGAGTTGTAGAAATTATGAACATGACACTGATGGAGAAGGGAAGCAGTATGCAATGGTGTGGGGTTATCACAGGAATTATGGGCAGAGGTAGTGGATATTGTATGTTACTCGGTAAATCAATCACCTACATCAATATTGGTTGATAAAAGTGCACGAAGCTTAAAGAATCCTCTTTTAGACATCTCATAGTTCTTTTGTTGCGATGCTTATATCCATATTCCAAAGGAAAATAGGAGTTAGTTGATAATAAATCTGAAAAATGCATCTTTATTGGTTTTGAAGATGGTATAAAAAGTTAAAAACTTTGGAATCCAATAACTAAGAAGACCATTTATAGTCAGGATGTTGTATTTAGAGAGATTTAAATTACTCCCAAACAAGAAGTCCAACCAAGGAAGAAGAACCAAAGACAACATTGTTTGAATTAAAGAATGATGAATGTGACTCAACAAAAGAAGATGAACCAAAAGAGGAAGAACCTCAAATTCTAGCTTTAAGGAGGTCAATTCCTAAAAAAAGGAAACCATAAAGGTATATCCCACTTGATTTGTGCTCTAATTTTGATTTATATATTATTGATGATGATCCTAGAACTATTAGGGAGGTAATGGATTTAGAGGATAGTAAACTTTGGAAGAATGCCATGGTTGAAGAAATGGATGTCTTTTTAACAATATTTGGGATCTAGTTGATTTGTCGACTGGAAGAAAACCTAATGGTAGCAAACAGGCGTTTAAGAAGAAGTTGAATGTGAAAGATGAGGTGGAGAAGTACGAAGCTCACCTAATAGCTAACATTTATTTATGGGTGGAGGAAATTGGTTTTAGTGAGATTTGTTCTCATGTTGCTAAATTAACTTCTATTATATTTCTTTTGTCTATTGTTGTTGCTATTGATATTGAAGTAGAGTAGATGGATGTGAAGACAACATTTCTACATGGTGATTCGGAAGAATATATCTAAATGAGACAACCAGAGGGTTTTGTAGTAAAGGGAAAGGAGTTGGTTTGCAAGAAGAAGTCAAGTCGGTTTGCAAGTTGAAGAAGTCCATGTATAGATTAAAACAATCACTAGGAATGGGTATCAAAATTTTGATACTTATATATTGGGACTTAGTTTCTCAATAAGAAAAGGTGATTAGTGTGTGTATTATAAGCGGGTTGGTGATGCTTTTATTTGGTTGGTCTTGTATGTTGATGATATGTTGTTGATTGAAAACAACAAGAAATTTGTCAAGGATGTCAAATCCCATTTGCCTTCTAAGTTTGATACGAAAGATATCAGTGCTGCAACTTTTATTTTTGGCATGGAAATTAAAAATAATCGGGCCTATAGAGAACTCTAGTTAATATAGAGGAAATATGTTGAGAGAGTATTGCAAAGATTTAATGTTAAAAAATGTAAACCCTAAAAGGTCCCAATTCTTGTAGGTGCGCAGTTATCTGCATATTAGTGTCATGAGACTCGAGAAGATGTAGAAGACATGTCATGTGTTCCCTATGATAGTGTTGTTCAATATTTGATGTATGATGTTTCTTGTACTAGACCATATATTTCTCATATAGTGGGAGCTTTAAGAAGATATTTGTCAAAATCAAGGAAGGAATATTAAACAATAGTAAAGAGGGTCTTTAGATATTTGCATGGCACTTTAGATTATGTAATCTACTACCAATGGAGGCCTAAACCTCACACCGAGAAAGATATACAAGGTTTTGTTGATGCATACTAGGTTGGAGATGTTGACCATAAAATATCTACAAGTGGTTATGTTTTTAACTTATTTGGTGGAGAAATTAGTTGGATGAGTAAGAGGCAGGGTGTAGTTGCATTGTCAACTGTAGAATCAGAATGCATGGTAGCCATTCTTAGAAGTAAGGAATCCATATGGTTGCAAACATTGTGTTTGGGTGTTGGTTTTGTTCATAAAGTATTGAGAAAAGGTTGTGATAGGTCAAGTGCAATTTTTCTAGCAAAGAACCCTACATATTATTCTACAAGAAAGTTTTTAGCCTGTGGCTTACATTAACAATCACAAAGATAAAATTCTCATATTTATTTGTATTTATTATTTAGGATATGGTCATTTATCCTAAATGATGACTAAGTGATATGGATAATATTTCCCAGCCTAGTCACCATGCAAGGTGTTAGAATCTTGAGAAAATATATCCATGAGGTAGCATTCTCCATTGTACTTATAAATTTGTAACATTGGAGCGAATACAATTGATTGAGGCTTTATCCTTTTCCATCATATTTATGTCCATGGTTTTTTTTAACAAAAGCATATTGGTGTTCAATACCATTTTTTTAGATACACAATTGAGCAGAACAAAGTACCATTGGAAAAGGTTGATACCTTAAAGAATGTTGTAGATACATTGACAAAGTTTTTTAGTATTGAAAAGTTCTCTTGGTGTAGAGAATCAATGGGAATTTATGCCCTTAGTAGTTGATTTCATGGATTCTTCCCATTTTACCCCCTATTTCAAAGCTTAACAGGTGGGAGAATTTTGGACATGTGTTGTAGCCTTTGTAGGTTCCCAAAGCAATGGGGCACGGGGATCGCAGGGAGCTAACACTCTCAAAAGAACTTTTTTGGGTCTATTTTTTGTTTGTTTCGAGTTGTTTCCGGCCAATGGTTTTGTGGAGGTTCCCAAAGCAATGGGGAACGGGGAGCGCAGGGAGCTAACACTCTCAAAAGAACTTTTTTGGGTCTATTTTTTGTCTGTTTTGAGTTGTTTCCGGCCAATGGTTTTGTGGACCATTGTAAACTAATTCTAGTAAACAAATTAGGGTTGTAATCTAATCTAGATTAATGGATTAGAGTTTTGTATGCTATAGCATTTCATTGTAAATAGAAAATATAATACACTGGGGTAGAGAAGAACTCTTATAAATGTTGATTTTCTTGGTTTTGGGTTTCTAGGGTAAATCTCTATGTAATGTGTGTGTGAGCCATTGTTAATTGTCTTGTTTTAGATTTTGTTTGGAATTGTTTTTATTTACATAGGTGTATCAAAGTTCTTTTCCTTGTCCTTAGTGATAAAACAAATGGTTAAGTTACATTTGTGTTTATGTCCTACATACATCTCTTACAACTTATGTAGGTTGGGATTGGTGGTTGTTTATTGATTGCTTGACTATTATTATTTGTGTTATAGTGCAATGACCCTTCCTCTAAATTATATTGTTAGAGTTGTAATTGTATTTCTAGTTGGCATAGCAGATTCATAGATTTTATTTCATTTTTTTAGATGTGATTCATCCAAATGAAAACTATCTTTGATAGGGGCAAACATAAAACTCAACAAATGTTAGCATTACCCTTCCTCTTCATCCATAGGTGAACTCGATGATAATAATTTGTTATTTTTTTTGGCTATGGAATCTTTAGTTTGCAATGGAATAATATTTCTTCAAGAAAATTGTGAATTTAAAATGGTCAAATGTTGATTTCTGGTCCAAGACCCGAAGCTAGAGAAAATTTGGTAAATGTGTGGGTAAAAGCTAGATTAACAAGAGTCTTGGAATAGGCTCCAATACCAATTAATGGACAAGAGTTCATGTATAGAAAATCCAACATAAGGAGGAAAAATAGTTCAAATATGTATAGGATAAACAATATAATTAATGTTGAAGCACCCATGTGCAATGTGGATGTTGACATTATTTAAATTTTCTTAGATGTCATGTAGTTAGTGCAAGTATTGTGCACCATGATGTTTCTAGTCAACTTGAACACACTATCTAGAGAAAGGGGTTGCATTCAATTTGATTGGATGGTTTCCTACCTTGATGTGCCATCATTTATGCATTATTGCATTCACCACCTCGACGCATCTAACGAGACTTGGGAGATTTAATGCGTGTAATTTTGATGTTGTGGTGCTCTGTGGTTTCTAATTGGTTAGTGCAAGTATAATGCATCAGCTCAATTATGGTGAATCACATGATGCATCACTAATAGATCATCAAATCAAACAAATTCACCAACTAAAGTCAAGAGGTGAGCTAAATTTCATTGGATGCATGTGCACTATGACAATACCCACCAATGGTGCATCTAGGGAGCCTTAACACACTATTGAAGCATGCACGTGTAATGTGGATTTTTCAATTCTTTGAAGTTTCCCAAGTGCCTCATGATAAAGGGAAATGAATCTCTAAAAATACCATGGACTAGGCCTCCATACCACATTAGTGCATCATTAAAATCCAAACAAATAGTTGTCTCCATATCATGGTTATGTCTTGTTTCCCGGATGCACCTCTAACAAGGAAAAGAACATGCACCATAGAAGTAACAATTTGTTATTATTATTACAAAGCCTTATCAACGGTGCTTGATATTCCACTACATTATATCTAAATATTTGTCACGATGCCCTTTTGTTATTTATTATTATAGATGCAATATGGGTATATGTGTATATTACAATATAACAATTTATTCCATGTTGAGTATTGAATTTGAAATGTGATATTTTATGAATCGTATCATTGTTTTCTATGATTACTACGATCTTATATTTATTTATTTTTCTAATGAAGATTTTATGTCAATGGGGCACAAGCATTGTGGGTGAATTATTCGATGTTGTAGTTTTGGGAGGCATCTGATAGGGAGCATAAAATTTTCTCATACATTATTTTATCAAATCATGTTCTATTGATGGATACTGACCTTTACAAGTTTTATGTTATTCAACCAAGTCCCAAAAATAGCACAAATAGAGCAAAAGAAAGTAATCAACACCTTAATAATGAAGAACGAAGATGAATAGCAATCTGCTTAGAGGGAGGAACCTCCTTACACAATGCACTATATACCCAAGGCAAGACAATATACAATGATGACTAAAATGAAAATGTATCCTTCCTATATATAGGAGACATAGGTGTACAATAACAACTAATAGACCCACTAATAGACCCAAGCCGACATAAATAATATGTAATACACCACCATATAGGGGGTAATACTATAGGGAAATGTGCCCAACATTTACGACTTAACATGCCCCTCCCCTTCATACAAGCGTTGTTCTCAATGCTTTGGTAGTTGTGTATGCATTTGTATGTAGGACTTGTCTTCCCATGTCGAATCTGCAACTAGTAAGTTCTTCCACTTGATGAGTTACTCAATAATATCATGATTTTGTAGTTGTTTGGTCCTTGTTTCGATGATGTGTTCAGGTTTCTGTATGATTTTTCCTTTTTCAAAACTCCTTTGACGACGATGTTAATTTACATGTTTCATCATGTTTTTTGACATCTTCATGATTTGGATAACTTCTTGTTGGTGCTCTATGTGATCTACCACTACTTGAACTGTAGATTTTCCTGCCACTACTTCAACCATGTGCTCCATTTCATTCTTCTAGCCATAGGGGTATCTGTAAGGACTGATGCTAAACGAAAAACTTCCTAGAATTAAGTGAATAGCATGGTCCATATCTCAAATAGGTGGAAGACTCATTGGAATATCATCAAATACCTTGTAAGGATTATTAAAGACCCTTTGGAAATATGGGGAAATAGGAGCCTTAGATGTTTGAACATCTAGTGAGCATAATTGTGTAATTACACCTTCTTGTCCTTTATTTAACAAATTTTTCATACCATTAGAGTTGATCACCTTGCTTGGTTTCCCTGTGATACCATTTAACACAAATTATTTTCCTTCCCGGGATAATTTCATGAAAAGCTTCTGAAAATTAAAACCCATCGTTCCCATTGAATGTAACCATTGAACCCCTAATACAACATCTGCACCACCCACTGGGATAGAAATCATGGGTCTATTCAATACATATTTCCCCATAGTAAGATTGATATTATATCATTTCCCTGAACAATTGATGGTTCCTCCATTTGCAATCATTACTTGAAATTGTGGTGTTGGATATACAAAGAAATTGAGATCTTTGGCTACTTTACAGTGAATGAAATTATGTGCACTACCAGAATCAATCAACACTATTACTTTTTTGTATTTTTGATATATCCTTCGATCTTGAGAGTTTGAGGAGTGCTCATTCCAGCCAAAGAATGACAAGATATGGTGGCATTAATCACTTCTAGTCCATCACCTTGCGATGGTTCTGGTTCTTTTTGTTCTTCCTCTTCACAATCTATGTAGAATAATTTCTTCTCACCACACTTATGACCCTTAATGTACTTATTCCACTTAATCACAATTAAAGCATAGACCTTTTTCTCTTCTTTCCTCCAGTTGTTGAGGTGTCAACCTATGAGGTGGGTTAGAAGAAGGAACATCATTCTCTCTGTATGTGTTGGAAGTGGTATTTCTAATGTCCACCGCCATATGTTTACTTGCAACCTTCCTTGACATCATGAAAACCTTCTCCAATGATGGTGGTTCAAAGAGACGTACCTCATGTTGAATTTTATCTTTCAAGGTTCCAATATGTTGGACACAATGACACACTGAGAGGAGGGGGGGTGAATCAATGTGCTAGGAATTTTAACAATTTTCACTTCTTGAAAACATAAACAGAGATAATCAATTGCAAACTAACAAGTTCATCAACATTAATAAATCACTTCATAAGATAATATTTGTAAAATTTATTATATCTAATTTGATAAGGGTTACAACAAAAGACTGCAATCTTCTCGATTACACCAGCTCCAAGTGACTAAGAAGCACCAACTTCTATTCCAAGACCCAGCTTGATTTTTCTTAGTTCCAACTAAGAAGAGATGCAAGACCCAACTTTCCTTCACATCCCAATCACTCTCATGTCATGCCTTTCACTATCATGTCATCAAGTTGTTCATCATTGTCATGTCAACAAATTCTGCTCATAACTAAGTCCGCTTATGTCCACAGGGTCTGCTCATATCAGCTGCAATCACTATCAATTCAATTTGTTGATAATCATGTCAATCTAATCAACTATCTCCAAGATCATCATTTTTCAATATAGTATCATCACTATATCTTGTCATTGAACACATCAAATCAATCTGCCACAAGTCAGCATCATCTTATCATGTTTTCAGGGATATATTAGTCATGCCACAAGTCAACTCTCTACCAACTCCACCCACTTGATTTTATCATCAAGTCTGTCACTGTCAAATAAGGTTCTTCAACTCAATGCTTGTCAAGTCAAAAACACTTGTCAAATCATGTCCAGTTCAGCCATAGCACAAGACTCCTTAAGACTCAGTAAAGAAATTTCAAGAAAAATGTATCGATTGCTACCTCAGTTTACTCAAAATCATATCCAAAAGATGATATTCAAATGTATTTTACTGTTGTTGCCTCAGAGATATCTTCACTAAATGATCACTCGAAATTCTTCATACCAAAAGAATATCAGAGATAAAAAATATGACAAATTGTTGCCACTCAGACTGATCCAAATTTAGAGCTATATCAGACTTGTTCTTTTTGGCACTGTGGCTGCCATAGTTGTCCTCTAACCACTGAAAATTCAAAACTAGAATCAAACTCGCCTTTTCACATAAATGAGGATGTTGACTCCCTTTTATACACATTTTTTATGGTATTTTTATTGAGTTGACCTGTCAAAATAATTTATTTTTTAATTTGAATTTGAATTTTTAATTTAATTTTTGAATTAATTTTGGAGCCAACTTGTCATACTTTTAATCATCAATTATTTAGTAGTCTGAATAGCTTTCTTTTGGTCCACTTTACATTTAAAGGATTCCACCATCAAACTTGTCAACACTATTAACTATGTAGGAAAGAGCTTCATTGTCACCAGCTGGTGGGTTAGAAGACCATGTTCTTAAGTTCCACCATGTGTCTTAATTACCACGATCTCCAATAGGATTGGGTAGAGAATTTTTCAAATTTTTCTTTGACAAATCATCGCAATCTTATCCACATATACAATGTGTGATGACATCATCATCATAGTGGCATTAAGGACCATCAAACTAACAAGAACATGTGTGATGGCTTCATAGTAACTATGTCATTATGGTACAAAGAACTCCATCATGGTCTTCAAGGACATCATCAAAGTATCATGTGTGTGGGCTTCATAACCTCAACAAGTCACAACAAATGACCACAGAATGGGTCATTTGGCCCATCATGCCATGTCATCAATAATTATGACTTCGTTTTCATTAGTAGCTTCAATGCCAAGATACCATATCCTTCTTGCCATCAACATTTGTCACTCCTTGCCATGTCATCAATATTTATCTTACCTTTGTCATTAATGGTTTGTCATCAATAACAACCTTGCTCAACAAACTCCCCATTTTCCATTGATGGAAACACTTCAACAAATACTCTCCCCATTTGACATTAATGACAAAGGGTCAAATATTTAGCCATCAAAAACTTCATAATGCCCCCCAAAAAAATTAATTCTTGAATATTACTTGAAATAATGCTAAAGTGTTTGCTCCCCCTTTCATGTAGGCTTCCTGATTTGCTAAAACATTCCCCCCCACCCCTTTCATATAGACCGCTTTATTTGTTGATTTGTCAACTTCTTGCTGAGATTTGTTTGGAGTTTCAAGGAAGAACTGTGGAAGGATTTGATATAACATGCTTGTCTACTTTCTAATTATCATCTTTTTTTATGAAAATACCTCCGCATGTTCATCTCAAGCATCTTCAAGAAGTTCTACTTCATGTATGATATGAGAATTGCATCAACAATCCTCCATAAATCATACATAAGCCTTTTATTTTGCTTCATGTAGATATGAAGGTTATGTTGGTCGCTTGTCTCAATAATGCCATACTTTAATTGCTTGAGATCATACTTCAAAATATTCAACACATTGCTTCACTATGGATTGCTTTCACCCAGAGTAACATAAACTTTGGATTTCTTCAAACAAGCATGAACTTTTCAATTATAACTTGCTCATTTTGTGGTCTGTCAAAATTGAAGAATAAATGCTTAATTGAGAAGTCTAAAACATACTTTGAATCGATTTGAATCAAGCTTTAACAGTTTATATAGATATCAACTTTAAGTGTTGTATTTAAACCTGCATGCAATTCTCAGTGATGTTTCTAAACTTTAAGTGTGCTTGCATTTGACAAGGTGCAACCACCAAACACATATACCCTGCCATCTATCTTTAACAGGGTCATAAACGTTTGTTATAACTCGTGCCCTTTTAATTTACATTGCAAGCATTTCTTTGTTGCAGACATTTCTTATCAAGCTGAGGCCATTTCTTTTAAACTGCGGGAATTTCATTTATGCTTCAAGAATTTACTCTATGTAATGCGAGAATTTTACTTTTGCAATACGACCCCATATCAAACTTTACATGTCACTCAGATTGGTGGGAATTCCTCTTCATATGCAAGAACTTTTCCTCCATACCAATTGTTGTTTGTTTGTGTGCCTTGATGTTATCAGCAGTTGTGTTTTGAAGTTTGAGATTGTTCGTAAATCTTTCGAGTATGGTATACTACCACCATAGTTTCTTCAAGACTTTAAACACTGTTGAAGATAACTTGCTAATCCTGTAATCTTTACTCAGCTTCAATTTTATAGACATAGTTTGATTTAGAGCACCTTCTTTTCCAGTCAACACATATTTCAGATTTGATATTAGCTTTCTTCAAAAGAGTTTTGTAGTTCATTGGATGCTCCCCCTATCAACTTGCCAATGTAGCCACAATCCTTGGACCTGTCTTTTTTCTTGGAGTAGCCATTAATTTCCTTTGAGTTCATCCTCTAGTTCCATGAACTCAAGGTGTTCTAAGGTCTTTGTAATACCTTAGTCTTCGCATGCCATATGGTATCCATTTTCCTTCCTTTGATCAACTTCATTCATATTCAACACAACATTCGTTTTCACCCATACCTGAGAGTGTCCTTGATTTTGAGCACATGTCTTTTGGGCTTCATTTCTTCCTACATTATTCTTCTTCCTTTGTTCATTGAATTTCCTTGTTGATATGTATGAAGGACTCCTCATATATTGCCTTATTGTACTTGCACAGTCTTGTGCTTTATGAGCAAACCCACTACAGTTGTAGCATCTAATGGTGTGGCAATTTGCAACAATGTGACCACCACGGTTACATGTCCAACATCTAACTATATTGTTGGGAGGCCCAACACTTCTTGCATGATATCTACAATCCAATGCCCTATGACCAAAATCATTACAAGAGTAGCAATAACTATTGAAATTGTTTTCATAACTGGATGTCTAATTCCACCTAGAGGATGTCTCTTTTCTGAACTTGCTTTAAGGAGTAGGAATAACTCCTTGATGTCCTACGAATTTTCTGATGTATTTTACAGGTATATGAGGAAAATCTTGGCTTTCAATTTTGGAGAATGAGGGGCTTTCCTCATACTTGCTAGGTGTCCATGTGTCTGCTACGAACTTTTCTTTTCCTGAGTTGTAGCCAAGGCCAGATTTATCAAAAGGTGGTCATTGGCATTCCAAGATATCGTCCAAGATGATTGAGTTGACCCTAAACTTCACACAGGAATTAGAATTTTCACCTATCTTTATGAGACCAACTACTTCTATCTCAAGATTTTGAAATTGCTCCTCCTTCTCATCCAATTTGTCCTTCAATACTTCCTCTATCCTTTTGGCTTCTTCTAGTTGAGTCTTCATATCAATATTTGTCTTCCTTGTTTCTTCAAGTTCTTCACCAGAATCTTCTTGTTCTTTTGTTTGACTGGTCAATTCAGTTTTTAGTATTTCAACTTCATCTTCTTTGTCTTCCAACTCATCCTGTAAACTCGTCTTCCTGTGATTGAGTTTCTTGAACATATCCATAGACTTCTCATGGTACTTTTCGAAGGACCCCAAAATATTCCTTTAAAGTCTCAAATTGTATATGAGATTAATGTATGCTAGAATGTGTGCTAGGACATCTTCAAGAACATTTTCAATGTTAACACAATCACTGTTATTGTAATCAGAAATATTCTTACCTTCACTGGTGTCTGATGCTCGCTCTTCTTCTTTATTTTCATCTTCATTGGGCTTAACTTTTGTTTCCTTATGTGTGTCTTGGTTTCCCTTTTGGTATTCACTTTCTAGCTTAAACCATAGGTCTTTGGCTGAAGTGTGTTCTCCTACAGTTTCTTTGACAGAGCTTGAGAGTCCATCCACAATAAATTCAATGCAATGGTTTTGTCCTTCTTGGAATCCTTTTGAGAATTTGTCTTGCTATTCTTATTGGACTGAAGAGGTAGATTTATCACAATCTCCCAGACACCAAACTTCTTCATATAATCTTTCATCTTGCTTCTCCATCCAAAGTAATATGTCATATCAAACAATGGAACTTCATCATTTGATAAATCTGCTTGCCCTTCCATTTTGTGTCCATGGATCTCCTTCAAGCTGGTTAGGGTTGTAGTGAAGTCCTGCTTCGATACCAAATGTTGGACATAATGACACACTAAGAGCGGGGGTGAATCGGTGTGCTAGGAATTTTAACAATTTTCACTTCTTCAAAACATAAATAGAGATCATCAATTGCAAACTAACAAGTTAATCAACATTAATCAATCACATCATAAGAGACACTTCCTAAGATAAGATTTCTAAAATCTATTATATCTAATTTGATAAGGGTTACAACGGAATATTGCAATTTTCTTGATTACACCAACTCCAACTGACTAAGAAGCACCAACTTCTATTCCAAGACCCAGCTTGGTTTTTCTTAGTTCCAACTAAGAAGAGATGCAAGACCCAACTTGCCTTCACATCCTGATCACTCTCATGCCATGCCTTTCACTATCATGTCATTAAGCTGCTCATCACTTTCATATTAACAAAGTCTTCTCATGTCCAGAGCATTAGAGGAATTTTGGGGTCTAAAATGGGCCTCCTAAGGAAAATAACAAAATAATAGATAAAATAATAAAATAATATTGATTAATTTTGGAGGAAGAAAGAAAAAAACTACTTTTTGTGTTCGTATTTTCGACATATCTCCTTGTGTTTTTACTCAAANAACCAACAAAAGCTTATTTTGGCACGTTTTCTTATAAGACCCATTTTAGACCCCAAATTTCCTCTAATGGGGTATTCTCATATCAGTTGCAATCACTATCAATTCAACTTGCCAATAATCATGTCAATATAGTCAACTATCTCCAAGATCATCATTGGTTAATACAGTATCATCACTATATCTTGTCAGCGAACACATCAAATCAATCTATCAAAAGTCATCATCATCTTATCATGTTTTAAGTAATATATTAGTCATTCCACAGGTCATCTCTCTGTCAACTCTACCCACTTTCTTTTAGCATCAATTGTTTCACTATCAAATTAGGGTCTTCAACTCAATGCTTTCCAAGTCAAAAACACTTGTCAAATCATGTCCAGTTCAGCCATAGAAAAAGACTCCTTAAGACTCGACAAAGAAATTTCAAGAAAATGTATCTATTGCTACCTCAGTTTACTCAAAATCAGTGCCAAAAGATTATCCTCAAAAGTAGTTTATTTTTTCTGCATGTAGGAGGAGCAAGTCGATAAGTCGACTTGAACGAGAGCCGACAAGGGATCCAGGCATTAGAAAGCAGGAAAAGCACTGAGGAAGCACTAAGTACCACAATAGAAGAACAAATAGTGCTTGAAACAGCCAAGCTACAAAGACTTGAGAGGGAAGCACATCAGTGGGTGCAGCAAGATATCCCCAACTTAGAAAAAGTCGACATCATCTGTCCGCAGATGAAATGACTTATCAAGACTACAGAGGAGAAGGATCAATTTATGGGTCCCGACATGGAGAGAATAGCCGAAGTCTCCATTTCATAAAAGATGTCGATCTTATCAAGCCTGACCACACTTACCATCGACATCCAGAAGATTTTGCAAAGTTGGACAGATTTCCAACATCACCTCGCAGTAACAACCCCATCCATTGTCGAAGTCTATGTACAGAAGCGACCGACCATCAGACTTCATAGCCCATCAGACTTCGGCCACCTAAGGTTGTGTCGGTTCACCGAACCAACAGGTAGTTATTTTGTAACTGTTTTGTAATCATATATATTAGGCTGTTGAGCCAGATGAGAACTCAATTCAATTCTCTGTGTTGTATGGACTCATTCATGTAATATAATCTATTAATTCGCCTAATTGTTCTTATCTCTTGTCTTTGTTTTATATGTATGTTTTAGTATGTATTATTGGTAACCTTATGTGATCTGTGAGATTACAACACTGCCTCGGGGATATATTCACTAAATGATCACCCGAAATTCTTCATACCAAAAGAATATCAGAGATAAGAAAAATATAAAATATGACAGATTGTTTCCACTCAAACTGATCCAAATTTAGAGCTATATCAGACTTGTTCTTTTTGTCACTGTGGCTGCCACAGTTGTCCTCTAACCACCCGAAATTTGGAGCTAGAATCGAACTTGCCTTTTCACATAAATGAGGACATTGATACCCTTTTATACACATTTTTTATGGTATTTTTACTCAATCGACCTATCAAAAATAATTTGTTTGTTAATTTGAATTTAAATTTTTAATTTACTTTTTTAAATAATTTTGGAGTCGAATTGTCATACTTTTAATCATCAATTATTTAGTAGGTCGAATAGCATTATTTTGGGCCACTTGACATTTAAAGGATGCCACCATCAAACTTGTAAACACTATTAACTATGTAGGAAAGAGCTTCATTACCACCAGCTGGTGGGTTAGAAGATCATGTTCACGAGTTCCACCATGTGTCTTAAGTACCACAATCTCCAATAGGATTAGGTAGAGACTTTTTCAAAGTTTGCTTTAACAAGTCATCACAATCTTATCCACATATACAATGTGTGAGGACATCATCTTCATAGTGGCATTAAGGACCATCAAACTAACAAGAACATGTGTGGTGATTTCATCATTATGTACCTCAAGTCACCATATCCACATCATCATAGTAACTATGTCATTATGGTACAAAGAACTCCATCGTGGTCTTCAAGCACATCATCAAAGGGACCATCATGTGTGTGGGATTCATAACCTCAACAAGTCACAACAAATGATCACAGAATGGGTCATTTTTCCCATCATGCCATGTCATCAATATTTATGACTCCATTGGCATTAGTAACTTCAATGCCAAGCTACCATATCCTTCTTTCCATCAACATTTGTCACTCCTTGCCATGCCATCAATATTTATCTTACCTTTGTCATTAATGGTTTGTCATCAATGACAACCTTGCTCAACACAATAAAGAGATCCAACAAATCATATTCTGAAATATTCTTCACTCTAGGACTTAGCTTCTGAAACTGTTTGATCTGCTTTGTAACTAGACCTTTTTGCTTGAAATTTACCAAATTTCTAAAGAAGGAGTTGATATTTATATTCCCATAATATGCAATAAAGTATTTTGTGAATATAGACCAATATAAAATAGAGTATTTTTTATGGTCACAAAGCCATTAATACTATGACAAATTGATCATGCTCTAAATATAAGGATGCAATAGTTGCCTTTTCCAAATTTGGCACCTGGTGTAGATCAAAGAATTGCTCCATCTAGAATATCCAAGTTATTGGATCATTGCCATCAAACTTTATCCTGTCAATTTTGGGAGTAAAGTAGTTTCTTGGACCTAAGTTGAAACCATGTTGATGTAGTGAATCATCAAATTTCAGCGACTCCAACTTCTGGTTCTCCAACTGTTTTTCAATTTTCTCAATGCATGACTGGATTAAGTCCCCTTTTTACTCCTTATCCTCTTCTTGAGTAGATGAATGGGAAATAAAGATATGCTTTATCAGTTCTTTAAATTCTTTAATATCTTCTTTACTATCCATCCCCTTAATATCGTCTTTACTAGCCATCCCTTTAATCATATCTTCCAACTTGGACACCCTAAAAGACATGTCTTCGCTTTCTTCGTATGTCAAGGATGAATCCTCTAGTGGTTTGACAGGAGTGTGATTTTTTCCACTTCCTTTTTGTGGCATTGTGAACAATACAAATATATATTTCTACTCAAATTTATTCAAATTTAAAATGGCGTACATTTTTCAAGCCTTGATTGCAAGACTATTTTAGGGTCAACTTGTAACTGTTTCCAATTTAAAATTTCGTCTCTGCTTTGGCTTAAACTTCTTCCTGATGTATCCTAATGTATCCTCTTTCCAATTCCATATGTCTGACCTAATTTAGATGTGCCAATAAAAAGTTATCGCAAATATTCCAACCCTACTTATTTTTGTCCTATCCAGAAGAGAGAACTTGTAAGGTATGCCACGTGTCAAATATTTAGTGTCTGCAACTAAAAACCCTACCAAAGATACCCTGGTTTTTCCTATTTCTAATGAAAAATATCTCACTCAATTTGGATCTTGTTTGTCTCATATATGACCTTTTTCCCCATAACACATGTTTTAGACTGGATTTTGGACTAGTCAAAAACCCTAGATTCCTCTGCAAATATCTCCGAAACTGTAATGGATCGAGATCTAAATTTAGGATTTGAAATAGCTCGACCTGTTTTAGAAGTGGTTTTTTAACCTTTATTTCCGAATCCTTGTAGAAAAAAAATTGTAGCGAAAATTTCAAGATTTCTCGTTTTCCAGAAGTCAATTCCGAGGAAAGAGTTCTAGTACCATAAAATAGCATAAAAAAGGCATAAATATAGCAAATGAAATTAATCCATGTCTTAATAATTAAGAATAGAGATTAATAGCAATCTTGTTTTAGAGAGGAACCTCCTTACACAATGTACTATGTACCCAAGACAAGACAATATATAATGATGACTAAAATGAAAATATCTCCTTCCTATATATAGGAGACATAAGTGTACAATAACAACTAATAGAACATCAATAACATGTAATACACCATCATATAAGGGGTAATGTGTCACACTATAGGGGGGAATGTGCTAAATGTTTAGGCCTTAACATTTTATTAGGATACATCCCTTAGGAGAAACAATGGATTTCTAGCCTAGTTGATATTTCAATGGGATCAAGGCTGGCGAGATTTTAGGCTTAGGATAGACATGTGGAACAACCCCACTAAGGCGTATGTCCGTTTCATTACTCAATGATCAAGGTGGGAGAAATATGTTCCACAATTCCACTTGATGTCACATGGGATTCCTATGTAGGACCAACTTTATTACATGACTTGTTATGTCATTCTAAAAGGTAAAAAGGGATAGTAAGTTTTAGGTTTTTTAGGGATGGCTAAGTACTACCTTTTTTATCGCATGGATGTAAAAGTTGTTTTTTTTCCTTTGTGTGTTGTCACACTAGCGATGGGTACCACATTAGTTGTTGTCCTTGCATTCCATGGACCAAATCATTAAGCATAGAACATTGTACAAGTAGTCTAGTATTTTTCTAAGGAAATTTTGTCATGCTCTAGTTCTATTTGACTACTCTCAACTCGAAGGGAGGAACATCTTCTCATATACATTTGAGTTTTTGTTTATTTTCCAAGAGGTTTTTGAAGACTAGGGCTATATTTGATCACTTCATTATCTATCCATTAACCTCTTCGCATATCCATACATGGGGTATGGCCTTTCCCATGAATTGGGTGGGGTCATACTATGTCAACCAATTCTAGTGCAGTGTTATAGATGTTGGGTGGTGGTGATTATCATGCCATTGACCTTAAGTAGTATCCCTATGTAGGGATGGATTGGTGGGTGGTGACGAACCTTTGATTTCACCCATATGAGCCAACATATAACAGGGCAATATACTTGTGATGATTTTAGTCTAGATTTAAAAAAATCTGGTTTTTAATGTGCATGATAGTAATAATAGGGTTATTTGTAAATTGTTTACTTGATCATTAACTACTTTGAAAATGTAGAATCATCTAGGGTTGGAGTTCCTTCACCATGAAAGGTTGTTGATATGCCCAATGTTGAGAATGTTGTGCGAGCAAGTTAACAGATACCAAAGCTACATCGAGTGGGAATTATGTATGATACATATTCCAAATTGCAGGTGAGATGTGTTTTTTGTTGTTTGGATTTGGAAACAAGCTACTTAGACACAAATATGTCATATGGGATGCCAATCATAAACATTTCATTATGCTCCTACACTAACATGACATGGCTATTATATCATATACTTGAGGTCAATGGTGCATTGGCACTTGCCTATTGTGAGAGATGCATAGTATGTGCTCATGTTGCAAATGCTCCTCATAAATCTCCTATCGGTGCTCATATTGATGTCATGGACATGTTGACACCTTAACTAGCCCTGAATATTTAGACCTGGGGACCCCCTATATATTTTAAACAAACCTCATCAATGGACTCTACTCTTCATCAATTTTATTATCTTACAATTAATAGTTAATTGAAAATTAATTAATGAAATACTTGAATGAATTTGTGCCCAACCTTCATGCCTTTGAATGTAGTCTTGTTGGTTTTGCGTCAAGTTGCATTATGGCATTGATTTTCCTTTTAGTTGTTGTCTTTCCATTCCTTGCATTAAGCACATCATCTTCTTATTTTTTGAATTTTATGGATTTGATGTGATGAAGGTGGTTCTATATTGCAAAAGTGATTGTGCAGCCTGGTCATTAGTTTAGTGATGAGAGGTATCCTCATCAATGTAAACCGAATGAGAACTCAACATTCAATGGACGACCAATATGAAATAAGTGCATTTTTTAATGATTACTAATTGGCATGCATGCCTATTGGAATGAAGTAATTTTCAAGAAGATGCAATAAGAAATTTCAATAATATGCAAGTGTGCATGCCCAAGTCAATGGATTCCAAGTTCAATGGGATGCATATAGGGGTTTTATGTTCATGTGACACAAGGAATTATAGTGAGGTGCAAGCAAGTTTTCAAGGCATAACTTGTTGGCACCTTGTTGTGTCTAGTAATGTAATATCATTTTCATAGTTCACACAAGATTGTGTTGAATGATGGCATGATTTTACCCCTAGACCTCTACAGACAAGATTGGGAAAATGCACATATGAAAACAAAGATAATCATTTCAATGCATAAACATGGTCTCTTATCCATATCCAGTCTATTATTAATGAGCTCATTCATCATCATTTCAATGCTTCTTATTGACTTTCAATTAGGTGAAGCGACGCTTTTATCCATGTTTTCCAATACACGTGTTTAGTGCATGGAGACCACTTTTGCAAACTAAAATAAGTCTCATGCATGATGATCCCACTAATGCCAACCATCAATATTTAGTACCTTATAACAAGAATGAAGCATGATAATCTCACTTATGTCAACCATCAATATTGAGGACCAAATAACAAGAATGAAGATCGTGGCATAAGCATTAGATTTCAGTGAAACTCCTCTCTAAATGCAAGCCAGACTTTAACCTTACAAGGGGAATTTAGGTTTCCAACCAAAATGAGTTTTTAATTTCTAGATGAAGTTACTTAGATATGCTCAAGGACTAAGAACTCAAGACAATTGATCAAATTGGCTTCTAATGCCCACATATATGAAAAGACATTTAAAAAAATTATTGTCAACAAGGCAATTTGAACTTCACGAATCATGAAGGCTATCAGTATGATAAAAGAACATATATGGAAAAACATTTAAAAAATTATTGTCAACAAGGAAATTGAACTTTACAAATCATGAAGGATATCAACATGATAAAAGAATGGGGTCCATGACCACTCGCTATAAATATGTGTGTCTCCACTATGCTGTGCAACAAACAATTTATTGATTTGAGGTCATACGAGCAAGTTATGGTTTTAATAAGCTAAAAAGTTGGGGCAATCTTTCTGTACTCATTTTTTCACTATCGGTTGGCCTTTCCTTCGCTAAGAGCTTTAGTTCGTTGTATGGAAAGAGTGATGTTATCGAAGCTCCAAGGCTTCTTATGACCATCGTTGAGCCAAAAAAGCTTCAAGAGTTTTGAAGAGCAACTTAAAGTCAATATTTTAGTTGTTTAGAGGTATGTTTCACTATAATTTTTGCACTAAGAGTAGGGAGGTGCTCTACAACCCAGTATAGGGGAGATGTTGTCACATAATGTAACATAATGCTTAACTTGATGTACCATAAATAAAAAGTAATTAACAAAATCGTTTTGTCTCATGAAATAAAAATTGAAAACCTAATAAAAATATTTTAAAAAATCCATATCCGTTCATAAAATAATAGAAAATTTAAACCAAATAAAAAGTCATTAAAAAAGATAAAATCAAATAAAAAGTAATTAAAATTTTCATTTTGATTAATAAAATTTAGAAGATAAAAACAATAGATCCATCTTAAAACCGGATCCATCAAGCATGGAGAAGAATCAAATTTCTTTTTTGGACATGTAAAAAAAATTAAGTTAAAAAATAACACCTCAAGAAATTGGATGCCACACTGATTGATAGATCTGTATCTATGCTCATGATAGATCCAGGTTTAGGATTGATCTATGCTGGTCACTGATAAATCAAAATTTTGAGTTAGTAAGTAGGCCGAATGATTAAAGAAAAACATCAATTGCTTGGTTGAAAGACCAATGAGATTCCAAACCTAGCAATTCATGGTCCTGGCATGCTACACTCAACAATTTTCCTCGAAAGTCAAATCAATGGCCTCAGTTTGCAGGCTTCTTCCACAGTTAGCGGTGAGCCACTCCTGGTACAAAAATTCAACAATTTCCCTGAAAAATTACATTCTCATATTCCAAAAAAATTACATCTCATAAAAATTTGATCCCTTGCTTGATAAATTTTTGATTTAAACTAAATCTAATTTGGTTTTTAAAAATATTATTTTATGAACAAACTTACTGAACACAAATTTTTCCAACTATCTTTTAGCTTTTATTTTGTAAGGAGAAAAAGATCAAATTCTTTGGTATGGGAGAGCTTCTCATGATTTATGATTCTTGTTTTTGGTGAATTCACTTCTTTCACCTTCAGGAGCCTTGAGTCTCTTGGCAAAGCAATAGAAACCCGGTAGCATTGTAATGACTTCATTGTACTTTAATGGTTTGAGTTTGCTATACATGTCATTTGAGTTTGCTAAAATAACAAAAGTGGGAAAAACAAATGCTTGGCCTTGATCTTTGTTTTGAAATTTTTTTGCTTTGATTTTTGTTTTTGACGATTTTGTAGCAAGAAGATTTTTTAATCAACTTGTGTGTTTTGTACTTAGTTGAATAGAAGAGGTGCATTATACAGCCCACTAGAGGAAGATGTGGAAGTCATTTTGTGTTCATCCTAGAGCTGACACGTGTCCTTTATAAAAAATAATAAAATGTTATAAAAACTAACATGTCCTCTTAATTTAGATTTAAAATATTTTTTAAAACTACATATATAAAACTACAAATTAAAACCATAAACATTTAGTTCACATTTTTTCAACATTTCCACTTTAAAAAAGGGGTTTGCACTTAAATGATTCTTTTAACACTTGGTAAATCCTTTTTAAAATAGATTTATGCTAATTTTCCTACAGGCTTAAATATAGTATCTTATTATTTACATTGAAGGAATGAAATCTTATGATCTAGCACATATACTAAACTTTCCCTACAAACTATAGCTTAAGTATGTCATGTTCATGTTTAAAATGATATTGCCTTTGAATAGAGCTATATGATTATTGTTCTTTCTCGTTGATAAAGTAGTTTTAAAAGTGATTTGTCTTCATTGTAAGGAAGAAATTGAGAAGTTTCGAGTCACCTGCTAAAAAAATTTAGAAGTGATTTGGCTGCACTGCAGGGAAGAAATGGAGAAGTTTCGAGTCACTTGCTAAAAATTTTACAGCTTGAATGAGTAAATCTTATTTTCTTTAAAGTTGCTTTAATAAATTTAAAATAGATAGATTAGTTGCTTTAATAGATTTAAAATAAATTGATTTAGTGTTTTTTTAAGTTTATCCAATACTACGTTTGAATGTTTGAATATCTTTAGGTAGGTCATATCATGAAATGTTACGTTTTATTTGACCAAAAGTTGGAAAATTGTTGCTTCAAACACCTACAGAACTCTTGGAAGACAGAATAAGCAAAGCTTGCCTTCGCCCATTCATATTACTATGATGCACCAAGTGAGCAATGTTCTAATTGTGTGTTAACCTGAGGTTCAATCACTCGGTTTGATAACTCTTGCGTGTGTGTATATATGTATATAATTGTATATTAACATGAGGTTAAATTTGTGACCAAGGTTGCAAGTCACAAGGTTGCAAGATGAAGAGCTTGAGATGAAAATTGATTTTTTTTTTAAATTTGTGATAAAGGTTGGTAGATCAAGAGCTTGAGATGAAAATAGATTATAATAAGTTGTGGTTGATTTTTGTGTGTGTGACACAGGTTGCAAGATCAAGAGCTATAGATGAAAATAGATTATAATAAGAATGAAGTGATGCTAATTGCTATTATTGCCTTGCTTCGTTTACATCTTGTTTGAATAGTTCTAAGCAAGGTTGGTGCATTGCTTAAATATGATTTTCATTCTTAATTTTAACTATTACACTCAACTATCAGCTTTGGTGTGATTCACACCAAAAGACACATTTTTTTATTTAAGGTCGATATATTATAGTTTATAATTAATATTTAATACTATTTATGGCCGACATATAATATTTTTTATTATTTTTTATTTTGTTAGGAAAGAACATTACAACATCTCCCAAATACATGGTTTTAAAACCATGTGCAAGGCCCTCCTAAAACATGGGTTGTTTAGGAGGCATTGCGCATGGTCTTAAAACCATTTGCAACGACCTCCTAAACCATGTATAATAAAACCATGGGATGTTTAGGAGTCCTTGTGCATGGTTTTAAAACCATTTGCAAGGCCCTCCTAAACCATGTACATAAAAGTATGGGTTGTTTAGGAGTTTTGCGCATAATTCAATTTTATTATTTTATTATTTTGTTAAGTAGGAACATTACAACATCTCCCCCAAATTGTGTTGTTTTTCTGACAGACATTTTTTTTGGCAGATTAATTAAATTTTTTGTTTTTTTAATGTAGGAACATTACAACATCTCCCCCATATTAGGTTGTTTTTGTGGCTGACATTTATTTTGGAGGATAATTAAAATTTTTATTTTTTATGGCCGACATTTACAAGAGAAACTTTACATAACGTTACAAGATCTCCCCCAGACTGGGTTGTAGAGCGCCTCTCAGCGTAATGACATATTACTAAAGTTTGTGTATCTATTAATGGTATCCTAAGGTAATAACCTCTCTATGCAATGACAAATTACTAAAGTTTGTGTATCTATTAATGGTATCCTAAAGTAATAATAAATAAATAAACTAATTTCCTACATTCAAGCTAGTTGTGATTTTGAGTTAGTCATTATGTTAAGGTAATAATAAATAAGTAAACTAATTTCCTACATTCAAGTTAGTTGTGATTTTGACCAACCCATTCAAAATTATGTTGAGAGGATGAAAATGATAAAATTGCTTAATGTCATATTTGCATAAGAAGAGATAAGATGTTCACTCTCCCTCACACTCTTCTCGAACATGTGCCAATTTGATTTGTTAATTGGAGAGATAGTGTAGAAATAGCAGCTCTGGTACTATGAAGAAATAGAGACGTAATGTTATGAATAAGCATAGGATGTAAATCTAGCTACAAAGATCATTCTCACAAACATGCACAAGGAAAATAGAGAGAAAAATAATGAGACTAAATATAAGAGAAGTGGAGAATGATCCAATATCTTTCCATGTATTATTGATCAACATAGTGTACATAAACAATACATCTCTTATAGGTAAAATCGAGTTGCTTAGGAGACAACTCATGCTAGTTCATAAAGCATGCTTACTAAATATGATAAACCCCCATAGGTGACTAAAGCAATTTCCAAATGTGTCAAAGAGCTCACGAATTGACTAAAGCATGAGTCACGAGTGGGTTATGATGAGTGATGGAAAGTATTTCTAATCATGGAATTTGGAGAGAAAATAATGGAGGATGAGTTGGTCACAAAATATGTCAGTTTCTAACTTTGACTAACTTTCCCTTATTTATTGAAAAGTCGGATAAAGTTGTGTAAAGGTTGAAAAGGCCGGAAGATGCAGTTTCCATTCTAGGCAGTCAATAAAGTTGACAGAATCTAACCAGAATCAGTAAGAAGGCGCTCTTGAAGTAAATATAGCAAGTGTTGTCTAAGTGGTGCTAGTGGATACCAACTACCTAGTCTAGAATATAGGTAATTGACCAGAAATGATTAATTATTATTATCCTAAATATGGAGTAGGTTTATAGTATTCTAACATATAGTTTACTATATAACATGAGGTGACAATGGCATTGAAAAATAGAAACATGACCAAAGTTGCTTATTAAAATGTAAGCCTATCAAATCTTTGAGTTAGCACATGGGGAAATATTAGTTGTGGAGTCCAAAACATACAATGTTTGCTTAGCCGATCAAAGTCCATGATTCGCATTAAGTGGTTGAGAAGTTTTGTGTATCATAGTCCCTAGGAGATTGTGTCAACATAACAACGAGAAAGAAGAACATAAGGATATATAATATGTGTTCGAATGCCAATGAAATACTTGATATAAATGAAGTTGGTTTGCAAAAATGCCATGATTCTCCCTACAAAACAAGCCAAAAGATTAAGACACACATGTGGTGAGTTAGCTTGAGTTAGCTAGCCAGAAGATTAATGTGGAACTTAGGTTGACTAGTATTGAAATAAGGATAGAAAATTATGTCTAGTGCACATGGGAGGATTTTGTGTAAAATATTCACGATTTTGTGTAAAATATTCACCCATTTAAAGTATTATGCATGAAGTGTGACCAATTTAATTCTTAGCTACTTTAATTTTTTAATGAGGATTCTATGTAAAATATTCAGCCAACTAAAATATTATGCTAGTTCTTAACAACTTTATTTGTTTATAAAATTGAGAAGAGAGATGGAAGGCCAAGTCAATTGGAAGGTCAAGAGTCACTCTATGTTGTACAAAGGGAACTCTTGCAATCATTTCCTGTGGTCTTTTTATTTGCATTGTAAACTATTTTCGTCCATGAATAAAAAGTCCATTGTTAGCCACAACTTTCATGCTTTTGTAACTCTTTGTTTCGTTGTGAACTATTCCTCATCTCCTAGGTTTTTTTTGGTACTTCTGGCTTTTAATATTGTATAATGTAGACTATTTTTTTGTTGCTTTATTTATTTTTCATTTATTATGTTCGAAGGTGTTTTTACAATGGGGACGTAGTCTCAAAAGATTTTTCGTCTCCTGGCCATTAACATTTTGACACATGTCTCTTAATGATTGGCGAGTTTAGATACAGCTCGCCCATGATTAACATTTCCGCCTGTGATCTGGCAGGGACGGAAGAAGGCGGTATAGAGTTGATCGATTAAATACACGTTCTCAAAACGCTCAGGCTTTATTCTGTTTGTTCAGGCTTAACTTCTTCCTCCACCAAGTCCATCCTTATTTTAAACTCGCTCTGCTTTTTTTTTCTTTTTTATCAGTATGCCTCTAAATTTGGCGGAGATTAAAGAACAAGAGAGAAAATGCAATCTATTGCAGGAAACACGCTCATGGTTAAAATTTCCGGTACAACACGCCCATGGTTAAAATTTCCGGTTATTATATCCTGTGATTCGACAAGGACTAAAAAAGGCGGCATGGAGTTGATCGGTTAAATACACGTTCTGAAAATGCTCAGCCTTTATTCAGTTGGTTCGTATTCTTTCCGCATAACTTCTTCCTCCGCCAGTTCCATCCTTATTTTAATCTCCCTCTAAGTTATTTCTAATCAGTGTGCCTCTAAATTTGTCAAAGATGTGGCCTCTAAATTGATACGATCTGAGTTATTTCTAATCTGTCTGCCTCTAAATTTGTGAGATTGTGGCCTTTAAATTGATACGACTTGCATGAAGAAGAAAAATACATTGTCACTCAAATCAGCATTATTTCTACCTTTCTACTTAATTTATAAGTCTGTTCAAGAAAATATGGCATAATTCACACAAATTTGTTGAAGTACTCATCGACACTAATGTATTTTTATTATAACCTGTATAATGTTTTTCTTAATTAATTTTGAAATTAAAAAATAAGATGTTTAAAATTTTGATCAAAATTTGAGTTTATAAAAAAATAATTATAAAAAGAAATAATTCCATCAAACAAGTTAATAAATAATTTCATATTTTTATATAAAATAATAAAATAAAATTTCATTAATTTTTAAACATATTTTGTTAATTATAAATATAATGATGTTTTTTTAAAATAAATAACTCCATAAAATAACATAAATTAATTTAAATAATTTTATATCATTTTAATAGAGATAATCAAATAAACTTCAAAATCGAACCGATATTGAATCACAGACGCTAGCCCCCGGGACTGCCAAATGTTATGGGTTGGAAAAAAATCATGATTATTTTTGGGTGATAATATCGCCCAGCTGCGAAAATTTCAAAATTGTGATGTTGGCAATATTTTCATCATATTTATACCTGCCTCAGGCAGGTATATTGTAATCGATCACAAGTCAAACTTTTTTGACTTTGGTGTTTTTTGAGGCAGCTTTAAAGAATTAAAACCTGTTTTGCAAAGTATGACTTAGGGGTTTGTAAAAAAAAAAAAAATATTTTGTTAAAAAGCTATTTTTGTAAACAGCTAATTGGTGGATAGAAGATGATATCAGCGTTGGAATTTGGTATCTGGATTTGAGTTGACATGTGGCAAGATGACGTCATAATAATAAAATTAAAAAAATCAAAATTATATCCCATTACCATCTATCCAGCTGTTCTGGTTTTTTAGGGTCAAATTCATATGCAAAATATCGCTGGATCCAAGGAGTGTTATCGTCTTATTCTTTGGTTGAAGAAAAATGAAGCTATTCATAGTCTTGCTGGTCTGTTTGAGCGCATTGGTGTTTGTTTTGTTGTTTCCTTCAGCAGCAACTACCTGTAATGGCCTCTGTGTGGATTCAGGTGCCATGTTCGTTTTTGGGGATTCCCTACTAGACGCTGGTACCAACAATTTCATTCCCAACAGTAATACCACTGTTAGTGCAAACTCTCCACCTGTTAAGACAAACTTTCCTCCTTACGGGGAGACCTCCTTCCATTTCCCCACTGGTCGTTTCACTAATGGCCGAAATATCATCAATTTTAGAGGTATAGCTACACCGTTATTGTATGCTTATTTTCAAATTGTTCCAATTATATTTATATTGCTAATTACCATGCTCATGTTTCGGTTTTTTCTATGCAGCTGGTCACTTGAGGTCGGGAATGCTCTCCCCACCACCATATCTGGAGCCAGCTGTAGAGTTCATCAATGGCATTAATTTTACATCTGCAGCAAGCGGAATACTGGACTCTACGGGTAAACAAAAGGTGAGTGGCGCCTAAAATTATAGTAGATGCAGTTCAATATTCTTAATGGTCATCTCATTCAATTCGG